>OV788328.1:646182-1161182 GCA_928718305.1 Tetramorium bicarinatum
TTACCGATGCACGCGGTTACCGATACACGCGGTTACCGAACACGCGTGTAGGGAAGTCGCCGATCGTCTTCCCAGCAAGTGGCGCTTCGCGGAAATACCCGGAGCTAACCGGTAGCAACCGCGTAAACCGCAATTACACCCGTTACACCATATAAGCCAGCGGAATTATTATAGTGTAAATCCACTTTGGAAAATAAAGCAGTTTTTATTTTTATTATTTAATAAATAAGTGTTCGTGTTTTTTAACCATTCCCGAACTCTGTATCCGGCGAGCTAATTCCGGATCGAATACGTGAGTAGGGCAATATCTCGTTATATGGCATCGGAACAGAGACCATTCCGGAAGGAAAAAGATACGACAACGAATAATTAAATAACCAAGGACTGTATCTATCGCCTACCAAAAAGCGAACTCACGGCCGAGTTAACTAATCCTTTGAGTCACAGCGTAACATGTATGTTACGCTTATACTTTCTTCATTTTTTGATTGTATTTCGTAGAATTCATCGATTTTCGTGATTATTTTTTACTTATCTCTTATTTGAATGTTCAATTATAATATTTGCTCAGTAATTTCAATAATATTGTTTTGAATGTTCAATTATAAATATTTGCTCAGTGATTTCAATAATATTGTTAATAGTTTTTTGGTTATAAGCAAATTAAGATGAAAGAAACCGTTTTTTTATGTTAAATTCGTTATTGAAAAAACGCCTTTTAAACATACTGTTTTTTTACCTATATTTATGTTTTTGAGGTCGCTCGCGGATCACAAATCCGTCGTTAGATTTGCGAAATTTTTTATTATAAACAAAATATTGAGGAAAATATGAGAGCAAAAAATGAGAATTTCTAAAATTTAGGTAAAATTTAATAATCTGAACGTTATTTAAAAAAACGACGTTATATAAAAAAAATTTAATAATTTGAACGTTATTTTTTTCCAAACATACAGTTTTTCACTTTATATTTATGTTTTTGAGATTGCTTATTACCATAGACCGGACCACGGAGTCGTTTTCCCCACTCTACGCGCGTGTTAACGGTCGAACGCCGCAAGAAGCAGTACCGTGTATGTGCGCTGTGCCAATGTTATTTTTTTCAAATCTGATGCTCGGTAGTGAATTCAGAAATTGAAAAGACTCTTTTAGATATTGAATTTTATGTAAAGAGTACAAATTTTTTTGAAAATTTAAGATTAAGTAACCTTTTAACCCCCCACCATATTGCGCCATCTTGGATCTCATTTTTCCCAAAATTTGATAGCAAATGCGAATTCAGCGACCTAAAAAATGTATAGAATCATGCTTTTTGTAATGATTCGACTAATCCCTTAATTGCGTGAATCAAAGGACTAACCTTTATGCCGAAGGGTTTATTCGATGAGGACCGGTGCACTTGCACACTTCAAATAGACACGGTGCTAACCACTACGGAGATATTGGACACGATATTTTGCCCACGGTTCAATTGGACATTGTTCAATTAGACACCGTTCTAAACGACAGCGTTTAGTTGCACACAGAAAGAGGTGCACCGTTCAAAACGACACCGTTCAGTTGCACACAGACAGATGTGCACCGTTCAAACGCACACCGTTCATTTGGACACGAAAATACATGCACCATTAGTTTATGTACTTAAAATATAGGTTTTTTATATTTAATGTATTGAAAAGAATAAATAATATTGGTAAATCTTTACTTTAACATCTTCACTTGAAAAATCAATAAAATTAAGTAAGGTTAGGGTAGGGTTAGATAGGGTTAGGTTAAAAGAGATTTTTCTTTTAATTCTTTTTTATTATGCAAAACTAAGTCCACGCTGTTAGTTTCCATGTTGTTAGATGCGGAACTCTCTAGTTATAATTATTTAAGTGGGGATGGCTTCGCCCCTCCCTCTGCACCCTATCCGTATGCTATTATTTAACCTCACAACTTTTACATAGGTTTATAACTTAAATTTTACAAATAAATGTTGCATGTGTTTTCGTGTCCAATTGAATGATGTGCATCTTTCTGTGTGCAACTGAATAATGTCGTTTAGAACGGTGTCTAATTGAACAGTGTCCAATTGAACTGTGGACAAAATATCGTATACAATATTTCTGTATCGTTTAGCACTGTGTCTATTTGAACGATGTCTAAGTGCACGCCACTTCCATCGACGATCTATGCTGCCGAATGAGCCAATACGTTATCTAATATCCGGACGTCAAAATATAATCACGAATCAAAGCGGCCGGGCCATTCGCAATGCTGGTCATTGTTATCAACGAAATCTTTGCCCCAACCCGAACCGCTAAAACCATAAACCATATACGGAGGTGGGGATGCCATTTTGATAACAAAGATCCCATTTCTAGAACAGGTGGAGGAGCTGCAACTCGAGTATGGATGGTCGGAGCAATTGTTGCGTGGCCTTTCCGAGCGGCCATGAAGGAAGGCGCTTCTGTAATACTGTGACAATCGGTACCAGTGGCACATTTTGGGAATACTTCGAAATGGACTTTTGCTAATACTACTTTCCCCCTTATTATTGGATGCAACTAGTTCACGAGATACAATCGAGTTTACAAAAGTCGAACGAATCTTACCGGAAATACGCAATGGAGTTGACGACCCTAATGTGCCGGGCAGGGAGTTACTTGTCTTCTGAGAAATTAGACATGCTTTACGAGAACATGCATCCGCGGTATAACTTTTATATCAGCCATGAAAATCTTTGCCGTGAGGGAGATCTTTTAAAGAAAGTAAATGAATACAAATATATAAACGAGCAATGTAAAACTCGCAAATCCGACGCGACACCTGTGATATCCGTTGCTGCTGCGTATGACAAACAGGAATGTTACTGGTGGTAAGCAACGGAGACATACACGTTTTGAATGTAAGCGCCGTGGAAATTTTGCGGCAAGGACAGAATGTTCAGTAAGGAGTGAACACCCACCCCCAGAAAACGCCAAACGGGTCGGGGAGTGAGCGGTCACACCCCGGTCACACCCCGGTGTGAATTTTATTCCCCCGAATAAAATTCACCCCTAGATCGCACCTGGCCGTCACGATCAAACGTCAATCTTTTATCGCGCTTATTGATACGAAGTGTCTTTTGTGAACGTCATCACCGCTCGCTATCTTCGCCGACTAGGGTCTACGAGCGGCGGTTTTGAGCTGTGATTGTCCCCCTATTTTTTGCCGTTTGTAGAAAACAACTCCCCGCGATTTTAGAAATGACGACGCTGGGCAACCGTATCTTACCACGCGCTTGAATTTGGCAGTAGGCCGGACTAAGACGATTTATAATTATTAATAACACATTAATTATTGCGAAAATTACAATATGGTACAAGACTTTTCGACTCAGTTTAGTCCGCTCAATCTGCGCCTGAAAATTGTATCCTGCATTCTGGGATACCCTGTATATACCGGGTGAATCAGTTAAAGTATTGCAAACTCATATTTCGAAAATGATGCATTCTAGAAAAAAATGTTTCGAACAAAAGGTTTGAAGGGGGATATTCAATTCGCGATAAAATTATAAAACCATCCCAAATTTTAGTTTTTTTGCTATATTAAATTTTCTTAATATAACCAATTTACCACGTTATTCAGTATTTTAAGAAATCTTTTATTTAACTTTTAACTCTTGTGTGAGCACCCAACTTTACCCACGTTGTTATGCACCCGGATACCCTACTCCCATTTTTTAATTTTTATAATTTTTATGCAATTGAAATCGTTTCCTTGACGTTTATTTCAATAAATAAACATCAAAAAGAGGGCTGGAGGCATTTTCAAATGAATTGACTGCTATAGCTCGTACAAAAGGAGGAGAAAGCGGAATTTTCGAGGTCGACGCAGGTAGCGCGCAGTCACTTTTAAGGAGGTGCTGGAGTAACGTTCGAATTTGATCGAGGTCGAATGTAGGTGGAATTTTAAGCTATAATATTATAAATTGTCAAATTGGCTTTACAGAATACAAAATACAAAATCCTCTTGAAAGATTAAAGTATGCGCAAAAATGAACCACATGAGTATCGACTTCACATCAAAGACAAAAAGAAATTTTAAATTTTTGCTCTATTTTATCAACTTTCGCACGCCTGTCAGCATAAATTTTCGTATCGCAAATACGTCTTATTTAGGCATCAAAGTCTAATTTTATAAACTCAATAGTGTTTATTTGCGTTATCTATGTGTCTGGAAATTCGAATTTCGTGAGTATAAACTGCAGATCTTCTATGTACATCAAGCAAATATTATTATCATGTGACAGCTTCAGACGCCATTTTCGACTAACAAATGATAAAAATATCGTAAATTAAAAATCTTTTTCCGTTTTCGACATAAACTCCGCAATCTAGACTGAATTTAATGCTTATGCTATAATTCTGGAGAAGGATTTCCTAATCTACAAAACCAATAAGAAGAATTTACGTGACAAAAATTATTGTGTTTAATGGGTAAAACAGAACTCTCCAGCATCGCCTTAATTGATATAGAAGATCTGCAATTTGTACTCACGAAATTCGAATTTCCAGACACATAACGCAAACAAACACTGTTGAGTTTATAAAATTAGACTTTGATGCCTAAATAAAACGTATTTGCGATACGAAAATTTATGCTGACAGGCGTGCGAAAGTTGATAAAACAGAGCAAAAATTTTTAATTTTTCTTCGTCTTTGATGTGAAGTCGATATTCACGTGGTTCATTTTTGCGCGTACTTTGATCTTGCAAAAGGATTTTGTATTCTGTAAAGCCAATTTCATAATTTATAATATTATAGCTTAGAATTCCGCTCTACATTATCGACCTCGATCAAGTTCGAGCGTCACTTTAAGATCCCGTTAAGAAGAGAAGAAAAACACGAAAAACCTGCTCTCAATGTAATAAACCTGTCTGCGATAAACGTGCAGTAACTTTTGCCAAATGTCAAGAATGTAATTAATAAATGTTTTTTTATTTAATTTTCATGTATTTTATCATTATGCAACACATTTCACGTGCATGAACAAATTAATAACAAACTAATAATCCAGTCAAAATTGAATTGTTTTAATGGTGGGTACCCGTCGTTTTTTAACTCAATTCTAAGCAACGCGCATCCGCGACGTACGTATACTTTAAGTCCAATTATTGTCGCTTAAAAAAATTTTTTTTAATTTATAAATGCACCATTTGCTTAGAATTGAGTTAAAAAACGACGATTTGGAGGTTCCAAACAAAAGTTTAATTATTATTCCACTTATATGCAAAAATGTACCGTGATGTGTACCCGGGTACTCGGGTGCTCACATAAGGGTTTAAGCATAAAATTGTTTCATAAATATGATTATAATAAAATTAATTTTGCTATTGTGTCAAAATTATAAAACCACTTTAGAAAATAACATTTAGTATTAATAAAGAAAACGCACCATACAACTAATAATTAATTTGAAAACCATTTTTACGAATTAATTAAAAAATCCTATTTTTCATAGATTTCATTAATTTATTAAGAGTATTTCGATTTATTTTTTGCTATTTATTTATAAGTGCGGTTTCTTCAACAGTTTCATACTGCTTGCTATTACGAGAGACGCACCGTACTAACAAAGCCCAAATTCTATTTTCCATAGAATTGCAATCTGGTGATGCTGAGCAATCCAAAACGTTGATTCGATTAAACCAAGTCATAGTAATTTTACTTCTGTGTATTGCCGCATTATCTTGTTGATAAATCAATGGAATGCGACGAAATCGCTTAAAAAATGGTAACAAATTATCTTTTAATACTTTATATATTCGGTACTGTCCATCCTTAATGATACAAAAGTAAGAGATAATTTTCCAAGCGCTGAAAATTCACTCCATACCATACAGGTATCGCCACCAAAATTGCGCTTGAAAATAATTGTGATTCCTTCCTTAAATTCCTTCAATAAAAATGGTAACCATCAGGACCAATTAAACAAAACTTCCTCTCCATATTATTTCGCGCAAATTCAAGGTGCTTTGCTTTATTGATTTTTTTTAACATTGGTGCAGTTTTTATTTTTGATTTTTGCAGAAATGGTATTTTATGTAAAATTGTTTGATTCGAGACGTCAAGCAAACATTCTGCTTTTATTTGAACAGCTGACTTGAAGCCTTAAATAATGTGATAGGCAAATGAACATCCTCTCTGGCCTTCAATGTCCACTTTTTTAGATCTACATCGTGAATAGGTACACATCTATCAGATGCACTATTAAATTGTTCTAAAACGTACTTGCAAATATAAAGTAATGTGTCAGTTCTTGCCTCATCATTATCTACCTGCTCTTCCCATCTGTACAGCATCCTTTGATGTTTAACTTTTATGAATTAATGTTGCACTATTTCCAAACTTCTTCTTTTTTTCTTCCCTGAACGCCAAAATTCTACTGCCCTTTTCTTATACTCAAGAAGTACAAAATCTTCTGATTCTTCATTGCCTTGGACAGTCTTGAAAATTATCGTCTCATCTTTAACTGCTTTAACTGCTATTGAAAGATAACAGCTTCAGGAATTACGCTAGAATCATTGTAGCATAAAGTATCATAAGTATCCATGAATAATCGACTATCAGCAGAATCTTTTATCAAATCTGCTAGATAAAAAGCAAAGGATCTTTCTTCAATAATTATACTGGATTCGATATTATATACTGGATCCTCGAAAATGCGACCCAATAAATTTAAAATATTTTTTGGATTTATCGGCATTATGAGGTTCTAATTGTAAGTTTGCAGTTGAACAAAAACAGTGATATAATAACAAAAAGGATTAAATAAGCATACACGTTTTTGAATGCTATACCCAATCCTCCATCGCAGACATTAGTCATAAAACTTTAGGGAAAACTGCTTTTGTCAATGCTTGATGTACAATTGTTAGTAATGGGCAGTCTTATGAACAGTTGCAAAATCTAGGTTTTAATATTTAAATGTTTCAGGATTTGCAATTTACGAACAGATCGATGTGTAATTCAATAAAGAATCAACTGCAATAATTTTGACCACTAGAAAATTAGAAATCAAAGTTTGACTTACAAGATCAGATCGATATTAACGATCAATATTAACTATTATCAGCGTATATTAGTACTAAAATGTTATTTTATTATAATTTATATTTACGGGTTATAGAGGTCGTTAATAACAAATCTGGACGTAGCTCATGAAATTTATAATGAAACAAAATAGTGTTTCCAATATGGCAGATGGCGAGTCGAAAATGTTTTTATTGTAGCAAGAATAAATGTTTTGGGATTTTTGGATCACCGATTACAAACTGAAAATTTATTAAAAAAATCTATAAACAAAAATGCGGAGCAATATGGCGGGCAGGTTTATGAGTTTAATCCTTGAAAACATACATTTTTTTTAATTTATCGAATTACGTTGATAAGTGTTATTATAAGTTTTCGGAGCAGGTAATTACAAATCTGGGATCAATTTTCCAAAATTCAAAATGGCGAAGGCGATATGGCTGATAAACTCGGTATCCTAATTTCGGAATTTTGATATCATATTCGGATTCAGCGACCCAAAAAACCTTAGGCTACCGAGTTTTATGAAAATATTGATTTTTCGAAATTGATGTCCGCCATATTTGATCCGCTATTTTAAATTTTAATTTCATATTCGGATTTAGCGATCCAAAAAACCTTAGAATACCGAGTTTTGTGATCATCAAAATTACTTTGTGTCAACGCATTTTTGGTCACAAAGTACAATTTGTCTCTAACAGTCAAGGCGTTAAAAATCGTTCTGGAGAAAAATAAAAAAACACGTTTTCAATATTTTTCAATGCTTTATAAGTGTGCAAAGTTTTATTCCGATTGGTGAGTGACAATTGGATAGTGTTACTTGTCAGTACCATCAAACTAAACGCCTCTGATTTTTATATATAATATATCAGTATCGTCAAAACAGACACTTCTGATTTTAATTATACGTACCATTCAAATTTGAGACTAAGAATCTTTGAAATTATGTTACAATATTTTAAGCTTTCATTCACTCACAAAATTTTATACACTTTATAAAAATTATACAATACCTTATTACTAACGTGTCACGATATTGTCCATTCGTCGTTTATCGAGACACCGTATGAGTACACGTATACGGTCCGCTCTAAAATTTACGGAGTGAAATTTACAGGAATTCGTGATTCCAAGCGATTTGGCATACTAATTCAGCCGACTTCTTTCTATTTACATTTGTGTTTGTCTGTGCACGTATCCTCAGGTCATGTGTAGTAGTGTATATGTGTGAATCTTCCTTATGCTCAATTACTAACACAAGGAAGTGTCACACCAACACACTAATGCCATCTCTTCGGAGATCCCGCATCTATTGTCGTACGCAATCACTAATCTATTTATTATTCTGTATGTACATTGCGTATGTAATTTTCAGATTGATTAATCTTCTATATTAAAGAACCTAGGCTCATTCTAAAAACATAGTATTGTTCTTTAATATTAACCCTTCTGCGGAGTTAGCTTCTTTTATACGTACAAGGTTTTAAAATTTTTATATAAGTCAATTTTGAGCGTCTCAGATGTGCACAGAATAAATCGGACACAGTAGGAAACGGACACACGGTTGCAATTGGACACAGTGACAATAGAACACAGTGCAGATCGGACACAGTGGCGATTAGACATAGTAGGAAACGGACACATCATGATTGCAATCGGACACAGTGCCGATTGGACACAGTGTTGATCGGACATAGTGCGGATCAGACACAGTGCAGATCGAACACAGTACGGATCAGACACATCGGACTTTCACGCTGTTCGTTTCCACGTTGTTGGGTGCGGAGCTCTCTAGTTATAAATATTACGCGAGAATGCAGGGGGAGGAGCGGAGCCTCTCCCCCTGCACTCCGTCCACGCATTATTATTCAACCTCACAACTTTCACATAGGTTTGCAACTTAAATTTTGCGCCCTTTCTGCCACGATGCATTCACGGTGCATTATCATTTCGCTACATTATGTCGATATGACAGATTTTCTAACTTCAGAACTTGGATATTTGACAATTAATAACTCTTCGAATATTAAAGAGCGACGATTTTAACTTACAGATTCGTGTTTTACGTATCGAAATCTACAATATTGTGAAGTTACAGTAAAATCGGCGAGGTCGCCCGTCTTCTTCAGTATTACCCAAATTCATTTGTGTGTCCGATCGCTACTGTGTCCGAACGCCACTGTGTCTGATTGACACTGTGTCCGGTTCGCTCTGTGTCCGATCCGCACTGTGTTCGATTGCAACCATTGTGTGTCCATTTCCTACTATGTCCGATCGCCACTGTGTCCGATTGCAACCATCGTGTGTCCGTAATATGATTTTATAATATCGTTAATCTGTCTAGCTCGAATAGTTGCGAGCTTCGAGATTAACGATATTATAAAACCATATTAGGTTATGGGCCCAGTCCATGCTGCTCAGATTTGAGAATTTTACGGAATCCGGAAGAGAGAATTACCTCTCGGAATGTGGAAGGAAGATCTAAAAATGGAAGTTAACGTCGATGAAAATGTTCGATATCGCGTTCCGCTTTTTGATAGAAGTAATTACAGTAATTGGAAATTTCAATTGGAGGCTTTATTAGATGAGAAGGATTTGTTACAATTCGCCGAAAAGCCTCTACCAGAAATCCTTGCACAATATCAAATTGCAGACAGTGATACATCTGCAGTAAAAACTGCAGAAAAAAAATCCATGGAAACAGCTCAGAAATCTGTAAAAAAAAGCAGAGGTCTCATCGTCCAGAAAATTACAGAATCACATCAGGAATATATCAAAGATAAAACATCTGCCTAGGACACATGGCAAACACTGAAACAGATTTTCGAACGGAAAAGTGTTGCAAATCAAATTCGTCTTAAAAGAAAACTGTTATGTATGAAATTCAACTCTTCGCAAGAGATTTTGGAAGATCACATTTTAAGATTCGATCGTGTCGTAAGAGAATTGAAATCTTCAGGCTCAACAATGGAAGAAAATGACGTAATCTGTTATTTATTATTAACTATGCTAACAGAATACGATGCAGTTGTGACAGCTATAGAAACGGTAAGTCAAAATCAATTAACTTTATCTTTTGTCAAAGGAAGATTATTTGATAAAGAGGCTAAACAAGGAACAAGGAAATCTAAGACTAAAAATGAAAATCAGTCAACTCAAGTATATGTAGCTCAGGCAAAATCTAAAAACTATGGGAATCGTCAAGGAAATTTCAAAAATCAGAGTGATCAACAAGGGAACTACAAGAATCAACAGAAAAGTAACTCGTCAGGTAACAAATCATTTATTTTTACTTATCACAACTGCGGCATCCAAGGACATAAAAGAGTTCAGTGCAATAAACCTCAACAGCCTTATAAATCATTTAATACTTCTTCGCAAGCACATGTTACGGAAGAAAATGCATCTCAATCTCAAGAAAAATCAGAACCTTCACATTTCTGACCTGCGAAGATCGGAAAGCGAGTGTAAAACCAACGAAGGAAAAGTGGTATTTGGACTCTGGAGCTAATGAGCATCTGACATCACTGGAAAATAATATGTACATTAGAAAATTGAAAACATCTGTTAAAATAAAAGTTAAAATAAAAGTCAAATCAGGAAGTTATCTAATCGCTAAGAAGAGGGGCGAATTAAAAGCAAGATTTTGGGTGAACGATCCATTATGGTATTATATAATGGATTGCAATGATATTATACTAAGTGATGTTCTAATAGTGCCAAATTTGGAAACTAACTTAATTTCGGTAAGAAAATTAGAGATGAAAGGCTTTCAAATCATCTTTGAAGATGGAACGGGAAAAATTTGTCATGGAAATAATATTGCGACAATTGCATATAGAAAACACAAATTATACGAACTAGATCTATCTACAGGAATTTTGGAAGAAAGAGCTTTAAACGGAGAGATAATATCGAATTGTGGTACAAATGTTTAACTCATCTGAGTTATAATGGAATACAGAAACTTAAAAATCTGGTAGATGCAAGTAGAAAAGTCTAATGTTAAACCTTGTGAAATATGTCTGAAAGGTAAACAAGTTAAGCTACCTCATAATCAACAAAGGAACAAAACCATCAGACCCTTGCAATTAATCCATAGTGACGTTATGGGACTTATAATGCCTGAAATATAGGTATGAAATACGTTATCTCGTTCATCGATGACTTTACTTACTTCACAGTGATTTATTTAATGGAATCCAAAGAAGAAGTCTTTAAATACTTTAAAATGTATAAAGCAATGGCAACAGCTCACTTTAATCTTAAAATCAGTCGATTCAGATGTGACAGTGGCAGAGAGTACATCTCGAAGAAACTTCAAGAAGAATTTGAATCAGAAGGAATTCTATTTGAATATACCATAAGATACACTCCAGAACAAAATGGAGTTGCAAAAAAGGTGAATCGGAACATCATGGAAAGGGCAAGATGTCTGCTACTATAATCGGGAATGAAGAAAATCTTCTGGTCTGAAGCTGTGATGTGTGCAGTTTATATAATTAATAGATGTCCTACTGCAGCCTTACAAAACTCTGTACCCGCTAATCTGTGGTATGGAAGAAGACAGAATATTAAGAAAATCAAATTATTTGGAAGTCTAGTGTGTCTACACATACCAAAGGAAATAAGAAAAGGAAAACTGGATAGACGATCTAAGAAGTGCTTAATGCTGGGATACTGCTTTAATGGATACAGATTATGGGATTTAGAAGAAAATGAACTAATAACAGGAAGGGATATAGTCTTTGATGAATCTAAGACAATAAAATCTTCTACAAGAAATCAAGATTTTTATCAAGATACTGACAGTGAAGAAAATAAAGAAGAAGAATTTGAAGAAGAAGATAAAGAGAAAGAAGAACGAACAGGAGAATCGTATGAAGAGACAGACAACACCACAATCGAATTAAAAAAAGAGAACCACTCGGAAGATAATTCAGAAAAGAAGAAAAGAAGAAAATGAACAACTCGGAAGAGGAAAAAGGAAGAAATGGCCTTCTAAACGATTAGAAGATTTTGTTGCAAATTGTTATGAAGAAGAAGACTATATAGCTCATGCCTTAAGTGCTGAAGAATTCGTAGATAATGTACCCCAAAGTTACGAAGAAATAGAAGAAAGAGAAGACAAGGAAATCTGGAAACAAGCAACTCAAGAAGAAATAATATCTTTGATCGAAAATAAAACATGGAATCTTGTACCACTGCCTGCAGAAAAGAAAGCCATCGACAGTAGATGGGTGTTTAAAGTGAAGAAAGATGAAGATGGAAATCCCTCAAGATACAAAGCTAGATTAGTTATTAAGGGTTGTGCGCAACGGAAGGGACTTGATTACAAGGAAACCTACGCACCTGAGGCTAGAGTCACTACAGTTAGAATTTTACTCTTTATCATTAATTATAAAAATCTAATTGCTCACTAAATGGACGTAAAAAATGCATTCTTACAAGGTAATGTACGCGAGGATATTTATATGAAGTCTCCAGCTGGTTTTAATATACAGGACAAAAATGTAGTCTATAAATTGAATAGGACCTTGTACGGTCTTAAACAAGCTCCTAGAGAATGGAATCTTCGTTTTGATAGTTTTGTTAAGGAGTTGAACTTTAAACAATCTAAAAATGATGAATGTTTATATATCTTCAAAAAGGGAACTATAATTATGTACCTATTGCTATAGGTAGATGATTTTATTATTACTAGCAATAACTTAGAATTTTTAAAGATTATTAAAGGAAAACTTTTGAACGAGTTTAAGATGACAGATTTAGGTAAACTAAAATTTTTCTTAGGAATAAAAATAGAAAGAAAACCGCAAGGTATGTTCTTATCTCAACGTCAATACATTGTAAATTTATTAAATAAATTTGAAATGAGCAATTGTAAAAATGTAAAGACTCCTTTAGAGGAGGGTCTCTTTTGTGACAAGATCTTAAATGAACCGGTAATAACTGATAAACCTTTCAAAGAATTAGTTGGTTGTCTCATGTATTTAATGAACATAACAAGACCGGACTTATCGTTATCTGTTAATAAATTTAGCAGGTTTCAAACAAATCGTACGGAAAGTCTATGAAAGGGACTTAAGGGGATGCTGGATACCGACGGAACAGTCCGTTTTGTTTGACAAGAAAAATCTTTGAATTGGCTTTACAGATTAAAAAATCCTTTTACAGGTGTAAAGTACGTACGAAAACAAATCCCGCTCTGCTCAATTAAAGACCGAAAAAGGCATAAAATTATTAATTAGCTGTCAACTCATAGAAACATTCACTCATATAAAAGTTATATGAGATTAGGCACATAAATCGAGAGCACAGCGGGACTCGGACAGGAATAATAAACAGTATGGTAGCAATAAATTTACGAACAAATCTCTAATAGAAAGATCCATCTTGTCAAACATTTTATTCATTATAGGTTAAGATTAAGGTAAAGAAGAGCGAATATTTTTAATTTTTTTTTCGTTTTTGATATGAAGTCGATACTCGCGTGGTTCATTTTTGTGTGTACTTTAATTCTGCAAAAAGATTTTGTATTCTGTAAAGCCAATTTGATAATTTATAATATTATATCTTAGAATTCCACCTACATTATCGACCTTAATCAAGTTCGAGCGTCAGTCCAGCATCCCCTTAAGCGAATTATGAGATATCTCCAGGGTACAGTCAACTTGGCTTTGATACGTCCGAAGAATTTCAAATTAGAGATGAAGTTTTATGAGAGACAAAAATTTTATCTGGTTCAGATATAACAATTAACTTTCCAGTTACTTTGTACGAAGACAATCAATCTTGTATATTTGCGCTATCTAATAATCTTAATAAGCGTCTAAAACATATGGAAATAAAATATCATTTTGTCTGCTGTCTTATTAAGAAAAAGGAAAGTTTTGATGTTAAATAACTTCCAATTAATGATCAAACAGCTGATATTTTAACCAAACCACTTGGTGGAACCAAGTTTTGTAATCTTAGAATTAGTTTAGGCTTAAGTGATTCATAATTTCTTTAATATTTTTAGTTTTTATGACAAATTGAGGGCGGGTATTGTGATATACAATTTGTGTTCTTAAATATCTAGCTTTATATTCTAAATTACCGCCTCCTTTAGTTTGATTTGCTAGCGCCACCTTTTGTCCTGCTCTCGGGTGCTTGCGTTCTATCGAGTCTAACACGTTGTCCATTACCGCTTTCTTTGTATTAACTCAATGAATACATAAGCTTCTGGATATATATATTTTCTTTTGTGTTCGCTTAGTCTCACATGTTTGTGAGAAGATCGTTGCCAGCCTGAAAGACTGGCGCGTAGCTATTCGAGCTAGAGAGATTAACAATATTATAAAACCATATTAGTCCGTTTCTTACTGTGTTCGATTGCAACCACCGTGTGTCCGTTTCCTGCTGTGTCCGATTTATTCTTTGCGCAACTGGAACTTACTCTCAATTTTATAATTTTTTTTCTTTTTTCATATGAATTTGCTCACGTCCACACTGTATTATTGCCTATACTTTATTTCTGGAAAAGGATTTTTAAATCTGTGAAAGTAATTAGAAGTTTGATGAACTGGAAAATTAATCATATTTGGTCTATAAAACAGAGTAACTTAAGCATGCCCTTAAGAATCAAAGCGTTCCAATAAACTCAAGTAAAAATATCCCCAGAAGGTAAATCCGCTCAAGAAGAGCGGACTTTATTCTCCCTGAAAAATTGGAGAAATAGAAGGATCTTCTCTCTGTTCTTTACATCACTTTTCTATCTCCTTCAAAAACGACACAAGCCACAGACCTTTCTTGACTATTGGTATTCTTTAACTTGACTTTGGCACAATAATTGCATTCCTCTAACTCATAGTGCCAACTGGAAAGTGTATTGCCATGAGTTTGACCTTTCCGATACACAACTTTAAACTGATACTGTTGCAATTTGTCCATCCATCGTACCAACTGTCCCTCCAAATCTTTAAAAGACATAAGCCACTTAAAAGAGACGTGATCATCACGGATAAGAAATTTACTCCCATACAAATAATGTCGAAAAGACTTTATAGAATCTACTATCGCTAATAACTCGACGGGTGACGCAGTAATTTCTTTTGATTTTATTTAAAGTTCGACTAAAATAAGCAACGACTTTTTCATTACTATCGTGCCTCTGTGACAAGACTGCGTCAATCCCAATATTGGAAACATCTAAAACAAATTCACCTTCTCTCTCTGGAAAAGAAAGTATAAGGGAAGATATCAAAGTTCGGTTTAATTTCTCGAACGTGCGTTGACTTTCCTCTCTCCATGACAAATTAATTTGAATCTCGGCCAACACGTACAAAGGTTTAGCGCTAACAAAAAATCCTCTTACAAATCTACGATAGTAAGAACTTAATTAAGAACATAACCAAAAAGCTACGTATTTGCTTTTTATTATGGGGAATTGGCCAATCTTTAACGGCATTAATTTTCTCTGAATCAGTAGCCACGCCCTTCGCGGAAACTACATGTCCAAGATATTTAATATTTTTTTTCAAAAAGAATACATTTCTTATGATTAAAACGTAAATTCGCCTGATAAAAACAAAGAAAAACTTTTCCCAGATTTTCCAATATTTCTGAAAAACTTTTTCCGAAAATAATCAACATCATCAAGATATACTAACAAATTTTCGACAATAATCCATGTAAGACTTTCTCCATTAATCGTTCAAAAGTCGCGGAACCATTGCAAAAACCAAAAAACATGACAGTGAACTGCCAAAGCCTATTTCCTATAGAAAAAGCCGTCTTTTTCTTCTCCTCTGAACGAATTTTTAATTGCCAATAACCACTCTTAACAGTTAAAGTAGAAAACCAAACGATACCAAAAAGTTGATCGAGAATGTCATCAATCCTAGGAAGAGAGTAAAAATTTTTTATCATAACAGCATTTAACTTTCTATAGTTTACGTTTACACAAAATCTCAGAGAATCATCTTTTTTTCTTACTAAATTCTTACTAAAAAAAAAAAACAGCAGAAGTCTAAGGACTCTGAGATTCCTCAATAACTTCTTTAATTTTTATAACCTTAATAATCTTTTGTATTTCCTCTGTTTGATGTAATGGAACATTGGATGTGGAATCTGCTTAATAGCAGAAGAATCATTTATTTTGATGACATGTTCAACAAGATTACAATTTCCAGTAAAAATATTCTTGGAAAACATATTCTGAAATTCGTTTAAGAGATCTGCGAAAATTCCTTTGTGATTCTCATTCAAATTACTACAATTTTTTCCAGACAGTTCCTTTAAAAAAGCTGGGACTTCTTTAGAAAAGTCCTCCTTTTCTATAAACATTTAAAGTATATTTGTTTAATTTTAACTTATTGCACTGAGGCAGCAGTGCAGCGAAAAAGCATATATTTTATTTATTACAATTTATTATAATTAGATAACTGATATGACAAATAAATTTATTTTAAAATATGTTTATAGAAAAATGAGTTACATCTATATATCCATGAAATATTTACTGTTTCTTATTTTTGTCTTACTGTTTTCTATTGTGTTTTGTGATGAAATAGAAAATAGTAAATAAAATAGAGAGAGATGAAATAAAAAATAGAGAAAATTTATTTGCACATGATATATCGAAATGTAAAAATATCTTACTTCAAGTAAATGTAAATTTAAATGTGAAATACTATTTGCTCTTTTTATATGAACTATATAAAATATTTATTTCAAATAGTATTTCTTAGAGGTACATCTTCTAAATAAATATTTTTATTGAACTTATTTCAATTTTTCCCCTAATAAATATTTAAAAAAAAAGTAGCACAATAGCACAATAAAATAAATTAAAAATTTCGATTTTTAATATGTTTCTATATTTATGTTAAGGACTTATACCTAGTAAGTAGGCCGGAAAAAAAACCGTTATTTTGGGTTATTTGGGAATATAAAAAAACTGTTATGTATTTTTATTTCATTGATTCTCTATTATAATATATAATACATCTATTTTCATAATTTTTTCAATTCAAAATGTCAAAGAATATAGGCACAGTAGCTGTTTTTTTTGGCGGTGAATAAGATTGCTCGAAGCTGTATCATCTGAAATAAAAAATTCAAAAGAATTCAGCTTTCGTATAAATTTATTTAGTCGGTGAACGAAGGGATTTTAATTTTGACGAAAATTTTTTTTTATTAACACGAAATTTTTTAGTAAGAAAAACGAAAATTTTTAGTAAGAAAAATTCAGATTTTTCCGTTAAACAATTGTCATTTTGTCAAAAATCCATTTTTTGTAAAATCCTTCGTTCACCGACTAAATAAATTTATACGAAAGCTGAATTCCTTTGAATTTTTTATTTCAAAATGATTTAGCTCCGAGCAATCTTGCTCACCGCGAAGCACCTCCGAAAAAAGATGTCTTCGAAAAAACAGCAACTGTGTCTATATACCTTGATATTTTTAATTACAAAAATTATGAAAACTTCTTACTTAGATGTATATTATGATTGAGAATCGATGAAATAAAAATACCTAACAGTTTTTTTAATTTTCAAAGAAATACAATTTTTTCGGTTTGCTGACTAGGTATAATCCCTTAAGCATTCATTCTTACGTCGATTTATGTACAACGGCTTTAATGTGCATTGAGTGCGCACTAGTAAGTCCAACCGAATTTGCTATAAGATACTAATATAAGATATTATCAAATAATATACATATATAAAAAAATGTTGGACATCATATCCGTAAATAATAGATGTGTCAAAAGTTATCGGACAATCTGTGTGTTGGACATTAATATAAAAAATTGTCGGACACTCTGTATATTGGACATCATGCTCTCTTAAAAAAGCTGTGTTACCAATTTTATTGTTGCGCTTTTCTGCGATGCTGATTGGTTCTCTCGTTTGGCTCGATTCGTATTGCGAGAACAGCTGTCAGTGCGGAGATGTGTGTATTGTGACAGTTTTGATAGTTCAGGTTATTATAATAGTTTTGACAGTTCAGGTTATCGAAAATATTAAAATCAGAAGTCATTGATTCAATATGGATAAGAAATTTATAAAGAAATTTATACAAGGTAAAAAATATTCTTAATCATATTGTATAATTACAATTTATATTGAAACATATAAATTTCTCTCCCTTTCTTTCACTTGCATCTCTTATGTTTTTGCGTTCTTTCTCAGTTGGTTTTTCTTTAGCTCTTTCTCAAAGGGAAGAAAGGGATTGAGAATAAGAAAATTAAGGAAGAGTGAGAGTAATATTAAGAAGAAAAATGAGAGAAAATACGGAAATGTCAAGAAATAAAAAAACGAGAGAGAAAGAAAAAAATCAGAAGCAATGGATTAACATGATAAAAATTAATTGGTGCAACATGGAAGAATAATTTATAAAGAAATTGATAAAAGGTAAAAAAGAATATTCTTAATTTTATTGTAATAATATTGGGACATATAAACGGTCTAGCCGGATAAGCATGTAAAATCTGTCCCCGCACGTATTAAGCTCTAATTAATGTTATAAGTTCGCATTCATGTGGTATGAAAGTCCACCAAATTTTAACGTCACACGAAATTTCATTTTTGTGTGAGATATGGAGGGGGAAAGAAAAATTTAAAAAAAATTTTTTTTCAAAAACGACTGAATCGATTTCAATGAAAAAAAATATGTTATAACTATCAATGAGACTATTTTCTAGAAAAATAAAAAAATTGTGTGACAAAAATTTCAAGTGAAAAAAAATTTTTGAATTTTCGAAAATTTTTTTTAGGTTATGTTTAATAGTGACACTAACCGTTTTTTACATGTATATTCCTTAAAATGTGTTCTTTAATATATATTTTTGCCAAATTTTTTGGAGTAGTGCAACATTTTGAGAAAAATGAAAATTGTGTACGCGATGTATGAAGCGAATATGAGTGCATATACGATAAAGAAAGCAGCATGCTCGCTTCGTTTTTGTCACCTCTGTCAGCTCCACCACGCGATTGTATGAGAAAGTCAGAGATTCCCGCTACACGGAAAAGGGTATTCACTGTATGAGATCATGCAAGACGGGCTATGAAACACGCTACGACCAAAGTTGCCAGATTGAGGACTCGTATCGTATGTGGCGCGCGGGACTTCGGCCGAGTTCGGGCGGTAGAGGCTCTACTCGGCCCGAACTCAGCCGAAGTCCCGCGCGCCACACCGACGAGTCTCTTTGTTGTGTTTGTGCCGATACTTCTTCTTCTTCTTCCTTTCCCCCTTAATGGGGCTGGCACCTGATCTCTGGCGAGACTTCAATACGGCCAAATAACACAACCGGTGAAGGAATCAAATATGTAAAGGTGAGACTCGTAGATAATTTTCTCTCTCGTATATAATAATCGCGTGGGTCCACCCGAGCACACGAGGTGACACAGGCGGCAGAGGATTACAGAAATAGTAGTGGATAACACAAAATATTAATGCTTTTAAAGCGAGGAAACTAAAGCGGTTGATTGCATCAGCAATCCTCAAAAAATATTTCCCGGGATGAAACACGCTCAAGGTGACACAAGCTCAAACACGTCCGAACACGGTCGCCGCCAGGTTGCGAATCCCGTTCGTGCCGATACAAGTCCTCGATCTGGCAACTTGGGCTATGACCTGCCACTACGCTGAGCTGTGTAGTACACAAATCGGCAGGAATGGTGTCTCTCGGCGGCTAGTATAAGTATGACAACAGAACGCGGCAAACGCACACACCGAAGCGCCTACAGTGACCACGCGCAGTGATGCCGTTCGGCAGATGTTTGCAGCGGTGGTGGGGATGGCTGCCAGCAGTGGTGCCATGTACATGCTTACACGTATACGTACACGGCCTCTGCCGTGTGCACGCTACCTCCTCCACAGACGTGCGGTGCTGCAAACGTCTGCCAAGTGCCGAACAGCAACTCTGGACGCGGCGCACGCCAGCAGCGGTGGTGCTAGAAAATGGAATCTGATACCACTACCTATACTAGCCACCAAGAGACACCATTCCTGCCGGTGCGTGTACCTTACTTTCTTCCATCGTGTGCCCATGTCAAAACGCTGCTCGCACGGCAACGTCTTTCCTCATACTTTGCACGTTTTTGCGTGCATCTTACCGGCTTCGCACTGTGCAAACTTTGTCTGTTTATTCTCGTAATTCTTGTTCATTCGCTATTTAACGAATATTAACTTGCTGAAAGAAATAATTTTTACTACTTATCTTATTACTATTAATCTTACTATTTATGATATTTTTATTACTAAAAATGTCTACATTAGAAAAAAAATGTCACATGTGCAGGCTGCGATATGTTTTTAAGAAAATGTATGGATAAAAAAAATTAATAACAAATGAAGTAGAAGCAAATGCTTTTTCTCGTTGCCTCAAACGAGTAATAGCTGTAGATGATATTTTGTGTAATAAATGTCGTCTAACTATTTATAGAGGGAATTCTGATAAAAAACCTGAGTATAGGACTGAAACAGAGCTTTCTCTATCTGAATTAACTTCCGCAGATCCATTATTTAAAGTCAAAATGAAATCGAAAGAAACTGTTTCTAAGACTGAATATATCGAAATCCCTATGCAGAGGACCGTAGCTACCCATAAATGCTGTTGCATTTGTTCTTCTACGAAAGATATAACTGTTATACCTGAAGAAGCGCGAATGCAATCATATATTAAAAAGAAAATCTTCATTCCAGCTGGAAATCGCTGTTGTAATCTCATATTATAAAAAATCGAACATATGAGGAAGATCTTGATTTTTAAAAGTATACTCAAGTACAACCAGTCTCAGCGTCTTGGAGTTATTCAAAGTAATGGAAACTCTTTCTATAAAATATGATTCAACATTGTTTGACAAAATCGGTGAATTCAGCCTTTCAGAAAAACAGATAGAAGTATTTACTGGGTTATCTTGGGAAAATCTTCTAGAAATAAAAGACATGATGACCTCATTGCGAAACACCCAATCTCGCACAGTGATTCAAGGTCTTATTATATTTCTGTTTAAATTACGTACAGGAAATTCGAACAGAATGATAGCTTCGGTTTTTAACATAGATAATGAACAATCTATTTCAGAATATTCTGCAAGTATAGTTAAATCTTTTGAAAAGGACGTTCTGCTATTTTGTTTTGGATAAAATTTTGTTAACAGGATTGATCTAATTCAAAACCATACTACAGAAATTGCAGAAAGATTGTTCGATGTTCATGATAATTTGATTTTGATTTGTGATGATATATATGCAAGACATCAGAAAAGTACCAATAATGAATACCAAAGAAAATCTTTCTCTGGACAGAAAAAAGTACCATTTTGCAAGCCCTTTAGCATTTGTACAACTGATGGATATATAGTTGATATGCTTGGGCCGTATCTCGCGAATGAAAATGATGCGAATATCTTAAAAACCGAATATCTTATTGAAGATTCTAATGATTTATGCAGGATTTTAGAAAGAAATGATTTTTGTTCTTGATCCTGGCTTTCGTGACGTAAAGGAGGATCTGGAAAAAAAAGAATTTAAAGTATTAATGCCCGCTTTAAAAGGTAAAAGGAAGCAATTGTCCACAGAAGAATCCAAGCAATCCCGTTTTGTCACTAAAATACGCTGGGCAGTCGAAGCTGTTCACGGCATAATAAAACAAAAATATCGTCTTCTGGACCATAAAATAGATAATAAGCTTATACCAAAAATTGGAATATATTTTAGGATTGCATCATTTTTTCAGAATATTTATGGGAAATTATTTATGGGAAAAGGCTAGAATCTGACTCGATAACCTCAGATGAAATCTTAGAAAGAATGCAATTTCAAAAAGATATCCAAAATACATTAGCTACTGAGGCGGAAGAAAAAGGCTGGATCCGTCGAAAAACTCCTTTCAGAACAGTTACATCAGATGAAATTCTGGATTTTCCAGAAATGACCAAAAAAGATTTAATAATTTTTTTTACAGGATCATACCAACTTTCTCAGGCTGTATCTTATTTAGCGAAAATAATAGACACGGATGGCAAATTGAGACTTGAATATGTCAAAGAAGAGTCCAATGTTCTTAAATTCAAAGTTCCATCCCGACACATTTCCCGAACATCATATAGATGTTTTATTAGACACAAGCCTAACAGCGTAGGAATTTCTGGTGTAACACATTACGTATGTGAGTGTGCTAATGGCAGAAGAACTGTCGGCTGTTGTTCGCACATTGCGGCTATTGTGTACCACCTATCTTATGCTAAGTATTTATCAAAAATTATTCAGTCAGCACAAATACTTAACGATATGTTAAAAAAAATAATTGTTCTGCAGTGATTAATGAAGATAGCGAAGAAGATAGCGAGACAAATCGAGACAATTTTCAAATCATGAGAGGCAAGGGGACTCACGAAAATCAAGCACCCCGAATCGTGAGAGGCAAGGAGACTCACGAAAATCAAGCACCCCAAATATGGAGTTAAAAAACTGCAACCTCCTCGTGGTAAACTCTGGAAGCTATAATTAGCTATAAGGCTAACTGCAGACGTCCCAGAAAACATATTAACATGTATTACAATGCTAATTCAGACTATAATATTGTTACGCCCGATAGATCCGGTCAGCTGCTTGGCTGGATCGATATATTGATTTTTCGGAAGAAGCGACATTCGGTGCGTGGCAATGAGGGAAACAAGCCGGAGACCGTCAGATTTTGACAGGACTCGGTCCTTGTCACACGTGTACGCGCGCGTATCTGTATCTTACTGCAGATTTCCGTACGCTCAGCTGTATTTTACGGTTCTGTAATTAAAGTTCTTGTGTTCCTGTCAATCCTGTGTTGTGTCCTTTATTGTTCCGTGTGCGTGATTACGCGAGTGACGCGCGAGGCGCAACAATATCATTCTCGGTCATAAAAAATGCAACAGGTTTCTGGTTAACCATTTAAGAGCAATACAACACAACGTAGTATCACATATACGATTTTCATTTTTCTCAAAATGTTGCACCACTTCAAAAAATTTGGCAAAAATATATATTAAACAACACATTTTAAGGAATTGTATATGTGAAAAACGGTTGGTGTCACTATTGAACATAACCTAAAAAAAAAATTCCGAAAAATTCAAAAATTTTTTTTCACTTGAAATTTTTGTCACACAATTTTTTTGATTTTTCTAGAAAATAGTCTCATTGATAGTTATAACATATTTTTTTATAACATATATTTTTGTTTATTGAAATCAATTCAGTCGTTTTTGAGAAAAATGTTTTTTTTAATTTTTCTTTCCCCCTCCATATCTCACACAAAAATGAAATTTCGAAATTAAAATTTGGTGGACTTTCATACCACATGAATGCGAACTTATAACATTAATTAGAGCTTAATAAATGCGGGGGCAGATTTTACATGCTTATCCCGCTAGGCCCTTTCTTTTTCTTTCTCTGTCTTTTTTTCACCTACGTCTATCATACTTTTCCGTTTTCTCTAATTTTTCTCAGTTGCTTTTTTTTAGCTCCTTCTCAAAGAAAAGAAAAGGATTGAGAGTAAAAGAATGACGGAAGAGTGAGAGCAATATTGAGGAAAAGAATGAGAAAATATATGGAAATGCCAAGAAATAAAGAAATGAGAGAAAAAGAGAGGAAGAGAAGGATAGAAAGAACGATAGAGAAATAGAAAGAGAAAGGAGAAATGAAAAGAAAAGGAGAGAAGAGAAACAAACAGAAAGAAAGAGTCAGAACGAGAAGAAAGTTTAAAAAATATGAATGAGAGAGAGAGAGAGAGAGAGAGAGAGAGAGAGAGAGAGAGAGAAAGAGAGAAGAGAGAGAGAAAGAGAGAGAGCGCAGAAATAAGAGCAAGTTTCGAGCGAAGGAATAAAGAAGAAGGTGTGAAAAGAATGTAAGAGGAAAAGTGAGAGAGGCAGAATGGTAGGAAAATTGAAGTGAGAATGTGAGGAAGTTAGAGCAGAGAGCGAAATTAAAGAGAGTACGAGAACGAGAAAAAGAGAAAGAGAAAAACGAAAAGAGAATTACAAAGAAAGTGAGAGAACGGAAAATGACAGAATAAGAATGAAGATGAAAAAGGGAAATAGAATGGCAGAAAAAGAGCACGCCAAAGGGAACGCAGAAACAACAACAAAAGAGAAGGAATAAGAAAAAGGATGTGAAGAGACATAAAATGTGAGAGAGAAGGAATGAGAAAAAATAAAAGAGAGAATGAAAAAAAGTTAGAGTATAGAGCGAAATAGGAGAGAGCATGTGAATGAAGAAAAGAGAAAGAGAAAAACAGAATGAGAATTAAAGGAGAAATGTGAAAACGCGAAAATAAGAGATAAAATAAGGGAGAAAATGTAAAAGAAAGAAAAAGAAAGAGAGAAAAAGTGTGTCAAAGAGAGCGCAGAACCAGATCAAGAACAAAGGAATAAGAGAGAGAGGATGTGAAAAAAATGTAAAAGATAGAGGAAGAATGAGAGAGAAAGAATAAGAGGAAAAATAAAAGAGAGAATGAGAGGAGGTTAGAGCAGAGCAAAGTTAAAGAGGGTAAGCGAACAAGAAAAAGAGAAAGAGAAAAACGAAAAGAGAGTTAAAAAGAAAGTGAGAGAACATAAGAATGAGAGGTAGAATAAGAAAGAGAAAAGAATGAGAGAGAAAGAGGAGTACATTCTATACCTTTTTCTTTCTTGGAAAGAGAATATAAATAATTATATGTTAATATCTGAAATGACGAATGGCGCGCGCGTAGCGTGCGCACTGTTTGTTCTAGTATTTATAAATAATAAATGTGTAATAATAGTTGTAAAAAATACAGAAATAAAATTATATATATATATGTATATATATATATATATATATATATATATATATATACAGGGTGTCCCACAATGAATGACAAACCCGCCGATGGTGTATAGTTTGAATGACGTTGAATAGAAAAGTCTTATACCATTTTGCGAATAGCGCAATATTATTCAAGATATTAATTATAAAAGATCGACGAATAGTAGAACGTTTTGCGCAGCGAGGCAGCGGGAGGAGCGTTCTAGCTACGGCAGCGACGAGTGGGATGGGAAGATAAGGCGTAGCGAGTATTGTCGCGCGGAAAGAGACGATGAGGAGGGGGCAACGCACGACAACAAGCCGCTGCTTCGCTGCGCGAAACGTTTTGCTATTTGTCGATCTTTTATAATTAATATCTCGAATAATATTGCGCCATTCACAAAATGGTATAAGACTTTTCTATTCAGCGTCATTCAAACTATACACCCTCGGCGGGTTGGCCATTCATTGCGGGACACCCTGTATATACATATATATATAATTTTATTTCTGTATTTTCTACAACTATTATTACACATTTATTATGTATAAATATTATTTATATATGTATATATATATATATATATATATATACATATATAAAAAATGTGGTATAATAGGGCTACAGGCGAAAGTCCACGTTAAAAACTTAACTACTATTAGTGGCACCTTAGGTAGTGCGGAGTTTATAATAATTAATAGTTCATTTATTTTTAATACTAAAATATTCCAATTTCTGACCAGAAAATGAACTAATTTGCAATAACATTTATTTATCAAACATACTATTTTTATAATATAATATTGTAATATATTTTTATAATATTGTTGCGCTCTCGGCGGAGATTCGCTCCGACGCTCAAGCGCACTCGCGGGCACTCGCGGATTCGCGGAAATAAACAACGCAGACTTTCGGGAGGCAAAAATGATTTATTAAGATAATAGTACAACGGCTCGTAACGTCAGCTATCACCGGCAGCTCGGCACGAAATCAGAAGCGTGACCAGAATCAACAATTCTGGTCGCTAGGAGAATGCGCTTCGCCTCTTCTCGAGTCAGCGCAATTCAGCTCGATCTACAGGGTCGTTCCAGCGCGGGCGCAACAATATTATTAAGCGTTTTTATATGTATATCATTAATGTATATGTGTATGAATAATATGTTACTCAAAAAAGAATAGGGAACGCTTTTCACATGGAAAATGGGTTGTTTTCAAACTGCTGTAACTCGGCGAAAAATTATCGTAGGCGCAAAGTAAAAAAAGCGTTTTAAAGGGTGAAACTTCTTCTTTCAAATTTTTTTTGCGGATTCTAATTATCTTCTTTCTTTACAAAACGGTAGAATAATGAAGCTCGATCCATCAAAACAAAATTTTTTAATACGAAATTTTATATATTGAATTTTATATATTGAACAAACGATTTAACGAAGCCAAAATGATTCAAGGGACTGTAAAATATCATTCATTCATTCCTCAACGAAACGGGAAAATCGAAGTTAAAATAACATCGTCTGCTACTACGTCGACTGTTAAAACTATGTACAAAGAACAAAAACATATATTTATTCACTAATTTACGTGTTCTGTATAATATTTACCATTTTACCCAACAATTAATCAGCCTAAACTGCACTGACGATCCTGTCTGGACAGACACAAGCCGCCGAGCGTTCAGGTATACTGATACACCACCCGCTGGGCACTGAGCGGCGGCGACGCGGCGTTTCATTTTCAGTAATTTTTTAAAAATAGTGTCCATTCGATCTCCATTTTGAAAAAATTCATGATTTCTTTAGAATTGAAGTGGTAATACGGTAATATTTTTTTTTTCAATTATAAGTCAAGGAGTTGATAATGAAAAACGCAAATGAAAGTTATAAATAACTGAACAACAATTTATTTATTTAAAAAGTTAAATTTAAAAAATATCATCGTAAAGTACGTTTCAAGCCCTTTAAAAATCACTCCTTATTTGTCTGTTTCCATCGAATTGATTTTGCAATAAAATAGTTTGAATGTGCCCATAATCGACGTTTTTTTCAATTTCTTGCAATTTTCAACCGCGCACAACTTCTCGAAAAAAATCTCTAATTTTTTTCCAAAAATAGGGGTCTCATATTTTCGACCACAGAATATGTCTGCCAAATTTTAAAAAAATTGGAATCATCGAGGTAAATTTTTTATGAAAATCGTCCGGTTTGACGTGGAATGACTCATATATATATATATATATATATATATATATATATATATATATATATATATATATTTACAGCTATACATATATACATATATGTACATAATATACATATATATTATAGCAAAGGTTCGGGACATATAATTTCTTGCCGACATCTCTGAACTCCTTCCTCTCCATCAACGAAATAGTGGGAGCACGATACCCACAGTATACAATTACATCTTATCTTCATCGGAAGATGATAATTTTAGAAGACCCAGACAATTTAAGGAAAGAATTATTTTGTAGAGCTGAATAAAATAAAATTTAAAATAAGATTTCGCTTGAATAAAGAAACAATTTTAATTATATTACAGAACATTCATGATGAATTACAATTTAGAACGGAAAGATATATATCAGCTTTAATATTTTATGAAAAAGTGAAATTTTTTAATGAAAATTATACAACTCCCTACATATCTACAAGAAATAAAATATCTTACAAATGTTTCTGAGATGTCTTTTACATATTCGTGCCACATCAAGAGGCACGGTAGTGTCTCGCGCACCAAGTTACGCGTAGCGGGCCGCCGGGACACGGCCGTGCCTTATTACGCGAGAAGGCCTATTGAATAATCCTTCGATTATCGGATCTCATTAATGACTGAACCGATCCAATTCTAAGGCTTAATCGAAAGCTTGGGATCGAATTATATAATCAAAGTGTTTTTATTTTTATTTTACGTAAACTACGAGCGGAGATATCGCGATGTAAATTTTAAAATCGTATAAAATGGGAGAAGGTTTTGGCACGACAAAGTATTTATAAAAATATAACAAAAGAATTTATTAGAGAATAAATTATCTTACAAAAGGAATTAGCTTATTATAAAATGAAGAAAAAATATAATGTAAAGAAAGATAATATAAACGCGAGAAATGAGAGTGGATATATATATTCGCACCGAGAATGCTACGGGATCGGTTGCGAATTGATTGCGGCCGCGGTTCGATAGCGTAATCGTTAGTAACAAAGAATCATGTAGATAATCAAGGCAAATATATACAAAGATTGAAACGATAAAGAATTGATCGCGGCGCGAGTCGGTATTGCGAGCTTGGCGTGTGACGGCGTCGTGTACGGCGCAGACACGTTTTCGTAACTGGGTCGCGTGTGACAATATACGGGCCGCGTTTGACAGTTAATGCCCACGTGGGCCGTATGCGGTGTACGGGTCTTAGAGCTATGCTTGGTAACGATAATCGAGTTGAGCACGGTCGATTAGGCGACGGGAAGAGGCGATGCCTGCCCCGGGACGTGCTTGTACGCGTCGGAGGGTATCCAAAAGAGTATAGCCGGTATTACCGGTGGAAGTAGGCGTATGCCTACCCCGGTTCCTATACTCGGTTGTCAGGACGGGAATTTCGAAGCACGGTCGGCGAATCGGCGGGGAGAGGCGAAACCTTCACAGTTCGTGCTTTTCCGGCAGGTCGAAGGATCGCAAAATGAGTACAGCCGGTATTACCGGTGGAAGCAGGCGTATGCCTACCCCGGATCCTATACTCGGAGGTTTGTCAGGATAGAAGCACTACGGTGAAATTGCCGTGGCGGCAGAGAACGCTCTACCTAGGTGCCTCTCTCTGGGATCGGGTACGGGTGCGGTTCGGCCGTGATAACCCGGCAAAGACAGGGAACGCCCTATCTCGGTCTCAGGACGACGAGTGGCTCGTGGAGCGACTCGCCCAGGAATCGTGTTCGGTCTAGGATCGGGCCGCTTTTTATATCCTAATTTGGTGGCGCGGCAGCGGGACCACGGAGGCGCGCGCAGCCCGCCGTCGCCGCCTACTCAGCTCCGCTCGGAGTCGCCCGGCAAGCCGCGTTCGGCGCTTTCGAATCTCCCGCTTTTGCAGTGTGGAGGCGTTTAAAAGGTTTTGGGGCGACGAACGCCCCACATCCCCGCCGACGGATGGTCGGTCGGCGGGAGCCAGCTGGTGGTCGCCGGCTAGTAACGGTGCCAGAAGGCATCGTTACATCATAAATTTAGATTTGCAAAAGAAATTATTTGAAACATACAATCAAGATATAAGAAAAAAAACAAAAATTGCAAAAAAAAAACAAAAATGGAACCGTCACCTCGCCGCGGTTTTGGTTTCGACAAAGAGCAGGGCAACTTATTGTTATCCAGTGCGACGGATTTTCCGAGGGCCCGTCTGACCTGCGATGTCCGTCCAGATTTATTTCGACAAGGCTTAAAATCAACAAAGAATAATCGAACCTATAATTATGGGCGCTAGGCGCAGCATTCCGCGCCACACAACAAATCGCTAAAATATAATTCCAGTATTCATACTTCACTCTGTTATTCGAGAAATGAGACCAATCTGAGACATGGATTGGGAAATGCGGAGGAGTAGCGTATCGCCGATCAGTAAAAAGCACATGGAAAAGATATAACATATAAAAATCAGTATATTGACTAACAAAGGGAGTCTACGATGTGATACCAATCGATTTCAACGAATCTCATTGTATCGATAGGTATTCACGTCAAAAATTATAGGGTAAAAGGATAGGACGCGCTTCTCAAGCATTCGCGAGAAAATCGAGATTAAAAATCTTGACTCGTGTATAAAATAGTGCAATAGATTATTTTACCGAAGCGTTCGTAGCGCTGCGGCCGCGCGCCAGACTCGTAACTTGTTGAAGTTATGTTGTTTGCGGGTTCGAATCTCGACAAATAATTTTTTTAAATACAACTTTTTTAAATAATATATAATTACACAAAATAAATATGCATCACGTATTATATTTTATTTATTGTATATTGTACAAAAAATTTATTTTTCTTTGACTAGAAAATTCGTTTGTCGAATAGTTGTACGGTAGAAATAAAAATATATAAATTTTCTTGGATTTGTTGAATCGTTTTTGATCTTTAAACCGCAGAGGAGAGAGATATTGTCCCTTCCAATAATTTCAATTGAAGGGTTCTTTTTACGAAACAGTCAGAGATGGTTGAAATAAATTGAGCGCAAGCAATTTTGTTACGAAGCGCGAAAAAGCATTCCGGATAAGCCAATCGCGACAATCTTTCCAAATCAAAACCCAGCGCAGCGAAACTCTCGTCGCTCCTTTGCCTTCAATTCGTGAACACGGAATAATGATTTTGTGTTAAACTTTCTCCGAAACGTAATTCTAACTTTGTTCTCAACTCCTCAAAATTCAATTTTTTCGGTTCCTGTACCGTTTCTAGGACCGAACGTGCCTCCCCTCTTAAACAGGAAGCGAGAGCAATCCTTTTCGCAGCGTCGTCTCAAAAATTCGCACGTGCAATTTAGTTAAATTGCGAGAAGAATTCTGTGAATGGTCCCTGTTACGTTCCGATTTGGTTAGTCTTTGGTGGGAACGCTTGGAGGAATATTGCCCCCGATAAAAATCTTGTTTCCCTCTCATCGAAGGGTGAAACGTGTCGTTTGTACGGCGCGTATATGTGGCTTGCCCGTTGCGACAGGGGGGTGACGCAATTCCGCCCTGGGCCGCACATATGCCCTCAGAGGCAGGAGCCTCGTCTGGAGCCGAATTGGAGCCTCGCAGCTCGGCGGAGGAGGCAACCGTGGGACCTGTCTCGATACGACTGTCGGAGCAGGTTTCTTCGGAACAGTCCCCGAAGATGATGGACCTGGTTGTTCCAACGCGGGCGCTGGGTGACCCTTGTTGGTCGCAGTGGCCTCGGTGGCCCTATCGAAAATTTGACGGATCGAAGTCTCCGTGCTCCAATAAGGCCTTTTTTAGGCGTATGAGCTGCTTATGCCTACCGGAAGCCCGCCCGCGCCGAACCATGGTTTTTGCGTAATGTATGAAGCCCAAGTCCGAAGGGTAGGCTGAGCTGAATCTCCAGAATTCGCGTCAAGCTTCTTCGGATTAGACTTCGAAGCTCGGAATGAGTGCTGAGGGCCCGATTTTGCGGGTTTATATACCCTTAGCTTGGTGGCCCCGCGCGGTGAGAGGGTGTGCTGGGCCATCCCTTCTCTACACGCGTGAAATTATTTCTGCATTCTCCCTTAGTAGTATAGCGGCAGCTATGGGGCGTCAAAACAAACCTTCACTTCTCGGCCCTCTGGCGCCAGCCCCCCACTCCGACTCCCTGCCGGTGGGTCAGACGGCTGCGGTCCCGGAAATGGAAGCCTCTGATTGGCTGGCGCGTGGGTGGAGGAGAAAAATGTCGTATTCTGATTGGATGCCTTAGCTGCCACGCGTTTTGATTGAATACTCCCTCCATAACTGACAGGTGAAGAGGCAGGGGTAAGAAATTTTGAAACGCGCGTGGGAAGAGTTAGCAAAATGGCGCCCGCCGAGATTTGTACCACGTGCGTTTTATTTCGACGGTAGAGAGGGAGGACAAAGAAAAACGTTCTCGCAGTGTTGCGGCACGCTTTGTTTTTCAAAAAGTTCATTATTTTACATGCTTTATATGATAGAAAATTATGATTTAAAATCGCATAAGAAGTTTATGTAAATCTAATTTTACAAAAACGTGCGAAAAGAGACTATTACGGGAATCATGAATTTCGCTTTTCGATGACTTATCTCGATAGGAAATGGAGGAGGGAAAACAGGGATAATCAAGTTCGAGCGAGTCTTGGAACTGGTCAGCTATTTTTTCGTGAGGGTTTCTTTTTAGGACTAAGAGAGATAAAAAATTCTGAAAATTTGGAGAAAAAGGCTTCTTATTATGATTGAGGGTGAACAAAGAAATACACTTGGATAGGAAAAAGAAAATTTATTACTACAATATTCTTTATAGGAAAAAATACAATTCTGTCATTTATAAAATAGAAAGTTGTTCAGAAATTGTACAAACAATAGTTTATGATTCACGACTCGCCAAAATTGTACGAAGAATCTCGTTAAAGTGCAGTGAAGTAATCTCCAAAAATATTACACTGAAAAAGATGTCGAGGAAAGTTAAATCGTTAATCTGAGTACGTACATTACGCTCGATATCGTCGTAATTTCCTCTAAATGTTAGTTTCACAATATCGCGATTAATGTAACTTTTTGGGAGATTTAACTCAATTTCCTTTATTAAATACTGCACACACTTATTGACGTTATTCTCCAAGGTTTGCAAAAGTGACAAATGCGCGTTAACACACTCGGTTACATTTTTCAATCCGAGAAAAGTAGTCTTCTGCATTACTATCGCCACGCTGTATGTTTTCCGCTTCTTCGCAGATGGAAAATCCGTTGACTCTCCGTCTGTAGGTGCTGTAGAAGCTTTTTCTTCTTTGTACGCCACTAATATGGATCTCGCGCCGTAGGATGTGGTGAAATTAATGCAGATATTGTTGATGATGAAGGGGTCCGGCTTCGATTTGTTGTTGTCCTCAGAGAAATATTCCTTCACGAGTCCCATATTCTCTTGAAATTTCTGCCATGAATTGGTGTCGAAACAAATCCCCTCCGCATAGCTGCCGGTTAATTTGACTACCGGTGCGAAGAGTCCCTCGTTTGTTACTTGCAAACCCACATATAGCCTAAGTATGCGAGTTGTTGAGTCCGTACGTCGTCGATAGCAGCAGATGAAAGCGTCCGTTTCCTTCCTCGGTGTCGCTCTTCTTACATTCCTTAGAGTTATCACCGGGATACTTCCGCTTCTCGAAATTATTACCGTCTTTATAACCAGCCATTGCTCTTATTTTTCTACAGCGATAACACTCGAATCGAATCAAAAGTCTGAAGAGTGCACTGTTCACTGTTCAAGAGAGGCTTGTTGCTTCGAACGACGATGAGACTCGAATGATTTCGATTTTGTAAACTTAGTTAGCACCTTAGCTCTGTTTAGATCGATGGTGGGGGTTTTTTGTTAAAAAAATTAAGCAATGCGCGCATGAAAATTGGAAAAATTTAGATTTTTCTAGAAGAGACGTCGCATGAAAAATTTAAAATATGTTAGAAGATAAAGTTTAAACTAATTTTAAAAGGTTTATGTACTGGAAGATATTTTGTTAACATTATACCAGAGTTTGAAACCTATGGCCATAGAAATTTTACTTTGGGATTAAATAGTCATAAAAGAATAGAAAAAATTTTGAATTTTGTCGTCTAGACAATTTTAAATGATACAAAATATTTGTATCAAATAGCATTTGCAGGGTTATAAAATTTATAACCTTTTGTTACTTATAAAAGGAAAAATATCAGAAAAAATAGAAAAAGTGGAAGTTGAAAAGCATCTCCTTTTGGATAAATTTTCCTCTCGGGGAATTTATGAAGATTTATTGTTAACATTACGTGTCGTTTTGAAATTTAAGCCCATCCGTAGTCTGTAAAAGAATACGTATAAAAAAAATAAGATTTAGATAGGTGAAAGGCAAAAACTTAGTCCTTCGATGTCGCTCAGAGCAAAAAATTAAGGTTTATCGTGACGAGAGAGAAAGATATATTGAGAACATTTTGAAATTTAAGGCTATTCAAAAATATGTAGAGCCAAATAACTAGAAAAAATAGAAAGATCTTACTTAGCTTTTTCTTTCCCGCTATTGCGTCAAGAAAACGCATCTGGTTATAGTATAAGACCTTTACAGTCTGCGTGAAAATAATAAAGATATAGCACCATAAAACACCTAAGCAGCGTAAAACATATCCGGAAGGGAGGGCACTAGTGTCTCTCCAGAATCTATCAAACAAAATCGAGACAAGAAAATTTTCCGACTTTTTTTCGGAAAATATTCCCGGGTATAAAATCAGGGTACGCTGTAGCTAGGTGTTAGTCCTGCTTCAGAACGTACCCTTATCATATTCGACTCTTTCGCTAAACTTACAATATTTTGTAAGTCGGTAATAGTGCGATCAAGTGATACGTGAAAATAAATAGCTGTGTACGTGAGTCTGTGTCCGTGTACAAAAGAAGATGGAGACGCGTACGATTATTACTAATTTTTTCATCATAGCGTGTAACTTGAATAAGAAAATTGTGAAAGGGCGCTATTTTAAAAAATTAAGTAATAATACCGAAAATAACTATGAATTATTTGCGGAATTTGTGCGTGAGTGTTCCAACACACTGTTGTGTCTTATGTACATAGCAGGCGAGTGCGGCAATGATGTGAGATTAGAAAACATAATATCATGTCTTGTCGAATCGCGTAACGCAAATACCGCATTTTTTGAGAACGATGTGGGAGGACATATAGCAGACTTCCTACAACGTAATGAAAATAGAGAAGAGGAAAGAGGTAAGTTAATAACTAATAAGTATTAAAAGTAAAGCACAGGATTTGTGATTTAATATTTAATTATAATATCTATTTCGTAGTAAAAAGGAATGTAGCAATTGTGAATCCGCTTCCTCGCCGGGGGTGGCTAACTTTAAGACGACACGCGCCGAGACGACGCGCCGTAGAAGAACCCGAGGAAATTATACCCGCACGTAAGTTGAGAAATAATAATAAATTAATTTTTATTAGAAATTTCATATTTTATGCAGATTTTAATCTTTTAGGGAGAGCTCGGATCGAGGCGGAGGTCGATAACGCGACGCACCAACGTAACAACAATCCTGTCGTGCCCGTCATCGATTTAGAATCCGGTAAATCACGATTTCAAAATAACGAGCTATAAAAAGTTAGACATAATATTACTATAAGAATAACAAAATAAATATAATTCTGTTTAGATGACGACGAGGCTGTTGTCAGAATACCGAGCTCGCCCGATAGTAATATATACTTGCCGAGTAAGTTTTTAAAATAAGCTAGAGAAACATCTTCCTCCGTTAATTTAGATAAATAATAAGATTTTTAAATACAATAATATTTTTAGTACGTGTAAATGAGATAGAGGATGTGCGCGAGGAAAACGAGGGAGAAGAAGAGGTGGTGATGGAGGAGGCGGAAGAGGAACAAGTGGAAGAAGAAGAAGAGCCGTTCCCAGAAGCACAGAGGTGGTGGATATCGGAGAAAGAAAATACGGAAGAGGAGGAGGAGGGGGAGGAGGAGCAAGACGAGGAAGAGACTCAGAGGGAAATAGAGGAGGAGGAAGAAAATGAGGGACAGGAAGAGGAGGGAGAGGAGGATGAGGCGGAGGAGGAGGAGGAGGAGGAAAAGGAAGCAATAGAAGAAGTTATTCCCGCATCTTCTGAAAATTAAGGTAATAATATTTCGCTATACTTTTTAGTTTAATTACTTAGTTGTATTCTTACGCGTGTTTTTTTGTTAGATCTATACTCTTCGGTAATATTATCGCTATTGCAAAATAATTAAAGCTGGAGAGGGAGAAAATACTATTCCCAGATTAAGCAACTAGAGGTGAGTTACTTTAGTATGCTATATCTCCGTCGCAATTTCACATACTAATAAAATTGAATTCATTGATGTGAATCAAATTTAACAAAAGCTTAAAAGTTTTTGTCTTTTTCAGTCCAAATCGGGGGCGGCGCTATTCATTCTGTTGACGCGGAAAATAACGAGCATCATCATCATGAGCAACATACACATTTGCAGCAGTATCATCAACAGTCACAGCAGTCGCAGCAACTAGCGCAACAGCAACAACAACAACAACTACTACTACTACAACAACAGTCACAACAGCATTCGCAGCAGCAGCAGCAGCAACAGCCGTCACAGCATCAGTCGCAACAGCAGCAGCTGCAACAGGTCGGAAATACTTTTAGCTATATAGATTTACTGGCAGAAAATTCGCGACGTTTTCGTAATTTCAAAACACTCGATAGAGAGGCCGAATTTAGAATACGTCTGTTAGTCGAAGGTGCCGTCTGTGTACGCTGGTTAGAAAACGCGTTTCGCGAAATTTACGAGTACGCCGTACACTCGAGCGAACAGGGCGACTACGTCGGAATTTCCTTTGACTCGGCGGAATTAACACGCGGAGCAGCGAGGCTATCGTTTCGTCCGATTCGCGCCTTAACTCCCGAGGATATACGGGAGTTAGTGAGTTCAGTAGCGCAAAGCGCCGGAGGAATCAATATCGCGCAGTCTTTCACTGTGCGCGTTTTCAACGTTGCGGTGCCCGTGGGTCATGGCAAGTCGACAAATAAACGCACGAAGGTCGCTAAACGCTCGATTTTACAGCTAGTCAATTCCGATAACCTTTGTCTCCCTCGCTCTCTCGTAGTGGCACGTATTCATTGCGAGCGCGGGAATCTATGCACGGGCGAATTACACGAGCGTTGGAACTCGGTTAGATACCGAACTTCCGTGTTACAACGTGATCTGGCGCTAGAATTAACGAGAAACGCCAGTATCACGATACCCGAAGAGGGGTGCAGAATACGTGAAATCGAGAGTTTTCAACGGTTTCTCAGCGCTGAAGATATAGCTATTGTAGTATACAATTTTAATAACTTTGGACGCGGTGAGAAACCGTTGTATGACGGTTGCGAATCACTTGCCGCGATAGGACGTGAACCGTTGTTTCGACTAAATATTATGTATTACCCGGGTTCGCAACATTATAATCCGATTTTGAGCTTAAAAGACGCGACCGGTTCTCGCGGGGGATATTGTGTTGCGTGTAATGTTGGTTATCGCAAGGATGTAGGGCACCGATGCTCTAAAAAATGTCCGCGCTGTTACGCCGTACCCTCGTGCGAGGAATCCAACGCCGAGTTCATCAAGTGCGATAGATGCAATCGCGATTTCTTCGGAAACTCGTGTTTTGAGCGTCATCGCGCGAAGAAATCATATGATGAAAAATCTCCCGCGAGCGTTTGCGAATCCGTACAAATTTGCAGCGGGTGTAGGATTTTTAAAACATCAAAATCGCGACACGAATGCGGCGTTGTGTTTTGTAAGACGTGTTGTTCGCGGCAGCCTGTAAACCATTTTTGCTTTATGCAACCTCTTCGCCATAAAATCATAGTTGAGGACCCTGGGGAGGGTACGAGTACTATGGCGGTAGGAGAAGAGAGCCGTGCAAGCAAAAATGATAACGCGAATAAATCTTTCAAAGATCGCATCGCATTTGTGTTTTACGATTTTGAAACGCGACAAGACGAGACGGTCGAAGGAACCGACGCCGTGAAGATTCACGTACCGACTCTCTGCGTCGCTCAACAAATTTGCGTGGTATGCGCAGCGATAAACGACATGTCGGTACGATGTCGTTGGTGTGGGGTGCGTGAATTCGTATTTCGCAACAATCCGGTGAAACAGTTTGTCGATTTCGCCACGCGAACGACAAAATGTTTTAAAAAGATCATTTGCATCGCGCATAATGCGAAAGCGTTTGACGCGCAATTCATTTTAAAATACTTAACTGAAAACGCGAAAATGACGGAAGAGCCTGAGGTGATTTTGAACGGGACGAAAATTGTCGTAATGTCGGTCGGACATACAAAATTTATCGATAGCGCGAATTATATGCCCATGCGATTATCCGACTTGCTTTAGGCTTTCGGGCTGCAGAACACATCAGATAAAGGCATTTTTCGTACTTATTCAATACCCTCGAGAATCAGACATATGTCGAACCGATACCTGAAGCGCGATATTATTCCCCCGAACAAATGAAACCCGAGGAGCGTGAACGTTTCTCGTAACCTGGTACGCTGAAATGTTACGAAAAAACGTCATTTTCAACTTTCGAGAAGAAATCATTCGTTATTGCCGCAACGACGTGGATATTCTACGACGTGCGTGCATGGCTTTTAGGAAGATCTTTTTAGAATGCGGTAATGTATGTCCGTTCGAGGAATGTACAACTATTGCGTCTACGTGCATGAAAGTTTTTCGTAAAAATTTTCTTTGCAAGGACGAAATAGGGATCATTCCCGCGCGGGGATATAGAAACGCCGATAAACAATCGCCAAAAGCCATACAGTGGCTAACGTGGATGGAGCGCGAACTTGGCCAGATTATATTACATGCAGGTCGAGGTCGCGAACATCAAGTCGAAGGCATGCGCGATGGATATTACGAGACGAAGGCAAATAATGAAACGGCTCGACATGTACTAGAGTTTCACGGGTGTTTTTGGCACGGATGTCCAGCATGCTTTAAAGTAAATCGCGATAGAACGCTTTCGTCTGAGAATCGTAGAGAAACAATCGACGCGCGCTACGAACGAACTCTCGCGAGGACGCGGCATCTTCAAAATCGAGGGTACCACGTGACAGAGATGTGGGAAAGTGCGCTTTCAACCGAGAGATGTGGGAAAATCGAGAGATGCGCGAGTTTCTTGAAAACCACCCAATGGCGAAGCTCGCACCTCTCGATCCTCGCGAAGCATTTTACGGTGGACGTACAGGTAATATCGCCACCCTGTGCGAGACTAAGGGTACAGAGAAGATACGTTACATCGTATGTTCTCTGTATCCTTTTGTATTGAAAACCGGTGCTTTCCCGATCGGACATCCCGATATTTATATCGGGCGAGAATGCAGTGCGATAATCGGGTCGGCACCAAATTATAATTTCGATTCGGTCGAGGGTCTCATTCACTGCAGAGTACTCCCACCGCGCGATCTCTTTCATCCAGTACTTCCATATCGCGTGAATAACAAGTTATTGTTCGCCTTATGTCGAAGTTGCTGCGAAACGTTCTTACAGACTGAGTGTACTCACAATGACCCCACCGAACGGGAGTTCGAGGGTACCTGGGTATCCTGTGAATTGCGCAAAGCCATCGAGAAAGGCTATCTCGTGACAGACGTGAGCGAGATCTGGCAATATAAAGTCACGCGATATTGCTCCGACACTCGTCAGGGTGGTTTGTTCGCCGAGTATATAAATACCTTTCTAAAATTAAAACAAGAAGCCAGCGGATGGCCGAGCGAATGCGAAGATGACGAGGCTAAGGAGCGATACCTGCGGGAATATGAAGAAACCGAAGGTATCGTTCTCGATAGAAACGCGATCGCCCGAAATTCTGGTTTACGCTCGGTCGCGAAGCTGTGCTTGAACTCATTTTGGGGAAAATTCGGCCAACGAGCAATCTGCCCAAGACCAAAGTCGTCAAAACTTACCAGCGTTTCGCGACTTTGCTCACGAGTCCCGAGCACGAGATAACCGATATATTACCCGTCAACGACGAGGTAATGTACGTTTCCTGGCGACTACGTAAAGAGGCGATCGTAGCCTTGCCGATAACGAACGTCGTGATCGCAGCATACACAACAGCACAAGCGCGGTTGAAATTATACGAATATTTAGAGCTATTAGATAGGCGTGTATTATATTATGATACGGATTCATGTATTTACATAAGTAGCGGCGATCCAGACGAATACGAACCGCGTACGGGAAATTTTTTAGGGAATATGACCGATGAACTCGAAAGTTACGGGCGAGGAAGCTATATCGAGTCGTTCGTCTCGGGCGGCCCGAAATTTTACGCGTATGTCGTTCGTACGCCGGAAGGTCGCGCGCACGAGGTGTGTAAAGTTAAAGGCATAACGTTGAATTATGCCAATTCTTTAACCGTAAATTTTAATAATATTAGAAAAATAATACTAGAAAGCGAGAAAAAAAATTCAGTGGATGAAGAAGAAGAAAAAAAGGAAGGAACGGCGGGGACATCGATAAACCTGCGTTTCAGTGCAATTCATCGCACCAAGTTTCATGAAATTGTGACTCGTCATGAAACAAAAACGTGCTCCGGTATTGGTGAAACGTAAGTTTATCAATAGTCGTTATTCTGTTCCTTATGGGTATGTGGAGGAGTAATTTCTTTTTCTTCTTCTTTTATAATTATTCAGCTAGTTTTAAGTTAAGCGAATTTTCTGCTACGTTAAGTCTATATATATAAGAAACGTTATAAATATAATTGTAAAAATATTTGTAAGATATTTGTAAAAATAAAAATTTTGCTTGTAAATTTTCAGCTCTTAAACATTTTTATTCATTTTGTATAGATATAGGAATATTTTGTAATTTTTAAACAATGTATTTTTATACGTGTAAATATAGAAATTGAATTGTCATGTTTTAAAAAAAATCACTTTAATTTCCTCTTCTTTCAAAGCCCGCTTATTTCCTATAAATTTGTAACCTCTCTCGCGGAACATCGCGCGCAACGAGCTTATACGCGATGCACCCCCACAACTATATACTGAGCGTCTCCCCCCGCGAATAAGCTTATGCACCTCCGCGGCGTGAATCAGCTCTTTGTCGATCGCGGTGTTTTCCGCTCGTCAGCGGTGTATGCGCAGGTCCGCCGCCGCCGCCGCCGCCGCCGCCGCGAAGGTAAGCTTATATTTCAGATTCTTGCACGAAAGGGAGGAGAGGGTGAAACGTTACCACATATTTTTCTTTATGAGGTTATGCGAGGGCTTTGTATCGTTCATTTCGCAAAATAGACATGCGTTGGAAACATCCCTGGACATCGATCGTATGCGGACCTACAGGGTGCGGGAAAACAATCTTCGTAAAGACTTTTTTGCGGAATTTATGCCGTCTGGCCGACGTTCGCTTCGAGAGAATTTTGTTTTATTACGCAGAGTGGCAAGACGCCTATCGTCAGTTGCAATACGAGAAAGAGGAGAAGACAGGCAAACTAACAGTGACGAGGACGATTGAATTTCACGAGGGATTACCACGATCGGAGGATTATTCGTGTGATCCACTCATCCCGAAATTAGTGATAATCGACGATCTTATGAGAGAATCCTCCTCGAGCGACGCGATCGTGGATCTTTTTACCAAGAGTAGTCATCATAAGACTCTCAGCGTAATTCTTATCTCGCAGAATCTTTTTCATCAGGGGCGGACAGCGCGACATATCGCTCAATGAGAATTATATTGTCGTTTTCAAAAACCCTCGTGATCGTGCCCAAATTCGGCATTTAGCGCGACAAATCTACCCCGACGATCCAAAGTTTGTAGAAGAAGCATATTACGATGCCACGTCTAGAGCGCACGGATATTTGCTATTCGATCTGAAACAATCAACTCCGGACGAATATCGATTTCGGACGTGTATCTTTCCCGATGATACGAGACATTACATCTACGTACCGCGTAAATCATTTCCCAGCGGACACGTATAAAAAGCGCGTAACGTTACTCACGCGTCTCAGTCGTGTAACTCTCTCGTGATGAAGAAAAACGGCAAAAGATCCGATAACGCGATGAAAATCGCCCGTCATTCGATCGGAAAGAGAAACGCCTGTCTACTAGAGGCGTTGTGTCATCTGAACAAAAATCAACGAGCGGCCCTCCTTCGGACCGCTGACGATAAATTTATTCGCTGTATATGCGAATGCGTAGTTAATACTCTCAAGGGTAACATCCCACTCGAACATCGTGAAAAAGTTCGTCTAAGCAAGTACAAAACAACACTGCGTCGCATCGCAGCAAAACAAGGTAATTAGAAAGCTAAAAGAAAGCTAGTGTTACAGCGTGGCGGATTTTTACCCTATATTATCGGTCCCATATTGTCAGCCTTATTAACACGTATTATCGGTGGGTGAAAATCGTGAGAATAAAAGTGTTATGGAAAGAGCAAAAAAATGGTTTTAATTTCTACGGAAAATCTCGAGAGAATGCAACAGCAGCAGCACCAGCAACAGCATCCGACAACGACTGCACAAGAGGCAGTGGTAAATACTGCATCGCGAAATTCGGAAAGCGATGATAGCAAAAATACTGTACGAACCCCCGGAACTCCTCTGACTCGACTCCATGCGGAAATGAGCCGCATTCTTAATTCACATTGGCCGCGCAGCGAGGATGAGAAATGGAAAATGTACAGAGAGGTGCTTTGGCGATATCTACACTTTATTCGAGAAGCGCGAAACCGAAATGCCTCGCGCTACGTTGGTGAAACTGAAATTGAGGCCAATGATACGGAGACCATCGACAAGCACGAAACACCGTACGACGACGTTTTTCTCGAACTCGCGCAAAAATCACAAAGTTCCAGCAAGCTTCCACATTCGAGTGGTATTGACATAACAAAAAATATCGAAGGGAAAGAGCATAGTAAGCATGTGTTAGAAAGCGTCAAAAAAATAATGGAAACCGTCCCGAAAACTTATCGTGTTCAAGCTCGCTTGCTAATGCGGCATTTGCTCGATAAAGCGGTGCCTGACAGAATTAACTGGAACGAGAAAGGAGTCGTAACTATAGACGGCAACATCGTAAAAGATTCGAATATCGCGGATCTGATAAACGATGTGATGCGCGAGAGAAAAACTGTGAAAGCTGCGGGGAGAATTCAGTTTGCTCGCTTATTGCGTGGCTTAAACACACGTTCGGCAATAAAGAATTATTAAGAATCTTCGCTTCTTCAATTATCGAGAAAGCACAGTCTTTCGTGTATTCTACTCCGAAAATATCGAAAGTACAAGCGTTGTCAGCGGCATCTGTGCAAAAGCGCGGAAGGAGAACAAGCAGGAAGCGCGAATGAGAAGAAGAAGGAAAAGGCGTCGATTGCGCGCTGTTTCTATCCCCTCATTTTAACAAAGCCTATCCTCCTACAACTTTTATGAATTACGCCGATTGTGTACCGGCGAGAAAAAGGCCCTTGCTCGACTGGAGTACGCTAAAAAAACGTTGATGGCGAATCTTGAAAAATTGTACTACCCGTCGCATTATGCAGATTATTCGGCGGTGGATAATCTGACACCCGCCGCTAAATCGAATTTCTCGCGTAACAAAGTCACACGCTGGCTTGAATCGCGTACACACTGCACCGGCCATTGCGACGAAAATTTCCACGACTGCATTACAGTGTAACCAATATCGACGATGTGTGGGAGGCCGATTTGATCGAGCTCCGAAATCTAAAGAGTTACAATGACGGATATTCTTATCTGCTTGTGATTATCGATGTACTCAGTAAATTCGTCTGGAGGCGTTACGGGATAAAACAAGCAGCAGCGTAATAAAGGCTTTTCAGCGTGTTCTCTCGAGAAGCAAAGGACGAGTACCTGTGTACTTGCAAACAGACAAAGGCAAAGAATTTGTCGCGCGACCAATGCAGAAGTTTCTGAGAGAAAACGATATTCGTTTTCGAGTAATTCGCAATTAAAGCCGCAATCCTCGAGCGCTTTAACAGAACGTTGAAGGAGCGGATGTGGCGCATAAGAATAGGCGACGCTGCATCGATGTTTTGCAAGATATCGTACGCGCGTACAATCACACCCGACATTCGTCCACTAGAATGCAACCTGCGACCGTGACGCGCGATAATGCGCGTATAGCGTACGAAAATATAAACCGACGATGGAATAACGTTATAATCGTGAAACGAAGCCGAAAAGCTAAATACCACGTCGGCGATCTCGTTCGCATCAGTAGAGCTAAAGGCTCCTTTGAGAAAGGTTACGAGGCAGGTTGGAGCGAGGAGATATTTCGAATTCACCAGGTTCTCGAATGGCGAAAACCCCTCGTGTACGAGTTGAGTGATTTAGCAGGGGAAATCATAGACGGTATTTTTTATGAGCAGGAATTGGCTCGAGTTGACAAAAACTTGCAGGAAGAAGAATTTATCGTCAATCGTGTGATAAGGAGTAAGGGGCGAGGTAATAATAAGCAGTTGCTGGTTAGCTGGTGTGGTTATCCCAGCAAGTTCAATACTTAGATTCCCGCGACGAGTTTAACTCGCGTTCGAGATGGGGGAGGATCAATTTCTCATGGTACTTCCGAGCAATAGCAGTATGCGATATTTTCCGGAGAATACAAGATCGTCTTTTATAACGAAATTACCGAATATTGTACATTTGCACGGCGAATGGGAAGTAGCGCTAAGCGAGATCCAATTTCCATGTAGTTTTTTACACGTTGGCTACGACGAAAATGTTATCAAATTTGCCGAAGAAATTGTGTTCAATTTTGACGAAGCCGAAAAAGAAGACGAGAAGAGAGACGAGAAGAAGAAGAAAGATTATTATTACGGTGTCCAGGAAACTCTGCGAAAAGTTACAATTCCAAGTGGTATTTACAAAAATATCGAGGAACTGCTTCTCGCGCTTAATTCAGCTTGCGATAGTATCGAATCGCATTTTCATTTCGAGCAGAAATCCGCGAATGGAGGAAAAATTCGCATATGGCTTACCTGCGGCACATTTTGCGAAAAGATTCATTATATAAGCCTTTCCAATAAACTTCAACAAATACTAGGGCTCGTAATACCCTCTGTTGACGATGCAAATTTACATGCCACGCTTACGCTACACGAAGCTGAAGAGGGATATTATACAGAGACTTTTTATAGACTTGGTTTTACAGACATTATTAGCGAAACATCGAAAATCCGGCGGACGGGGCTGGCTGGTACTGAACCCTACAGTTTAACGCGCGGTATTCCCGATAAAATGTTCGTTTATTGCGATATTTGTGAGTCTTATATAACAGGTGATGTGCGAACTCCTCTGCTCCGAATAGTACCGATCGATATACATAGAAATAATTACGCATACGGTGCGAATCTGGTGAAATATTTCTCACCCCCCCCCCCATTATATTCTTTTGCAGCGAACAAATTTCTGTCGAATTGAAATAGATATAAGAGATAAAGAGATAAACTCGGAAAAAAATACCATTTGAATCTGGGACATTGACGGTAACATTAGACTTTCGGCGTGTCCAATAACATTCAACTGAATACAGAAGTGGCTGCAACATCGGCTACGGTTAGTTGGCCGTAGATGGACTACGTCATGGATAACGAGGAGCATTACAGCCTTCAGAACGATGGTGGGAGGGGTGGAGGAATTCCTCGAGTTTTCGTCGGTTCGCCCTATCAATGTGGTCACGGAATCGGAAGTTTTAGATTATTCAGAAAAGTACTACCTTATTTCGGTAAAGGGCTGCGCGCTGTAGGTAAAGAGGCCTTACGCGCTGGGATGAATGTGATAGAAGATGTTGAAAATAATACCTCATTGAGGGATGCGGTCAAAAATCGATTTGCGGAATCGAGAGGTAACTTCAAAAGAAAAGCCGAAGAAAAAAGTAAAAAACCTAATGAAGGGATCGGGATACAAAGTATCAGCGAAAAACGCGGTGCTTCAGTTTCCTCCCGGCAGCCTCGACACGCACATCGCGAAGAGGCCATCGCTTCGTAAACGCGGCCGCTCAAGCAAAAGAAAATCGTCATCGAAAAGTAGCGCGCAAAGAAAAAGTGTGAAAAAATCGAGGAGGAAAAAGAAAATTCGTGCCTCAGGCAGAAAAACTAAAAAGACAACCGCTACGTCACATCGTCGAGCTGGTGGGAAGAAGAAGAAGAAGCGCTGTGTATCCGACATATTTTCTTAAAGGACATCCAAGCTAGAAATTCGCGAAGGAAGGAGAATAAGCATGTCCTTTCTTCACACCCATTCGAGCGAGTGCTTAAAGAGTGAACTTGATCTCTTCACTTTACCACCTACCCAAACCAGCATTGAGAACGCACAATGGATTTATTACAAGCCTGTAACTTCGCTCGCGGACGACGCCCCTATAGAATTCGTCATACCCGGTCACGGGGAAGACTATCTGGATCTCGCGCACACTATGCTGAGTCTCCGCGTACGAGTGGAAAGTGCAACAAAAGCCGCGGCAGATACCGCCAGCTCAAGCGCGACCAAAGTAGGTCCTGTAAATCATTTACTGCATTCCATGTTCAATCAAATCGACGTATATTTCAATCAAAAGCTCGTGTCGCCACCAAACAACGCTTACGCATACCGTGCGTACATCGAGGCGTTATTAAATTATGCTTCACCCGCAAAAACCTCCCATCTCACCTCTTCACTGTGGGATTCGGATACTCCCGAGCGCATGGACGAAACGCTAGATTCGTCAATCCCAAATCAAGCTCTCGCAAGACGCGCTCGTTACATTCAGGGGCAGCTTGCGTTAGATCTCATAGGTCATCTTCACTGCGACGTTTTCAATCAGGATAAATTCCTAATTAACGGGGTAGAAGTTAGAGTGAGACTCGTACGCTCGGAAGATTCGTTTTGTCTCATGGAGAGTAACTCACAGTCAAAAATACGCATTCTAGATGCCAGTCTACTCGTGAGAAGAACGAAAGTAAGCCCCGGTGTGTTGCTCGCACACGCAAAAATGCTGAGTAAAATCACCGCCAAGTATCCCCTCACGAGGGTTGAGGTTAAAACATTCACGATACACTCCGGTCTCGTGGGAGAATCGCTAGACAATGTAATACTCGGTCAACTACCAAAACGAATAATAATCGGTTTCGTTGATAATAAAGCCTTTAACGGCGACCGAAAATTAAACCCGTTTAATTTCAAAAATTATGGTATAAATTTCTTTTCGCTGTACGCCGACGGTCTGCGAATTCCCAGTAGGCCGTTACAACCGAATTTTTCGAAAGAGGAGCCGCTCTATATCGAAGCGTTTCACACGCTCTTTTCGGGAACAGGAGTACACTTTTTGAACGAGGGGGGGATTCCATAAGTAGAGACGATTATTCCAACGGATACTATCTTTTTGCTTTTGATCTTACTCCCGATTTATCGGCTAATTATGCCGGACATTGGAACCTCGTGAAACATGGGAGCTTACGATTAGAAGTGAGATTCGAAAAACCGCTTGACGTAACCGTTAATTGCATTGTGTATGCAGAATTCGATAATGTTCTAGAAATCGACTTTTCTCATCAAGTTATCGTCGACTTTTCCGGATAGGCTTTTATGTCAAGCGTAACCGAATAGAGAATCAGTTTTGAACGAGACACGAGTGCGAACACTTCGCTTGAAAAATTAAGAATGTGAACCTAAGATTTGGTTATAGACATGGATATAGTCATCGACATTCAGGGTTTTCGCGATGTCTTCGACAAGTTTATTCCCAAAGAAGTCGCAGTTGTCGCGATTAATGCGTCTTTCGCCGGTCACTGGATTATGATATCGCCTTATCCATTTGCTGAATTACCCGAGAGAACAAGACGCGAAAATAATTGACTTTCGCGAAATTATCATGGCATAGAATGGTTCGATGGAGAAGCCGAACCTGAATATTTTACACGTCAACTACGAGAAATTATACGAACGGCTCGCTGTATCTATGTCAGAGGATGTGAAAAGGCTCATTACTTGCGTAATCTACTCTCCAGAAACGTATATAATCTGGAAGAAGTTTCCTCACCATTTAAAAATTTGTCAGATGTCAGCGAGGGAGGACACCGTTGCACTTACGCCACGGATTTCGAACTGACGCGAAATTTGTCTGCGCGTCGCGGAACGCCTTCAAATTGAAACGTTGGCTACTCGCACGAAACGCCAGTAAGACTAGCGGTGACACGAGCTACGCTAGTCTTCCTCACGATAGTTGGGCTGTAAGCGACAACGAAAGCGAGAAATCTGACAACTATATTTTTATGAAAAATATTGAAGCGTGGCGGAGGAGTAGCGTGATAGGGGAAGAAGAAGAGAAGAATCTAACACCGAAAGAAGAGGAGGCGAAAGCCTATCATGTAAACGACCCTGCTATTAAAACTTACGTAAAAGAGCAATATCTTTAGTCGATAGATAGAAACGATATTGCGCGAGTAACTAGCGTTTCCGATATTTCAACACGCCTATTTTTCGTTCGCCTTACTCGTAATAAAATTTCTTTTGCCTAATTTTCAGGATTAACTTTTATATCTTTGTAAATCTTCCATCACACGCTGACTAAATAATAATTCGAAATTCGCAATCCTCGTAATCAATTCCTCTCACGCGTTTTCGTGGGATTAGATTTCCATAAACTTCTTATGCGATTTTAAATCATAATTTTCTATCATATAAAAGCATATGAAATAATGAACTTTTTGAAAAACAAAGCGTGCCACAACGGTGCGAGAACGTTTTTCTTTGTCCTCCCACTCTTACCAGCGAAATAAAACGCACGTTGTACAAATCTTGGTGGGCGCCATTTTGCCAACTCTTCCCACACGCGTTCCAAAATTTCTTACCCCTGCCTCTTCACCTGTCAGTTATGGAGGGAGTATTCAATCAACACGCGCGGTAGCTACGTGGTAACCAATCGAAACGCGTGGCAACTACGGGGGCATCCAATCAGAATGCGTCATTTTTTCCCTCCACCCGCGCGCCAGTCAATCAGAGGCTTTCATTTCCCTGGGACCGCAGCCGTCTGACCCACCGGCAGGGAGTCGGAGTGGGGGGCTGGCGCCAGAGGGCCGAGGAGTGGGGGTTTGTTTTGACGCCCCATAGCTGCCACTATACTACTTCCCTTGTTATTGTCGCCGATCGCGGGTCCATGTTTCGCACGCAGCAGGATATTCTTTTTCTAGGTCTAAGATTATAGCTGCAGGATGGTGTAGGTTCAATAGAAAAGGGAGAAGGAAAAGGAATAGGATTAGGTAGGGTAACGACGGGCTTCTCAGAAACGTTTGTCGGAATATCAGGAGCATCGCTCGAAAGATGAGCTTTCCTTTGCCGAGACTCATCATCGGTGCCGTCGTCTTCGATGATGGTCCAGACTCGGTCGTCATTTAATCGGAGTTTTTTCACTCTATATGGGCACTATGGAGTTTCACTATGGGATATAAGGATAGGTGAGTGATTTCTATTGTAGGATTGCGAGAAAGAGCGTCTGCATTTTTATTACTAGAGCCAGTTTTGTATACGATTTGATAGTCATATTCTTCTAGCTTTAATCGCCATCGCATGAGGCGAGACGTCGGATCCTTGATCCGGTGAAGCCATACCAATGGCTGGTGATCAGTAATTAGTTTAAACTTTCATCCATATAGGTATGGTCTAAAGTGGTTAACGCAATAAGTAATGGTCAATAATTCCTTCTCAATAGTGGAATAGTTTCTTTCAGCGGTGTTTAGTACTCTGGATGCATATGAGATCGGTAGGCCCAGACCACCCTGACTTAGTATTCCTCCGATAGCATAGTTAGAAGCGTCGGTAGTGAGTATGAACACGTGTTCGAAATTTGGGAACTGCAAGATAGGTTCCTTGCACAGTAGTTCTCGAAGTGAGTCAAACGCGTTTTGAGCTTCTTGGTTCCAATCAAGTGTAGCGTTCTTTTTCAGTAAGTTGGATAACGGATTTGCTATTTTAGAGAAGTCTTGAATGAATCGACGATAGTATCCAGCCAATCCTAGGAATTGCCGTATACCCTTTTGATTACGTGGTATAGGGAAGTTTCTAACTGCCGCGATTTTCTGCGGATCTGGACGAACGGCTCCTCCCCTATTACATGGCCGAGGTAGGCTACTTCGTGTCGGAGAAATTCGCATTTGTCTATTTGTAGCTTTAGGTTTGCGGAGCGGAGTCGAGTCATTAACTTGCAATTTTTATGTCATGTTCGCGGAGAGAGCTTGCGTATATAACGATGTCCATATAGACGAAGAGCTCAATTCCTTGTAGCCCAGTTAATATTTGATCCATTAGTCGTTGGAAAGTTGCTGGCGCATTTCTAAGGCCAAAGGGCATTCGTGTGAATTCATAGTGCCCATATGGAGTTGAGAAGGTGGTTTTACACGCGTCATTCTCATTCATGGGTATTTGATGGAACCCATTAGCGAGATCTAACACTGAGAAATATTTGGCTCCTCCCAATTGATCTAAAATGTCGCAGATGTTTGACAGAGGATAAGCATCTGCTATAGTTTTTTCATTTAAGCGTCGATAATCGATGACCATCCTCCATCTTTCATTTCCAACGGAGTCAGATCTTTTAGGTACGATCCATATCGGAGAATTGTAAAGTGAAGTAGAAGTTCGAACGATTTCCTTTTGAGTAATTCATTTACTTGTTTGTGAATTTCTTGACGGAGTATAGGCGGGAATCGGTACTGTTTAGTGTTAATAGGAGCATTTTCTGTGGTAATGATTTGGTGAGATACCGCGTGAGTTTTCCCCAAATATTCATTGGGTAAATAAAATCGATCGTTATAGAGATTTATAAGACTAATCACGTTCTCTCTTTCAGAGAGATTTAGATGCTCGAGACGTAGCATTCCTATTATCTCGCGTATTCTTTTGTGACTTGAAGCTTGTGAACGTTTTCGTCATTGTCATAATAATAGTTATCAGCACATGAAATGATGTTATTAGTAGAATTGGAAGATCCTGCGCGGGGGGGTGAGAATTGGAATCAGAGTTAAAAGATCCCGTGCAGGAATGCGCGCTAAGGCGTGTAAAGGATTCGGTGAAGGAGATAGAAAAAATAGAAGAGGGAGGTCGACCTTGATCGACGATGCACCTTGATGCATCAGAGGGGAGGCAGGTTTCCTGTCCTTGTGCTGATAACAAAGAGGTTCTAGCGTTTTCAGAGTCTCGAGTGGATAAATTGTCAAGAGAGATATTAGATTTGTGGATTAGATCTCTTAGTTTAGGTGAATCGATTTGTTCCGTTTTATGCTTGATAGTATCGGAAACTTTCTCTACTTCCAAGAGTGTGATGGTAGGTATAACGATTTCGATTTCGTGATCCAGAGTATTAACTATTGGAATGTATGTCTTATCATTGATGCAGGTAACTACGCAAGTCTCCTGCATATGCCCCATCGCATGGTCGCATTCGGGGGATGTAACCAACTTTAATTTCAGGGTTAGTTACTCGGATAGTGAGCCCAGTTTTAATACGTGGGGGTATTACCACGGATTCTCTTTCTTTGAATGGCAATACTTTTCTCCCCCATGTTATCTCGTTTTTGCTAGTTTTGCGTAGTTAATACACGCGTGATTATCGGTAAAGAATATGGAACCGAGGATTCCCTGTGTTACCGTAGGGAAGTCGTCTTGGACGACATGAAAGATGACCGGGATTCGGTCGATATAGACTTTAATCGAGTCGAGTGTTTCGACTATGTTTTCTGTGATCCCGGTGAGCTTAATAATGTTCGTTTTGTCGATTTTGCAGTTCTGTTTGAGGCAACTTCTTTATAATATTGGGTTGTGCCCCTATGTCTAGCATGAGGGCTGTTGGGCCCTGGAAAGATGGAGAGTTCAACTCGATGGCAGGTACTCCTCCGTCGTCTCCTCGGAGGACGTGGAGGGAGTAAGGGGTTAATCCATTAGGTGTACGGGACGCACTATTCCCAGGCCTTGGCTCGTCCCGTTGACCGGGGCCTTGAGGCCGTTTCCCGCGTTTCGAGGGCTGTAATCGTTCCCTTGACCATTATGATTATTTGCTCTATTTTCATTGTATTGCCTTTTTCGGCCTTCGTGGATGAGATGGCGTTTTTACAGTAACCGCAGACCTTGCGTCCTCCCGTAAAAGAGGGGCTAGCAATAGCTGAAGAATTTGTTCCAGATTCAGACTGCTGATTGAAGATTTGTGACTGAGAATTGCCTTGCGATGCGCGGATATTTCGATATCGAGCTTCTTCCCGCTCGAGTTTCTTGCTTATAGTGATGACTTTCGCACAAGCGTCTGCGAAATCAGCGTAACCCTCGGCACGAAGCTCTGCGCGATATTCGCGAGGAAGCCCTTTATAAAACACTTCAAGTGTGTAGGAGTCGATGGCCGAGAGTTCGTTCGATCCAGATTAGTCTGGTCGCCTTCGACAATTGCAGTTCGCAAGTCTTTAATGCGTCCGATGTAGTCGAGAATATGCTCAGTAGGTTTTTTGTAAGCAATACTAAACTGCCCGCGATAATAGTTCGCACTTCTGCCAGGCCCGAAAGCGCTTCAATACGTCTAAAAATTTATCAACCGTGATGTGAATTTCATCTTCCACGGCCAAGTACGCGTGATGCGTGAGCTTGTTACGTAGCATCCGGACGAACAAAGTTTCATCGATTAAAGGTACTGTTTTCTTCGCACGTTTGCACGCTCTTGCGAATTGCCATATCGGTATGTTGTGGCCGTCGTATTTCGGTACTAGTTCGAGCGCATCTCGGAGGTATGACTTCGAGTACCATAATGGAAGGGAGGCGCTAGTTGTTCCCGAGGGCGAGCCTGCAGAGGAAAATGGCGCATCAACGGGGGTAGAAAATTGTAACGGGGAAGGAATGGCTGAGACCGTTAGAGATGGTACCGTGAGATGGGCACCTCCTAAACTATTGGTAATGATTCTCAGCATGTTTTCTAACATGTCTGTTCGTTGGCTGAGCGCTCGTTCTTTTTCCTTAAAATCTTACATGAGCTGCTCGTAATGGGCTTTGGACTGGAGAGGAGTCCTAGCCTCCTCGCCGTCAGAGGAATCGTCAGTGCGATCCATTGTAATTTTTAGAATAACAGACGAGTGATCGTACCTTTCTTGGTTTTATTGTACGGGCTGATTTGACCGTCTTAATAAAGAGAGTCTAAAGGCAGTAAGCCTAGGAGACAATATCGAATCACGAGGCCCCTTTGTGCTAATGTATAGCACGGTCGGTTCTGGGGCGCCTTCGTGCCACGTTCCGTCACGCCTCATATAGGTGATGAGAGCGAGGAGTGCTCTTTGGCACTGCGGGAATTCTTCTACAGATCGCTCTATGCACAAGCGTGTTTGACAAGAACTACAGAGTAGCGAATCGTCTTCATAGGCGAGCAATAGCCGGTGGTGGATGAGGACATGTGGCGTGCCCGAGTTGGATTTCAGGAAACATTCAGGACACAGAAGATCTAAATTTCCATTGATATAACCGTACTCCGTCCTGCAGATAGTTTGATCAGTAACATATCATTACTGAAGCGCAGGATGGAGCGGCCTTTGCCTTCTATATGGAATACACATTGGATTTTGATTACTATTATATATTAGCTACTATAGTTTGTAAGTTTTGAAAAATGCGTGTCAGTTAACGTGGCAATAATTAAGCCGTTATCATCCTTCACACATTGTTATTTGTGTACATTTACAAATGGATAAATGACAATTGTAAAAGAAAAGATAGTATCTTGTATATAAAAGAAAATATAGAAATAAAAAAAAAAGAGAAGGAAAAGAAAAAAAGGTATTTATATATACATTGCTTACAAGATACTAAAAAAGAAAAAAAGATAAGAGTATTGTATGCAAAAGGAAAAGTCAAAGAAAAATGTATGTATATATATATATATATATGCAAAAAGGAAAAGAAACAGGAAAAACGAAAAAGAAAAAGAAAATGAGTCTTGGTGGGTACCCGTATGGGAAAATCGAAATCCCACCGCGCTGTCACTAGTTGTTACGTTCCGATTTGATTAGTCTTTGGTGGGAACGCTTGGAGGAATATTGCCCCTGATAAAAATCTTGTTTTCCCCTCGTCGGAGGGTGAAACGTGTCGTTTGTACGGCGCGTATATGTGGCTTGCCCGTTGCCCGACAGGAGGTTGACGCGGTTCCGCCCTGGGCGCACATATGCCCTCAGAGGCAGGGGCCTCGTCTGGAGCCGAGTTGGAGCCTCGCAGCTCGGCGGAGGAAGCAGCCGTGGGACCTGTCTCGGTACGACTGTCGGAGCAGGTTTCTTCGGAACGGTCCCCAAAGATGAGGGACCTGGTTTCCTCATCTTCGTTCCAACGCGGGCGCTAGGTGACCCTTGTTGGTCGCAGCGGCCTCGGTGGCCCGCTATCGAAAATTTGACGGGTCGAAGTCTCCAATAAGGCCTTTTTTAGGCGTATGAGCTGCTTACGCCTACCGGAAGCCCGCCCGCCCCGAACCATGGTTTTTGCGTAATGTACGGAGCCCAAGTCCGAAGGATAGGCTGAGCTGAATCTCCAGGATTCGCGTCAAGCTCCTTCGGATTAGACTTCGAAGCTCGGAATGAGTGCTGAGGGCCCGATTTCGCGGTTTATATACCCTTAGCTTGGTGGCCCTGCGCGGTGAGAGGGTGTGCTGAGCCATCCCTTCTCTACGCGCGTGAAATTATTTCCGCATTCTCCCTTATTATTGTCGCCTATCGCGGGTCCATGTTTCGTACGCAGCATGGACTTCCTTAACTAACTTATATTCTATATTCATGCTTATAATTAATAATTTGCCTACAATTAATGATGATTAATGAGTAATGAAATTCACGATTTATAATATAATTTAGGTGAAGATATATGTGGAGATACATATATCTTCACGTGCTCACTGGGCTCCTCAGTGATTTATCGATAATCGTGTATAAAGGGTTGCGCGACAACTTCCCTCTGATCAAGGGTGCATGAGAGAAAACTCTTTCCGCAGGTGCTCGAGGGTTTGATTGGGGAGTGAGTGGAGGCGGCAGACGTAACAGTCCCGAACCGTCAAATGTATCGGGTTTCAATTTATAACCTAAACTCGCAACGTATTAGTTTCACTAAGCGCAAGGTCTGAACTCTGTTCATTCCGCAAAGAATCCCGTTCCCCGGAGCAATTATTACTAATGAGAAAATTATTTCTAGGATTTAGCTGTATAACTCAATTTTAAAGCCTTCGCAGCACATCGTTCCTCTACTGAAACTCTTTCTGAAAATTCTCCCGCTCCAAGCACTGCTCTTCACTTATCTGCTGTACCTCGAAGAGAATCGTAAAGAGCGTCTCTGTCTCAGGCATAGTTGTTACAGCGGGCGTTTGAGAACAAGTTCTACTTGGCGTGTGAGCCGTCATTCCAAAACGTCAGAAGCGCATTCCTCAGTTGTATCTGATGAATCCGTCGATTTGCACGATCTGCGGAATCCCGGACGGGCTTACAAGCTAGACAGCGCGACTTACAACTAGGCGACGACAAATCGATTCGATGGAACAGCTTCCCGGACGCGGCGCGAGTCGTGTCGGAGTACGCTCGCGATTACGAAACGGACAATTCGGCGTGGTGCCTCGGTGGCACTCGGTTGAGGAAACAGGGCAGGTGGTTGCGCTCCTCGGTAACTCCCGAGGAGCTGTGCGGAAATACTCAGCCCAGGTAGGATGTGACAAGGTAAAGAACTTCCGGTAGCATCCGGAGGGGAAAGCCTGCGCCCCGGTAGCACCCGGCTGCGAAAGGTTACGCTGTACAGAGGAAGCGATCGATAGCACCCGACCGCGAGGTGCCGAGTACCAACTCGTCGCGGCGGCTCCCTTTTATACTCGGCTAGCAGGTGCTGGCGTAATGGGGAGTCACGCGCCAGAGTCGATGGAAGCGCGTGATTGCGATCATTTGGTGTTTGGGGCAACTGATCAGCCTGTGACGAAGAGGGGAGGCATATCATCACACGTATATACGGCAGGCAACCTGGAACTCCACACTCATGAGCACTAATGTCGACAGCGATTATCCCTTATCTATAAAAGAAAAGATAGCGGAAAAGCGATTGCCCAGAAACCAATGGCAGATTTTTCAGAGATAGAACACGACTATATTATATTACGGCTCAAACAATTCTTAAACTATGAAGGAAATAAAGGGATACAATCATATTTAGAAAAATTGGATGGGACAGCAACTACGGAATATTCCTTATAAAAAGCAACCAAAAAGTTTAAACAACTCATAGTCTTTCAACTGCAAATACATAAAGGTGATACTACATAGATCACAATGCTAAAAAAACAGAAGTGTTTGCTGAACACTTAAATGGCGTACTCTTATCAAATCCCATTAAAGGTCCTCTAAAAATTACTGATTAAAATATATATTATACAAATCGAGCTACCTGATATACCTATGATTTTTAAACTTACGCAAAATCAATACTGGAATACCTTCTGATCTACTCCGTATCTTTGTATATATCTGACCTTTTTCTGACAAGGTTGTTGGAATATTTACTTGACACTGTTGTCTTAGCGGTGAATGAAAATTCTTGGGATATTACGATTTTCGGAGCGCCAAGTTTTAATTACAAATTCTGCATCTACAAGCGATTATAAACAAAAATTAAAGAGTGATGAAAGTAGCTATTTGTTTTATTTCACAAGATATAAAAGTTTTTAGTTGGAAATGTTTCGACACGAATATGTTCGGTGGTTATTTGTTTTACGTGTTCTTACTATAACATAATTAAAAGCAATTGCAAAACCAGATATATTTTGCATTAAAACTACTGAAAAGATTAGCAAGACTTCTATGCAGGAGTGAAGATTTTCACCTTGTATAGGGGTCTTGCTAATCTTTTCTGTATCAGTTATTTTTAGTATGTTATAAACTCATTATATATTTAGTAAAGCGAAGATTTAATGGCATACCACATTTTGCGTAGCGGCCTGGCTAATCTTTTCTGTATTAGTTATTTTTAGTATGTTATAGACTCGTCATATATTTAGTAAGCCAAGATTTAACGGCATAGCACACCTTACATAGGAGTCTCGCTAATCTTTTCTGTATGTTATTTTTAGTATATTGTAGATTCATTATATATCTAGTATAGGAGTTTAATGTCGATTCCTCCCGCTTTCCGCGTAAACGCCAGAAGATCAACGTTTTGTCTTGAGATCGGATATCAAAAGCGCGCCGCTAGCGGTTAGATCAGCTCGCGGGTCTCATTGGATCCATTGTATCAAGCCAAAAAGTTAAAAACAACTCGCTGACGAAAATTGTTTCAAGTACGTCCTTGTAAGAGCGAACCGGGTGAGCGCGAGTTAGTCCCGAAAAAGATTTTGAGAAGAGCAGATCGCTCCACATTAGTAAGACGATTTAATTTTGGGTTTTCTGTTTTTATTATACATATTGCAAATTCGCGCATTTTGGACGTATTGATTTTGTTATTTCGACATATTTGCGCTGTTTTTATTACATTGTTATATATTTACAATAATTATTTCTAAGTTTTTTTCACTATGGATGTCAGATGTGATTTGCTTCATAAAAAGTTTAAAAATTTTTCGTTTTTTTATTCGTTTCATGAATTAACCCATTAACGCCCAAAACGTCGAAAATTTTAATAAACTTTTGACCCTCATTCTCATATATAAAAAGTAGAGAAATTCATTGCTAAATACGTAAATCGTTTCTTACGTAAATCGGGTACGCCCTTTCCGATTCTGTTCCGATTCCGTTGTGAAAAATTGTCTTACCTTAACCAGAAAAAAAATATGACGGATATTTCTCCTAAAACGCGAAAAAATCGATGCTTGATATTTTTGAAGAATTTTTCCGACACGAAGCAGTATGCGAATTCAAATACTTAGTCAACTAAGAGTGCATAAAATAGTTGTACTTTTAAAATATATTTTTTTCATTTTGATATAATGACACGGCGATTCCAAAATGGCGACCAAAACAGGAAAAATTTGAAAAATCGTGATTTACTTAATAAATTGATTCAATTCGAATAATTATCACTTCTGCAACCATCTGCAACGATATGTTGGTCATTTCCGACAAACAAATACAGATCAATGATTTAAAAATGGCGGATTTAAAATGACGACCAGAAAAGCCTGAAATATACGGATTTTTCTATATTTTCGCTCTATTTTTCGATTCTCTTGTGTGTGATCAGACTCTTCTGAGCCAATCAAGTAAATATTCATTATGGTAAACATTCTTCAAAATGGCAACTTGGAATCATTGAAATCAATGATTTTTCGTTTATTTGCGTTCAATTTTTTTTTATGTTTTTCCTGTATTGAGACTCCGACATATCCAACAAATGGAAATTCATTGAAATACACATTTTCCAAAATGGCGGACTCAAAATGGTAACCGAAAATGTCCAAAACTATGGATTTCGATGACCTAAAATGCCTGAAGTCTATGGATTCTTGTTCATTTTTTCTATTTTTTTCTTTCTATTTTTTTATTTATCTAACTCATTCATGTACAGCTAATGAATATCTATCATGATTAGCTTTTTTCAAAACAGCGGATCAAAAATTGCTACTAAAATCACCATCAATCCATAATTTTTTTTCTTTTTTCGCGTTTTGATTGAAAAAAGTTGAATGCGGTGTTTGAATCAAATTCAATAATTTTTATCTATCATCACTTAGAATTATAAGCGTGTGATTAATTTCCTAGAACTCGTGATCCAATGAAGCTCTTCAGTAATACCAAAACTGATTATTCCAATTACAACTGATACCTGATAGAATGTGATGTAAATAACACAGATCGTAATCGAGTCAATTCGATATAAATATCCAATAAATTCAGGAATAAAAAGAAAATAAACGAGAATTAATAGATTTGAGTCATTTTCGGTGGCCATTTTGTATCCATCATTTTGGAAAATGCGTACCTCAATAAACGATACTTACTGAGCATGTTAGAGACTAATGATATGAAACGGATTCAAAGGTAGAACAAAAATGAAAGAATAACGTAGCTTTCAAGCGTTTTAGGTCGCCATATTGGGTTCGCCATTTTAGAAAATGACTTTCATGATGGATATTGACTTGATGATCAGTAAACTTTGATTATTTAAGAAATTGAGAAATAGAAAGAAAATAAACAAAAATCCCATATTCTTGGACATTTTCAGTCGTCATTTTGAGTTCACTATTTTGGAAAATGCGTATCTCAATGAATATCCATCTGTTGGATATGTCGGAGACTCAATACAGGAGAAACATGAAAAAATAAAACGCAAATGAATGAAAGATCATTGATTTTAGTGATTCCAAGTCGCCATATTGGATCCGCCATTTTGGAGAATTTTACCATAATAAATATTTATTTGATTGGCAAAAGAGTCTGATCACACAAGAAAATCGAAAAATAGAACAAAAATATAGAAAAATCCATATATTTCAAGCTTTTCTAATTGCCATTTTGAATCCGCCATTTTTAAATCAATAATCTGTATTCGTTTATGATCGAAAATGACCAACATATTGTTACAGATGGTTGTAGGAGTGATAATTATTCGAATTAAATCGATATATTGAGTAAATCACGATTATTCAAATTTTTCCTAATTTTGGCCGCCATTTTGGTGTCGCCATGTCATTATATCAAAATGGAAAAAATACTTTGAAAGTACAACTATTTTATTCACTCTTAGTTGACTAAGTTGCGACAGTACTTTCCGCAGGTCCGCCTGACCCCGCAGAAGTCTGCCTAGATTTAATACCGATCCTTGAAATTCACGATGAACCTCTAAATTGCCGCGAGATACCGAATTGGGCGCCAGGCCTTAGAACATATAGGTATGGAAGCGGAATAGCAGACTGAAATGTGTCCGGAGGAAGTGAGAAAGAAAATCGTAGTTGCCTCTCTCTTGTGAGTAACTGCTCAAAAGTGCGCATGCGCGCCATTTGCTGACGCATACAAGCACATTGTGTGTGTGTGTGAACATATATATATATATATATATATACCTCAATCAATCATGTTAAGGGTTTTTTAAATGAATAAATAAGTAAATAATTTATTGAAAAAATCAGAGAATAAATAAATAAATAAATGATGAAATGCATAAGTCAAAAAATGAATAAAAATAAATAAACGAATAAATGAACGAATGAATAACTGAACTAATCGGTGAATGAATCAATTAATGAATCAAGTATCATAAGAAATCTATAAATAAATGAAATAAATAAATAAGTGAATAAATAAAAGATAAATTAATCAATATAACGGGGTTAAATAATTGATGCATAAATAAATATATTATAATGAATAATCATAAATGAATAATAATGAATGAATCAGTGTTGAGGAGATCAATAAGTACAGTTTATATAATACAGTGAAATTATTTTATTACAATTTTATTGATTTTTAAATAAAATTAGTTTTGAATATTTTTGTCGAATATATTCGTTTTTTCCAATATCTGTTGCGCGTTTTCCTTCATGAAATAAACGAAGAATTACATATGTTTTAATAATAGCTTTGATCAATTGAGTTTTATGGTTATCAAGAATTCCTTGATTCTTAACATGTTCTGTCATGATGTTGTCGTTAAATACTACATGGTTGATACTAACTGCCTCAAATGTTTTCGTTATTAAAAATTCTTTAATATTTTTTTGTGTAAAAAGAATTGAATCATTTGCGCGTATAATTGTCTCAGTTGTTCTAGCTATTGCAATAACGTCACGCGAAGGGTACATCAACCTTCCCCGTGTTTTCATTTCGATCAATGTACATTTCGACATATCTTGGCTACTGGCTGTCAAAAATGGTGCACATGTGTCGCACATACTTTTATTTTTTAATAGCTTCCTAACTATAAATCCGCTAATGTATGTTACAACTTCATCAATATATGGACTAAGATTTCGCAATGTCGATACGTAGTCGTGATCAAATAACACATCAATGGATGATGTTACTTGCATATTCTTTTCCTCTGTGAAAAGTGTGTCTTTTTTGTTTGCAGACGACACAAACAAAATTTGAATATCATTAATCATACAGTTTCCCGTTTCAGCAGCTTTCACCTCATGTCGAACTAATAATCTTTTGTAACTGGATTCAAAGTGTTTGGCCGATGGATTATTGTTGAATCCACCTCGACTTCTTATCGCACTAAAAAATGTTTCCAAGTGATCCTGATTAAGTTTATAAGTTAGTAAATATTCTAATCCCTTTTTTTTAAGAATTGGAAACAATTCAAAAATATTTTGTAAGCATATGATAAAACCTAAAAAACCAGTTTTTCTATTGCTTTTTAAAATGGATCGATGTTCACAATCTTCAATGCTTTTAATATATTCAATTATATTCTCAGCGTATTGTTTTAATTCAATAAAAGTACTGTCAGAAAGAGGCATATTACATTTTTTCGGTTTTGGAAATTTCGATCTGACATTAAGAATGTCAAAGGCATCGTTAAAGATAGAGCAGAACTTAGCAGTTTCTTGAGGTGACTGTAAATACCCAGGAAAACACTTTTCAACAAATTTTAGAGCAATGCTAACACTTTCGCTGAGTGTTTGAGCCGCTAACTTTACATTCATCTTATTATTATAAAAATAAATGTGTTTTTTAGTTAGCTTTGTGCCAGCCTTCAATCCTTCTTCATTCTGTAATTTCTGCAAACGCTTAATGTCGTCAAACAATATTTCTTTCCCGTTATTCCACAATTTTAAATTGTGTCCTAACGTATTTCTAACTAATTTTAACATATGACAAGGGTCAAAAAAACAAAACACTTTTTCTTTTGTCGCAGGATTAATAAAAAAAGGTTTAAAGTTCTTTCCCAATTCAAAGTTTGCACCTAACTCCTTACACATAGACACATTAACGCTGGCACCATCGAAAGTCAACGAATGTACGTGTATATCAATTTTCGCAAGTAATTCTAAACAGTTTCTAAGAACGCTCGCTCTTTCTTTTCCACTTAGTGAGTTGATCAAAAAGTAACCTATCGGGACCTTCCAATGCGCGTTTAAGGCTACAATCATGAAAACCAAGGCACTTCTAGCTTGCAATGGCTGATCTGAATTTGTACAGTTATTGAAACCTAAATCTTCATAGCCATAATACCGATTTCCATCGTATTCGATCTGCTGACGGATGCTAATTTCATCTATAACTAAGTTGCAAATGATTGGTTTATCGGTATTCTGAACTTTACATCGTAGAGCTTGCAAAACTTCGTCAGTAAATCCAGGTCGTCCATTGATTGACCTATACCATTTGCGAATTGTTGAAGATTCCGGTAGAAGGTTTTTGAACGTTTTTCGTACGTATTCGTAGGCTTTGTTTGAATAAAAATTCAAAGTCAAAGCAAAGGCTCGTAATTCAGCGGAGTACTTTCTCTTCATTTTTCCTTTCCGCTTCAGAACTTCATGCATGATTTTTGGGATTTCACCCTAAATACAATGATCAATCCTTCCAATATAAAACTTATTTACATGTTTAATTCAATTTTTATATTCTCCAGAGAGCATAATTCCAGATAATATATTTATGGAATTATGTCTAACACTTTTATTCGAAGCCTTCGATGAATGCATTGGCTTTATTCTGAGCTTTCATTGATCGATAAATGTTATTTAAACATACCATTAAATTATCAGCAGCAATTTCAGAAATGTAGTTTTTTTTCTTCAAATCAGAGACCAGATCCTTTAACGAAGAAATACGTTGCTTGCATCTACCGAATTTTTTCTGCAATGTTTCAATTTTCTTTCGTTGCTGCATAATGGTACGTCGTACTAAATTCATGGCTCTCGTAGCTCGTCTTGGTGTTGCCAGATGAGGTGACCGGATATCACCAACATAACGTGGATCTGGTATCATCGGTGGAGCAGAATCACAAATGGCTGATGTAATGGCAGGGACCTGATAGATCGTGTAAAACTTATATTATTGTATATATTTACTATATTCAATATAATACAAGGGATTTATTATTTTTAGGTCATTAAAAATAAAATAAATTAATGGATATATTAGGATTAAATATATGTACAATATGATTATTTTATATTTTTATATTTTATATTTTTACATTTTTATATTTTTAATATTTATTGTAAAACATACTTTTCAACATTTACTTTTTGTATACTTTTTACTTTTTTTAATGGTCATGTATGAAAAATTTGTTTCATATAAGGCACAAACACTTTAAAGAAGTAATACTTACTGGTAATTCATGAATGGAAATCGTTGAATCAATACTATCATTAAAATCTAAGCGTTTTCTCTTGCTGCTGCAATGAGCATCTTTCCGCCGTTTCAAGGGAGTTAGGCAGTTATTCAGAAGCATTTCACAATTGCCTATTTCAGTACAATGAGCAGGATCGACATCGACATTGACATCCATACTACTCGTATCCTCTTTAGCAAAATCCTGAGATTTCTTGCGTGTACCACAAGAGCTTGTGATTCGATTGGAAGGAATGTGTGTAATATCTATCACAGAAACAGTATGTAATAGGTTATTAAAAGCCTCAAGCACTAAGATCGACGTAATATTGTACGTATTACACTAATAGAAGTTGTAAACTAATTTTTCTTTACCGAAAATATAACTTCTGGTTCTTTAGATATTAAGTTGTATATATAAAAGGTTAATATTTTGGCATCTTTCAAGTTTACACTTTCATCAAATATCTTATTTAATTACTGAAAAGTTAACGTCTTAGTATATGTTTTGATTCGCTGCTGGTGTACGCCAAAACATTTAAATAGATATACAAACAAAAATTAGACTCACTGTCTGTTACTGCTGTTGTGGACTGTGAATAATTCACGACATTAATGTTGTCATTCAAAGAATCACTGTTCGTGATTCCAATGGAACAGATATTGCCATCATCAGTCTTACTGGCATTTCCAACGAAGGTGGAAGGTAGAGTGCCTCCACCAAATATATGTATACAAGGCACAGCTTCTGGTTGCACAACGATACACCTTGAACGCTTCCTCAGATCCTCGGGTTTGAAGTGATTTGTACACAATCTGTGTGAGTCATACAAATTTTTCTCGGTCTTGTTACAGAATTTCAGCCACTGCTTTCTGATGTGCTCATTTGATGGAAATCTGTTGACAGATATAATAAAATAGATATAAATAGTTAAAAATGTAAAAAAATAGTTTCAATATTAATTAGTTTAAATAGTTCAATAATTAAATTTATTGCTGAGATTACTGAAATCACGCAAACTAACAATAAATTATATACATTTTTACTTACCGTATATAGGAAACCGATTTGTCCTTTTTACCGCATAAAATACAATATATCATCTTGTTTGAATTTTGGCGTACGTTCGCGGATCAACACGTTTTAGAAAATATGTAAGAAATAATGTTTCAACATATGTCACTAACGTAACCTTATTTTTCAGTGAGCCAAACCGGCCAAACACATGTAGACCGCGCATGCGCACTTTCAAGCAGTCACTCACAAGAGAGAGGCAACTATGATTTTCTTTCTCACTTCCTCCGGACATGTTTTTCTTCCGAAAACAATAGGCATTCCGCTTCCATTTCTATATGTTCTAAGCGCCAGGCACGGCCTCCCGTGCCACACAATACGCTACTAGTAACTCAGGCTAATTAACGAGTACGCGATCAGGGAAGAGAGGAGAGGTTAGCGCTTCGCAAATAATTGGTGTATCATCTTACAAGAATATAAAAGAATATGTATTTCGGAAACATAAAGAACTCCAGGAATGTGTCCATAAACGGACGCTCAAATAGAATGACGCGTTTGCGACGCGAGGACAGCAACTAGTAGTACAACGTGAATACTCTAACGGAGTTACGACTCGAATACAGAAACCGAATTATAACGCGAATTAAGAACGGAATTACAACTTCCATATATTACGGAATCATAACGCGACTATAAGAACGGAATTATAACTCGAATAAAGCAATAGAATTACAACGCGAATACACGAACGGACTCATAACGCTAATACATCCACAGAATTATAATGTGAATATAAGAACGGAATTATGACTCGAATGCATCAACGACACGAGACCGAATTTACAATGCAGATACCATAACGAATATACAACGCGATTGCGAGACTATTATACACCGCAATTACAAGACGAATTCGCGAACGAATTCCTTTGACTGCCGGTGAGACGCGCAGGCGAGAGATTTCCCCCTAATTAAACCCGCTCGACGAGCCCGGGGCGGCAAGCCTCCTCGCGAACTCTCTCGGCGGCGTCCGATCCGGTGACCTTGGCTAACGCTCTCTTACGACCATACGTCCCTTCCCCGACTCGACGAGGCTGCCGCTTCCGGTCTCGATAATTCCCGCGACGCGCTGGAGTGGCTTTACAGGGTACGCCGAAGATGTCGTCGTCGGTTCGCTCTCGTGCTCCTCGCTTCCGGGACTCGGCTAGGGCGATGCGCCACACTTGATCGGAGGCGGTCCGCACGTCGCAGCATCTCACACGACAGTGTCGTCGGGACGCTCCTGGCGCAGCGTCGGATCCTCCCTTCGCCATCCAGCGCCTAGCATCTTCTATCGATTATCACCCTTGGATCCCGGGCAGTCGATAAGGGCGGTCGATAATGACGGTCGATAACCGTTACCAATGAAGTTCGTTGACTCGTTCGTACACGCCCGTGCGTCCTGCTTGCCGCTTGTCAGGCGCGTCTCCTTGCGCGAATTCCCCGGCTAGCCGGGCCAGGGCTCGCCACTCAGTTGTCACCTCCTCGTCTCGGCGGCGGGTTTGCTCTTTATCAGTGGGGCCCTTCCGGAGCGTCCTCCGGCCTGCGACCCTCCACTTGCCCGTGCTCCGGGATTCCCAGGGTACGCCAGTCGCTCAGGGAGAGGCCCTCGCCCTGCGCCTCGTCTCGTACTCCTCCGCTCTGACTTTCCATCGTCTCGCCAATTCCGCCTTTCCTCCGCCCTCGCCCTTGTCCCGCCGACTCCGCTGCTCCTCCGCTCCTTCCTTCCTTGAACATTCGTATACACGCGCGAACCACCACTCCAGTCGTCTCTTACGTCCTTGTCAAGTCGCAAAATAATAAGTATTCTGGAATCAAATCCGTAAGCGGAACCACAAATACGAGACAGGCGGATTACGCGCCGCAACGCGACCAAATTACGCAAGATAAGGGGGAATCGTCGCTCTCCCGCCCCGCGGGAGCGACTCCGATCCCTTTCGGACCCCCTTCGGTCAGGCGAGCCCTTGTGACGGACCCTGTCACGTCACAAAGTATTTGAATTCGCATACTGCTTCGTATCGGAAAAAATCTTCAAAAAAAATCGAACATCGATTTTTTCGTGTTTTATTAAGAAATATCCATCATATTTTTTTCTGATTGAGATAAGACGATTTTTCACAACGGAATCGAAAAGGGCGTACCCGATTTATGTAGGAAACAGTATTTAGCAATGTATTCGTCTTCTTTTTATATATATGAGAATGAGGATCAAATGTTTACTAAAATTTTCACCGTTTTGGGCGTTAATGGGTTAACTAAAATAAATGAAAAGGCGATTAAATTTTTAGAAGAAGTCCAGTTCATTCCGTCACGAAATTCTATTCCTTCCAATTGCTGTAATTTGCCTATGGTCGTTGAGTTAAGAGCGGATAAAAAGTTGGGATGAATATGGTGTTATTCTTCAAAAGGCACAAAAAAAAGGATTACGTCAGTGCCGACATAATGAAAATTTTTCCATTAGAACATTTTTTGATGGTATTCACTGTTATATTGAAATTTGTGAAGTTCTTGCAATAATTATTCGTTTTGTTTTACAAATGAACATTTGTGTACGAGCATATGCTTTTGTGGCGTCGTCATAATAATAAGTCCGATCTAAGCCGCTCTACGGTAGTTGACTATTATAGTTATTTTCGAGAAATAGCTGAAGTTGTTGTGTCGCACGCCGATATTTGTCTAGGAGATGACAATAAAACGGTACAGATAGATGAAACATTTTTGACAAAATGAAAGTAACATCGTGGGCGCTTGACTGAACAAATGTCAATAATTGTTTTGGGTTTATATTGTAAAGAGGATAAGACTGGTCTGTTCTTTAAAGTTAATTCGAAAAGTAAAAATGAGTTGTGGCCTTATATAAAGAAGTATGTTTGTGCAAATAAAACATTGCTTTTATTTGCACAAACAGTGCTGGGCAATATGATGAAATAGAAAAAATATTTAACAAAATATTTAACAAAAATACAGTTCATTTGCAAACAAATCATAGTAAAGGAGAGTTTGTTAGTTCCAGCAATTTTGCAAATACAATAAATGATATCTCTAATGATTCTCTAATCAGAACAAACTATTAAAAAATCTATTGTATATCGCAGATCTCTTAAATTACTTCATCAATATATGGCACTTTTTCTATATAGGAAACATTATTATGAAAAAAAATGATCTTGGTTCTCAGATTATGCAATTTCTTCTACATATAAAGGATGTTTATCCCGCTATGACTAATGGTGTGAGAATGGAGGGTCTTTAATTAAAAGAAATTGATCCTCCAACGGTCGACAGTGAAAACTTGACAACATTAATACCATCAAAACAACCACGTCTTGAAACAATTGATGAGGAATTTGAAAATATACTGACGATGTTTTACTTCCTAAAAATTACAAGGATTTTGATTTTCACTTTGATGGTGAAATGTTTTAGATACGCTCGAAAGTTTATATACACTGGTGCAAAAAAAACGGGACATAACTTTTGACCGAATTTTCAGGCAATTTTCAAAGTGACATAACTTTGCGAAAAATCATCCAAATTGCATGAATTTTTTTTAAATTAAAGGATAAAATTTCAGCTTTAAAATGGTGTATATATTTTTTTTATTAGAGACGTTGATGCAACAGGAACCCTTTAAATTAAAGGGCATGTTTGAGATTTTAAAATTAGTCAAGTTTGGAAGTATGCACGGATTTGAATAATTTTTTTTCGAGCATGTGATATACATCAAATGAAAACCTAATTTTTCCCCTTTAAGGGGATGCTGGAGCGTTCTGTTTTACCCAAACACAATAATTTTTCTCACGTAAATTCTTCTTATTGGTTTTGTAGGTTAGGAAATCCTTCTCCAGAATTAAATCATAAGCATTAAATTCAGTCTGGATTGCAAAGTTTATGTCGAAAACGGAAAAAAATTTTTAATTTACGACATTCTTATCATTTCTTAGTCGAAAATGGCGTCTGAATCTGTCACGTTGTAATAATCTTTGCTTGATATAGAAAATCTGCAGTTTGTACTTACGAAATTCGAATTTCCAGACACATAGATAACGCAAACAAACACTGTTGAGTTTATAAAATTAGACTTTGATGCCTAAATAAGACTCCTAATAGCCAAGTCTGCTAAAGGCAGGCTTTGCAAACTGTGTACTGCATGTTATACTGTCATAACTCTGACAGTAGCGAAGCATGAGCTGCCCTGTCAGATAATGTACTTAGAAACGAAACAGAAATATAAGAACCTCTGCATTAGGATATGATGGCAGAAATGCGGCAAAAGTAAAACAAACTATGTAAGCATAGGAAGAACAAAGTTTAAGCATTATGTGTTAACGTATCAATAAGAATCAAGCAAAAATTAAGCAGAAAATAACATCACGTCGTCTGGGCAGAAAGTCGCTAGAAATTCAACTTACTAGATGACATACTATAATGGCAGAAATGGGGTAGAAAGCATGCTTTGCCGTCTCAAATGGCAGTAGCATAAGCGCATCAGAAATACCGCATGCTTTGCCGTCACATAATGATATTTTATTTCAAGATATTTAAATGTAATTCTTTCATTATCGCTAGATGTGATGAAAGTAAACTCGAAAGTAAAAACGATGTACTAAAAGTATATAAGAAGCAATTCAATTCGCCTTAATAACTAAATTCTAGCAGAATGCTGGCAATACTTATGCCAGCAAATCGAAGCATGAATATTGAGCAGATTCCTATCCACTGTGTCTGCATTATGCTTATTTTCTGGCAGTACTATCTGCTGCCACAACATATCAGCAGAAACGCAGCAGAAATGAAGCGTGCCGTCACAAGATGACATTAAAAATGCAATTAATATTAAAGAAAGTCTGCAATATCAGTTATCGACAGCAGATGAGGAACAGAAATCGAGCATGGTCTGTTGTCACGAAATAACACCAAAAACACGACAGAAATGGATATACACATGCATGCATGTATTGTTTAATATTAGCTGTGGTTTTAATGTCATCTTGTGACGGCACGCCATGCTTCATTTCTGTCGCGTTTCTGCTATTATGTTGTGGCAGCAGATAGTACTGCCAGAAAATAAGCTTAATGCGGACGCAGTGGACAGGAATCTGCTCAATATTCATGCTTGGATCTGCTGGCATCCTGCCAGCATTCTGCTAGCATTTGGCTATTAGGGATTTTATCAACTTTCGCACGCCTGTCAGCATAAATTTTCATGCATGCATGTGTATATCCATTTCTGCCGTGTTTTTGGTGTTACTTCGTGACAACAGACCATGCTCGATTTCTGCTTCTCATCTGCTGTCGATAACTGCGGATATTGCAGGCTTTCTTTAATATTAGTTGCGTTTTTAATGTCACTTTGTGGCAGCATGCCATGCTTCATTTCTGCTGCGTTTCTGCTGATATGTTATGGCAGCAGATAGTACTTCCAGAAAATAAGCCTAATGCAGACGCAGTGGACAGGAATCTGCTCAATATTCATGCTTCGATTTGCTGGCATAAGTATTGCCAGCATTCTGCTAGAATTATAGTTGTTAAGGCGAATTGAATTGCTTCTTATATATTTTCAGTACATCGTTTTTACTTTCGAGTTTATTTTTCATCACGCCATCTAGCGTGAATGAATTACGTAATGAATTACGTTTAAATATCTTGAAATAAAATATCATTATGTGACAGCAAAGCATGCGGTATTTCTGATGCGTTTATGCTATTGCCATCTGAGATCTCGGGAAAAAATTTGTTATACATGAACATGTATAAATTTATATAAATATGTATAAACATATATAAAAGTATATAAATATATATAAATATACGAAATATGTCCATATATGTTCATACTAGATTCTTTCTTTTGTCAAATTTCTATTTAATATAACAAAAATAATAGTAATAGTACGAAAACAAAAAATAATTAAAAGGATAATTTTCGTTTTTCTTTACAAAAAGTTAAGTTTGAAAAAATGAAGAAAAATTGACCATGTATAATCTTATATATACTTATAGGTACTTATATATACTTTCAATCATAAATATATATATATGATTATATATGGGTAGTCCTTCCTCATATTTTCAAACAGAATTTTTTGCGAAAAGAACATTGCAAAAATTCTTTTAATTATATTTTTGTTATTCTTTTAATTATTATTGATATTCTTTTAATTATATTTAATTATATTTTTTCATTATTACTATTATTTTTCTTATATTAAATAGAAATTTTACGAAGAAAGGAAGTTAATATGAACATATATGGACATATTTTATTTGTATATAATTATCAAAAAAAAGATAAAAAAAGCTCCAAGTATACGCGTCCAAAAAACGCTTAAAAAAATAACTCTTGTACAAAATTATTTTTATTTGACAACACAAAATGTATGAAATAACAAAATTACAATGTCGCTATTTATAATAGATAATTACGCTACCAACTGTAATTGTTTACTTTCGGTAATCATTTTATCTCTCAAAAATTCCTTATGTTTATTATTGGAAAGCTATTGCGTCTAATTTTTAAGAAACAGTAAGAAAAATACAATGAACTAAACGTACTACGCAATAAGAATTATCGTTTTTTTCCACGTGCAAAAAATAATAGGTATTGAAGCGTTTTAAACTCTAATTGACAAAATTATGACAATTAAGTATATAGATATTATATGGTATATCTTTCAAAGTTACAGATAAGTAAGTAATTAACAGTTATCATTGTCATTAAGTCAATTTTTGTCGACCTTGTATGTGAATTGTTTCTTTTCTGACACAAGTTCCAATCATAATTGTCCATTTTGTGTACGTACGTACTCGAGAAAAAATGGGTTTAGTATGATCATGTATAAATATATATAATTAGATATAAATAGATCTGATTATATCTTAAAATTGGCGCGATATGATCATATCTTTATGTAATCATATTAGACAAGATGTTTTCATATATAATTAGATCTAACGAAATATGAATGTATCCAAACATTGAATATTGTCATATATGATTATATAATTGTATATTTGGTATCAGAGCTCTGCTTTATCATAGTAAATGAATAAAGAACGGCTCAAGAAATTGAACATGTATTTTTCAAGCTTAAAATTTTAACTTTAATGCAATATTGATAGTTTTTAGTTTTTAGCAATTTAGACAATTTCAAGAACAATGGACACATGGAATAAAAGTGTTTTATCTGATAAACGTTATTGTTTTTTATTGTGGTATACTTGAACTACAAGACTTTGCTTTAGTGATTTGATTGGATATTTTTTCGTGACAATATACTTCGGTATTAAAAAAAAAAAAAACGTAAAATATGTGATGTTTTACATGACATTTGAACTTAATTTCTATTAGTTTTTGGTTAGAAAAAGTAAGGCTAAGCAGAGAACAATAACAGCGTTTGAAAGAGCTGACTTTCACCTTTTTAATGCTTTTTCGCGGAGCTGTATGTTGATTTGTTTACGAGTAATAAGTGATCAAAGTCAAAATGACCATTTCTTCTTCAAACCTTGATAACTCGGTCAAGAAAAATCGCACAGCAATCAACAACTACTCAAATTAAAGGAGAATAATTAGGCTTGCATTTGATATATCACATGCTCGACAAAAAAATTATCCAAGTTCGTGCAAATTCCAAACTTGGCTAATTTTAAAATCTCAAACATGCCCTTTAATTTAAGGGCTTCCTGTTGCATCAGTCCCTAATAAAAAAGTATATACACCATTTTAAAGCTGAGATTTTAACCTTTAATTTAAAAAAAAATTCATGCAATTTGGATGATTTTTTGCAAAGTTATATCACTTTGAAAATTGCTTAAAAATTCGGTCAAAATTTTTATCCCGTTTTTTTTGCGCCAATGTATTTAGTTTTGCGAAGATTGTACATTCTGCATATAGACATATAGATAGAAACGTACATACTTATACATGTATATATTTATATGTATGACTGGGAGGGTTTGGAGTCTGTAAATATCACGGGAGTGACGAATCGTGGGGTCCTTATCTCTGTCAATACAAAGGTGTGTACATATACACATATTTACACATACACTCACATACATACACGCATACACTCACATATATATACACCTATACACTTATATACACACATTTACACATAGGGAATGCAAAGCAGGTTATACTTTCACGTGGTGCATTCTGAATAACGCGAAAATAGTCTGTAAATAGTTAAAAAATAATGTCATTGATTTTTAAGTTTGCAACTAAAAACTTTTATATCTTTTAAAATAAGGCATAACTACTTTCATCACTCTTTAACTTTTCTTTATAATCGCTTTTGTTTATAATCGCTAGATGCAAAATTTGCAGTCAAAATTTGGCGCTCCGGAAATCGTAATTTTGCCAAATCCTTCACAAGGAACCTTTGCAAAACTGCCGAAAAGTTTTGACAATATCCCACTATGGTTAAAAACTTGGCGTATTAAAGCCAACGATACAAAATCAGTACATATAACTTTTACAAACAGACGGGAAATATATCCGCCAGTTAAACTGAATGAAATCTTAATCCCGCAAGCAAACGAAACCAGATACTTAGGCCTATATCTAGACTGACGATTAACCTAACATAAACACATATTTATTAAACGAAAGACATTGGGTCAAGAACTTAGGAAATTATACTGGCTAGTAGGCAAAAAATCCGAATTATCTCTCCAAAATTACTTCTAAAAATATCCCTAAACCTATCTGATCTTATGGAATACAGTTATGGGGCATGGGGCAACTCAAATATCAAAATCCTATAGCGATTCCAGTCAAAATATCTTCGCACAGTTACCGATGCATCATAGTATATAATCAACAATCGCCTCCACTGGGAACTGGATATCTTTACTGTTAAAGAGAAAATTAAAGCCAGAGCTACTAAATATAAAGAAACAATTTAAAATTATCCAAACATACTTGTAATTGAATTAATGAATCCAAAAAGAATCTTCTGTAGACTAAAAAGAAAAGCATTACAAGATCTAATTAACTAACATCTGACAAGGGATCTATTAGGATCTGTCCCCTCTGATTTTAATAAATTTTATGTATGTTGTAGTATTACCCTTTCACTAATAAAAAGTAAAACTACTCGACGCAATTCTCAAGTATTCGCTAGAAAAACGGGTTTGAGGTATACACCGCTCCATATGTAACGTAGCAAAGATATGTTTTCAGCCAGCAGCGATAGCCGGGAGCGTAAGGTGACGGACTAGTAAGGCGCAACACTTTGTGTTGAAAGTTCGAATCCTTCTTTTGTCCAACTTCTTTTGCATTTTTTTTCTTTCCAATATGGAAAGTAGTAGAAGGAAAAAATAAATTTTAAATGCGGCCAACTTTATGTGTAAATGTGTAAACATTTCTGTCTCCGAGTGTATGTCTGAAGGACATTTGACACGGACATTCACTGGATTTCTGCATTCGTGTACCGGATGTCCATAGGATGGGCCGGACATTAGAACATAATATGTACATTCTATGGACAGCCAATGGACGAAATGCGGACATCCCACGGATATCCTTTTCGGATCAATTGGACGTACTTCGGATATCTGCTAGACATCCATGTGTTATGTGGGTAGATTGCTAATAGGAGCTTCAAAATTGCATCGCATAGAACATATATACCTGAACGATGTAGCAAAAGTGTCTCCAACATCTATCTATCCTTAGCTGTATCAAATTTGTCTATGCGCTGTAAGATGATACCTTTACATACGTACATAGACACGAATACGTACATAGACACAACATTATATAATATGTATGGATATTGCAGAAAAAAATACAGACAAGGACAGATATATGATAGGGATAACATAATTAGCCTATACTCCAGATATGTATATTCTAAGATCGCATGAAGTTCCTAGTTGTATGAGAGCAAATAACAATGATTCTGTATGTATAAAGCATGTTATTTGTATGAGTCTTACATAGCGCGGGTATGTCAGTATGTTACCAGTTGATAAAATTACTATTATAAAAACAAGACATTTTTTGTAAAAACAAAAATGCTAGAATTTTGTATCAAAAAGTCACAACAAAAAAGGATGGTGTTAGTTTGTTTAGATAAGTTGTATTTGTCATAAATATGTAATATTTCACAAAAATGAAAATAGTATAGTAACGGCCATTTTCTCTCATACACCGGAAACTCTGTCCCAAGTTTTGCTCTTCCAAAGCCTCAAGTTAGCAATCTAGTTTAGTATTTATGTTTTTCTCTGATCAACATGGGTACTGTAAGACACAAAAGTGTATCGTTTTTCGGGAAAGTCCCGATACTAATATACATCTCGATAGTATACATATCTTCACTCACATCGGCCAATGCCTAGCGATTTTCTGATAAACTACCAATCAAAAAATTTTGTATAAAATTAGTCAATTGTTGTTGTGGGCTATTGGATCCTTCTTCGTTTTTCCTTTGTAAATAAATTGTGTTGCATCTAAGCAATCCGAAACAATAATTATTTCTACAAACCTACATCAAACAGTTTTCATAACCTCTGTCTTCAAGTATCCACGCAGAAAGTTTTTAAGTAGATTTCTCGTAGGCACTTTATTTATTTTGGACAATATTGTAGTATGTGTTAAGCTTGGCAACGCTACCGCTTTGTACAATCAGAAAACAATCTTGGATTTCTTCAAAAGTTTTGTCTATTGTTCTTTTACATACTCACATAGAAATATAGATTTTTCTGTTTTTAACTTTGTTTTTTTAATGCAATTTTTAATTCAAGTTTGATATCTAGACAGATCCCTAAATATTTTATCGAATTAGTATAATATATTTTCTTTTTCTAACTCTATTATTCAGGATTGACCAAGATTTTTATATAGACGATTGTATCCAAAAAGAAACTTCATCATAATGATTATGTTGTCCCAAATGTTGTCTTTACTAAAATTTTCATGATGTCATTTTGTAACGTGTTTTTGTATGAGGAATTTTTAGAATGATATTTTATTTTTGATTTATATAAATGATCTGTTGGTGTTCAACCCAACATTTATAGTTTTTCAAAAACTGATCTTGAGCTTGATACACTGATGGAAAATGAAATCTCAACACTGAAAGGGAGTTACGCTAAATGAATGAAACTGGGACAATATATTTGTACATATTATTAATTGTACATATTATTAATTATTACATTAATACATGTTACAAGGTTACAACTCACGTGATGCGCGTGTAGCGCCGCAACATATACGCAAACGGCGTTTACTATAAATACGTGTGGAGCTGTTCATAAGCATCTGTGTCACTACGAGAGGTCGTGTTAACGTGTGCTAAGAGTGCAGAATGCCTCGAAGGCGACAACGGCATGAATATGGGCCGTGAATTTAATCCAATTTGAACGAAGCCGTGTGGTACACCTACGAGAAGATGGATTTTCTTTCCGTGAAATTGCGGTATGGGTCGAGACGTCTTCACAGTACACAATTGCTGGTAGCAATGGTCCCGAGAAAGCAGTTCTGCCAAAAGATTGGGATCCAGACGAACTCGGGCCACTGGAGAACGAGTTGTTTGTCGCTCACTTTTTATCACCGTCAAATGCGTGGTGTCTTCAGTGGTGTCGTGTTAGAGCCCATTGGAAAGCAGAATGGAATTCTGTGGAATTCATAGACCAAAGCCGTTTTTGCTTGGGTATCAGTGATGGACGTACACGGGTCAGAAGGAGGCCTGGTGAACATCTGTTGCTAAGCTACATCCGTCGTCGATATATCGATCCTAGGCATTATGGTATGGGGAGGGATTTCTTATGATAGCAAGACCCGCCTCGTTATCGAACATCATGACGGCGAACGATTATATCAGAATGGTGATTCTGTTGTACTGTCATTTATGAATTCTACAAGGGGCTTGTTCCAACAAGATAACGCTCGTTTTTCATATAATGATTTTAAAATTCGAGCACGATGTAGCACAAATCTAGTATAATTCAGTACAATTTTCAAAATTGTTAAATTTTAAAAATGCGGGCTAACTTCTTACAGGTGAATATTTTTGACAGTAATAAAATTATTGAAAAAATATTCAGAAATTTCATTAAGATTATTTCTGTTTATCTGAAATGAATTATAGAAATAGATTTTAAAATAATGTTTTTATTCAATAGTTTAATGTATTGATATTGATATGTGTTGACTGTCATATTTATTTGGTTGTGTGTGAAACAAAAATGTTTTTATCGATCTTACCGCAAAGACTTATCATATGAATCAAATAAATGTGACAGTTGATACATATCAATATCAATACATTTTTTTTGGCGAGAGAGGTAAAAAATCTTCGAAAGACCATCCCCCTGCCAGTCAAGGGGGCTGTACGGGATTCGATGCCACATATCCGGGTGTCGAGACACCCAGATAATGGGACATCGCCTAAAAAATTCCTCTCTTGGCGTGTTGCCATGAATTAACCTATGTGAGAAGGGCCTGGAATCGCTCAATGAGCATAACTTTCGGAATTCCCCCTCCCCCCCCCCGATTATGGGGCCCTAGGGACGTTATCTGGGTAACCCCTCTACGCGTACCGGCTACTACCCCGATTGAGGGTGTGTCGGGCCCGCATCCCCTGTCCGTCCGTCACCTCGGTGTCGGACTCGCGAGGGAGACCTGTCGGACTCCACCCGACCTACGGAGCCTTTGCCACTCAGCCTCCTGCTTCAGGCCCGGCAGGGCCACCCCTCGCTAAGGGGGCAGTCCATTCAACCCCTCCGCGGTGGCCGATGGTCTCCGACTCATAACACTTGGGGTCGGAGGGGCCGAACATAGAGTCCCGAGGGACCCATCTAGTCAGCCTTCTCCGAACCCCCACTCTCACACTCGCACACCATTCACACACACACACACACACACACACACACACACACACACACACACACACACACACACACACTCACGCGTACATACATACGCACGCGCGCATTATGGGGGGTGGAGATCGGTCTTCGCATCCAGGCCCCGGCTAAACTATGTGCCGCCCCCCTGGCTAAGTCCACGCACAGTGGGCACTTGAGGGAAGCACTCACTTGCTCTATGTCCGCTGCCTCGCGTATCATCTCTGACGCGCACTGGGCGCGCACGTGTTCCAACTCCAGACATCGATGGCATCTCAGTGGGCGGGCCGGCAACAACTCCGTTGCTCTCGCCATCCTACCTTGATGTCCCCGCTATTAGCCACCTGAAGTGGCTTCCATGGAGCATTGCACTCGTATAACCCTCGAACCACCGGGGGATCCACTACACCGGACTCATCCTCCCGGCACTTACCAACTTCCGCCACCGCGGCGACCATTTCTACCCTGGTCACAGACTCGTCCAAACTCCTCACGCGAAGGTCCAATCGCCTGCTGGCACGCGCGACCCGGGCCCCGCGTGCCGCTACCACGCCTCTAAGGCGCTCCGCAAGGCAATCCGTCTTCTCTCCCGCATTCTCACCAGGGACTTCCAGGATGATAGCCCCGGTCCTGGCCTTTCTCATCTCGAGATGGGGAATCCCCAACTCCTCCAGGGACACTTCTTTCCTAGCCGTGGCCAGGATTTCCGCGTAGCTTGTCGATGTCTCTCCCGGTGGGATGGTCAGCGTAACCACCGTCGTTTTCGGCGGCGTCGGCCATTTCCTTCCCGCGGTCCTTGCTCCTGGCCTCATCGCCGCCCTGTTCGCTCCGGGGTTGGTCCTTCCACGTCCCGGTTCTCCTCCTTCCGATGTTCCACCCGGCATTAGAGTTGGGGGAGCCGGAGCCGGGACGCCTATCGATGTCCCTACGCTCCTCTGCCTCCTCCTACTCTCTCTCCTTTTTCTCACCCTGCTTCCCACCTTTCGGGCCCAAGTATCCTCGTCCGCAGAGGGAGGAGGGCAAACGGGACTCTCAACCCTGGGGGATCACGCAGCTCACTAAACCTCCTCGTCACTATCTCATCGATAGCTTTCAGTAGCTTCGAATTCACCCCCGCGTGAGGAGCGATGGTCGTCTCCTCTGTCCCCCTGTCTTCCTCTCTAGTGGAGGTCGTGACGTCCACTCCAGCTTGAGTGAACTTTTCCCGTCGCAGCTCTCTCATTTCTTCTTCCAGCCTCTCTCTCGCCTCGACCAGAGCGCGTCTCTCTCCCTCCATGTCCTCGATTGTACACTCCATCTTCGCCCGTTTCGCCACCGCATCCCTCTCCCACATGGAGAGGGGATGCGCCTTACCAAGGCGAATGACATTCGGCCAATTACCTCCTCGCAGCAATCACACTCCGGATCCCGGTTCTTCCTCGCTATATCCACCTCGGCGTCGAAGTTCGTCCTGAAGGCTTTCATCACTTTCAGTACGGTCTCCAGTGTCTCCCCTACGAGTCTGTTCCTTCGGTCTGGTCTCCCGAGAGCAGTAGGGTAGAAGGAAATCCATCTTCTTCTCCCTTTTTTCTTCCTCCTCATCTTCCTCATCCGAGGACGTCTCCAGCTCCTCCTCGATGGTTTGAACCTTCCTCCTGCTGGTGTGCGCAGCTGTATCCTGGGCCCCACTCTTCTTCTCAGGCCCTCTCAGAGCCATCCGCTCTTTACCACCATCACCTTTCCCTCCGCATCGACCTTCGCCTTCTTGGCGATTGGGGAAGATGGGCTCCTCTCCTCACTGGTGTCCATCTTCACCGTATCGGCCTGGGATGGGGCAATTGTCGCCCAGAATCCCGGGGGAGAGTCACCCCTCCCAGACGTACACTCCTCATCGTCCAATATCACCACCGAGTCCTCCGCACAGATGTCCCTCGCCTTCTTATCCTCCACCGGCACACCTCCCTTTTTCCTCTTATTTTTCTTCTTCCTCGAGCCTCTCTCCTCTACTTTCTTCTTTTCCCGGGCTTCACCTTTCCTCCGGGAAACCTCACTACTGGAAAGCCCATAACTTGATAACGACCTGGGTTCATCTGAGACGATAGCGTCCCCAGGCCGGCCTCTGGGGGTCCGACTCCCCTGTGGCGGTAAACGTTTACTTTTTATGTTCGTGCTGTCCATATTTTCTAAAGGTGAAGAAGGAAGGCTTATGCTTCGGCTTATCTAACCACCGACCGCCATGCCCCGACCCGAGAATAAATCTCGGCGGCCATAGCGGTCCCGCCGAGCCCTGACCTCGGAATAAGTCAAAGCGGCCTCGACAGGCGTCTACCCTACGGTTCGCACGGTACCGTAGGCGAGGAGGAGGAGGAGGAACTCACTCAACTCAATCCACGCACTCGCCGCAAAACACACCTTACGCCTATTGTTCACTTACCGCTGGCCATGTCGCCGGGAAACCACGCAAGAGGCTAACCCAGCACGACATGCCGTTCGCACTCACACGCATTCCATAGGGTAGGCACACGCGCCGCCCGCTGCCGGCGGAACGAGCACGCCAAACGCGGGACGTCTCCCACGGGCGACATCCACGACCATTATCTCCCAGGGAGAAAATGTCGCAGAGCCCCGCAACCCGGATGACTCCAATTCGCACCAGTCGAGTCGGTGTCGATCTCGGACAGCGAGCTGCCCGAGATCGACAATCCACGAGAGTCTACCGAGATATCGGAACGCCCGCGATGACAACCCGCCCGAGACCGCGACGGCCGTCGCCCGCCTCCACCCTGTACTCATTCATTCATTCATCCGCGAATCACTCAAGCCACACACACGCATACATAGGAGCAGAAAACTTTTCTCACTTCAAGTACCGGGGGGCTCTCCCTCGGTCCGCGGACGATGACGCGAAGACAAATTCCGGGCGCGACCTGAGGAACCGTACTCCATGTACTACCTCCGATGCGCCACGTGACCACCCGTTTCGCCCATGGGCAAAAAGGTCTTACCCGTGAGCGTTTTCCGAAAACCGCGAAAAACGCCCCGAAGGACTCTCGCCCCACAAATCGTCCCCCAAAACGCCAACATTTCCGCCCCATTTCCGACAATAGACTTTCCACCCTTTCGCACTCGTCGGCGTACGTAGATTTTCTCTAGAAAACCAAGAAAACCTACAACTCGGGCCCCGAGAGCGTCACTTCCCGGCTACGACAGCTAAATCCCATATTCGCGCGATCAACGCGCAACATATGGTAAATAGTCTCGCAGCCCCGTGAAGCTATCAATATCAATACATAAACTATTGAATAAAAACATTACTTTAAAATCTGTTCTTATAATTCATTTCAGATAAACAGAAAGAGTCTTAACAAAACTCTTGAATACTTTTTCAATATTTTATTATTCTCAAAGATATTCAGTTTATAGAAGCATCTTTGTCACTAACCGTTTTGTTCCATTCCTAAGAACGCGAAATCTTAATTCTGTCATTCGTAAACATTTTAAACATTTCCCATTTGAAGACTATTATAGCCTCGGCATTTTTGTGTTTGAACTTTCGTCTTAAAATATTACAAAGAATTTGTCAATAAAATATTTATCGCGAATTTTGATACATTCTGCATATTAATCATCTTTTCTAAGAGGTGGGAGGATGCTACCCTACTTTATAGTATTTGATGAGAAAATTTCAATGGTGGTACTGTTATTTGTTAACTCTCATTCGATTGACTTTAAGAACAAAACATATGATATACTATAAAAACTATAATATACCACCATGTATAATCACTATTTCTTACACACCCACAAACACGGGCACACACACACACACACACGCGCTCACACGCACCCACACACGCCCACACACACACGGGCACGCACGCGCGCACGCACGCACACACACACACACACACACACACACACACACACACACACACACACACACACACACGCAGAATTATAATAAAAAATATTTTCCACGCAAAGTAACTTCCTCCCTACCTTTCCTCCTACCTTCAGGACGAAGCTAGGTCCGTGATTGTACAATTCCATGTGGATTTACTACTTTTCACGCAAAGCAACTTCCACCCCACCTTCCCCCTACTTACAGGGTGAAACTAGGTCCACGATTGTATGGTTCCACGTGGGTTTGTGGGATTTTCCACGCGAAGCAACTTCTACCCCACTCTCCCTCTGCTTTAGAAGCGAAGTTAGGTCCATGATTGTACGGTTCCACATAGGTTTACGACTTTCCACGCGAAGCTACATCCATCCCCACCTTCTCCCTGCTTTCAGGGTGAAGTTATGTCCACGATTGTACGGTTCCATGTGAGTTTGCGACTTTCCACGCGACTATAAAGGTGGGTCCAGACATGTGTCGTATTACCGTATCGTATCATAATTGCGTATCATCATGATACAGATACGCTGGTTATGATGATACACCAAAATCTTGTTTTCAACTCGTATCCGTATCCCATAGCTGTATCTTCTTTTAAGTTTTCCATCTAATACGCCCGTATCTTTAGTCTCACGTTGCCTGATATAGAGACAATGTCTCTCTTTGTACAATTAGCAGCTGCTAGCTACATTTTTCTTCATTATTTATTAAAGAAAAAAACAAGGAAGCCACGTCAGTGGTGGATAAAAACAGTTTTTGCGAATCGTACAATGTACAGTGGTTCAAGTTTATTGAGTGATTTAAAATTTCAATCTGTAAGTGGACAATATAAAAACTTCACAAGAATGTCTCCCACTGAGTTTGAATATCTATTAAATTTGGTTGGAAAACAGATTTCCAAAAATGACACCACATATAGAAAAGCTATACCTGTACAAGAAAGGTTAGCTATAACTTTGCGCTTTTTGGCAACTCGTGATTCTTATATAAGCTTACAGTACTTATTTAAAGTCTCCAAACAAACAATCAGTGACATCGTTCCCGAAGTTTGTTCTGCTCTTATTGATAGGCTTAAACACTATATTAAGGTATGTAATTAAAATATATTTTTAATATGTTTTTTATTTTACATCTCTTAATAACTACGAAGTAATTAATAAGTACGAAAAGTTTAAGTACAGACTTGAACAAAAATTAATTGGTTGAAAATTATACATAGGTATATATAATTTTCACATATGTCTATAGTCTAAATGTGAAAATGAAACTGAAACTTGAAACTTATAATCTGAAAGCGAAACTTATAATCTAAATTATGTAAATTAAATATGAGTAAATGTAAATTATATATGAAAACTGACTCAAATTTTTTAAATTGTTTATGAAGTTGTTTTTAAATTATTTATAAAGTTGTTTATTAAATTGTTTATAAAATACTTAAACTTTAATTTTCGAAAATATAAAATAGAAAAGTAGAATAGAAAATATAAATATAAAATAGATAAGTACACTGCTATTCAATAACGGAAGTCTAGGTATTATTGAATAGTAGTGTACATTTACAGCATAAGTCCATTTACAGCAAATCAGTAATAATAAAACTATCCTCTGACATTACACTGCTTGGAGAAGAAACGCTGGAAGCATTTATAGGTTCAATGGTTACACTAGCATAAGGACTACATTGAGAAGAAAGATGACTTGTCACAGGTGCAGACTGACTTGTCTGGTGTATGGGCGTTTGTTCTTGTGGATAATTATATGGAATATTGTAAAATCCTCTGTTTGCCTTCACAAATAGCTTCATAATATCACTTTCCAAATTTGATCTTACGTCTTTATTAAATTTTCGTAATTTGGACGCAGCAAAGTTTCCAAAGTGCTGGCAATCATCTTGTATGGTTTGACTGGTTGTTTCAAGAATTTTAAAAGCTCTGTCAAGACGTTTATCTTCTGTAGTAGCCTTTCTTTTATGTAAATTGTTAGGAGATGCTGGTGTTTGACAGAGAGAGATGTTGATTCGGTGTTTTCTTCAACATTCTGGTCAGAATCATCAACAGATTCTTCATTTTCTTTTTCAGGTGTTTCATCACTTTCCATCTGAAGAAAATAAAATTAATAAATTGCAGCATGAAGAGCTCTCTCTCTCTCTCTCTCTCTCTCTCTATTTATCTATCTATCTATCTCTCTTTCATTTATTAAATCTTTGCTTTTGCCTATCATTAATAACTATGCTCTAGTTTGCTCATATATCGCTATAAGACTGTCCGATAGATTTCAAGTTTCATTTAATAACTATATATAATTTATATTCAATTTAAAATTCAACAATCAAGTTTTAAGTTTTAAATTAATTAATGTAATGGAATGGAATATAAACGGAGATAATACTGATATACTTCATTGATATTAATACCTAATTGTTTATATGTTTGTTATTTTTATAATAGTTACATTTAGAACAAATTATCATGATGAAATGCACATCTTATTCTCTTTAAAGTTTATTTGCACAATTTTTTTCCACTTTTTTCAGATATCAAAAACAGAGAAAAATTGGTTGTTTGTTGCGAAACATTTTGCTGAACTGTGGAATTGCCCTCACACACTAGGGGCAATCGATGGAAAACATATTGTAATATAATGTCCAATAAGAAGTGGAAGTGAATATTTTTCCTATAAAGAAACGTTTAGCATCGTTCTCTTTGCACTCGTTGACGCAAATTACAATTTCATATTCGTCGATGTAGGCTGTCAAGAGAGAATTTCAGACGGAGGAGTTTTTGCCAACATAGAGTTATATAAAAAACTAGAAACAAAATCTTTATGCCTACCTGAACCTACACCATTAGTTAATGGCTCAACAAAATGTATTCCGTATTTCATCATAGGAGACGAAGCTTTTGCTCTAACTGAGTATTTAATGAAAGTATACTCTGGATTTCATCCAAAAGGCTCTAAGGAACGTATTTACAACTACAGGATTTGCAGAGCACGCAGAATTGTTGAAAACGTTTTCAGGATAGTGTCATCAGTTTTTCGAGTCCTTCAAAAATCGATGCTTTTGAAGCCTGAAAAGGCGGGACTTGTGATTATGACAATCATTGCCTTCATAATTTTTTAAGAAGAACCTCAATCAGAATCGACCTATACGCTTTTTGGAACTTTCGACCATGAAGAAAATGGTCAGCTAATCGAGGGAAACTGGAAAACAGCACATGAAAATGAAACTCTTACATCTTTACTTTCTGTTAGAAGAGTTCCTAGGAGATCATCTTTAAGAGCAAAAGAAATCAGACAGGAACTAACAAATTATTTTATAAATGAGGGAAGAATTGAGTGGCAGGAAAAATATGCGTAATAATATAATATAAGCTATAAATTATAAACTAAAATTATTAGTTAAGTTTCATTTAAAATAAATATAAATATAAATTTAAAAAAAAAATATTTACCGTATTATAAATCTGGCGAGGAGTGTTTTTGTTGAGTGTTTTCCAGAAGAAATTTTAAATTCTCAAATGCAAACCATGTACTTTTGTATACTTCATCTGCACCTGTAAAGTATTGTAATAGTAATAAAGTACTCATAAGTTTATTACATTAGTTTTGTTTATAAAAAATGATTAAAATATAATTATTATTATATAATGATTTAATAACAGGTCCTTTTTAAAATTTCAAAATATATATTATGTATTTATTATGTTATTAATACTAAATAATATTTGACTTCCGTTTCCGGTGAGAGCGAGTATTGTGTGTGTGACAAGGAGTGTGTGTGAGAGTGTGTAGGGAGGAAAAGAGAGAAAGGGTAAAGGCACAGAGAGGTGGAGTGGATAGCGGAGGGTCAAGTGAAATAGAGAAAGTGGGGGAGTAGAGCGGCAGTAAGGGAGGAGCAAGGTAGAAAAGAAATTAGACAGGCGGAAAGATAGGAGCGGCGGGGAAGGAGCATAGAGTAGCGTGTAGCGAAGACGGCAGAGCGGACAGAGTAGAGGAAGGTGTAGAAAGTGCGGGAGGGTGAGAAAGTGTAGTAAAGAGGCAAGAAGGTGACAGGATGATGGATGAGAGAGCTGTAAAGGGAAAGGAAATAGAAGGAAAAAAGGAAGAGGGGAAGGAAGAAAGCAGGAAGAAGGTGGGGAGGCCAACAAAAATTGAAAAAATGATAAGAGAGAGATCGAATAGCCTGCCAATAGTAGATTTTATGAAAAGAGGAGAAAAAAGAAAAGGGATGCAGGAGGAGAAGAGAGGAGGAGGAGTTAGAAGCTTTTAAGAAAAGCGCGAGAGTGGCAAGATCACCGGTAGAGACGGAGGAGGGGAGATGGAAAAAAATGATAAGAGAGATGAGAACGGGCTTTAGTGAAATAATGAGAGAAATGAAAGTATTGAGAGAAGAGAGAGAGGAGATGAAGAAATGGATGGAAGAAATGAGAAAAGAATGGAAGAAGGAGAAAGAAGGCTTGGAAAGAAGGTTGAGCGAAATGGAGAAAAAGCTGGAGGAGTGGAAAGGAAGAGAAAAGGGAAAAGGTAAAAGAGAAAGGGAAAGAGGAGAGGTAGAGAAGGAGATGGGAGGAAAATGGGAGGAAATGGATGGAAGAATGAGGAGATTAGAGATGGAGGGAGAATTGAAAAAAAGAGAAGAGAAGAAAAGAAACGTGATAATAAGAGGAATGGAAGCAAAGAAAGAAGGAGAGGAAGGATTGAAAGAGGAGGTGAAGGAGATAATAAAAGAGACGGGAGCAAGAGTGGAGATAGAGGCGATAAGGAGGATAGGAAGGAAGAACGGAGAAGGAAGAGAAATGGTGTGGATAAGATTTGCGAGTATAGAAGAGAAAATAGAGGTGATGAGAGAAAAGAGAAGGCTAAAAGATAGAAAGGAGTGGATAACGGACGATTTGACAGAAAAAGAGAGAAGAATAGAATGGATGATAAGAAGAGAAGCGGAAAGGAAAAGGAGAGAAGGGAAGAGAGTAAGAGTGGTATATGAAGATGTGGGTAGAAGGAAGTTTGTGGATGTGGGACAAGGGAAGAGAAGGATGGAGGACGAGTGATGGAGGGGAGGTGAGGGAAAGAGAAAGAGAGGAAAGGGTGGAAGGAGGGGAAAGAATGGAAAAGGTTTTCGCCTGGGGGAACCTGGCGAGGAGGAGAAGAAAGGGAAGAAGAGAGATAAAAATAAGAGGAAGGAGAAGAGGAAGGAGAGGAGGAAAGAAGAGGAGGAATATAAAATAGGATTTTGGAATGTGGCAGGATTGGAAAACAAAGATAAAGAGTTTTGGGAGAAACTGGGAGAGTGGGATGTGATAATTTTAAGTGAAACGTGGATACAGGAGAAAAGGTGGGAGAGGATAAAGAGAAGAATGCCAAAAGAATTTGGGAAGTGCAGGAAGCGGGAAGGAAGAATAAGAAAGGAAGAGCGATAGGAGGAATGGTGATGGGAAGGAAAGAGGGGATAGAGGTGAGAGGAGAGAAAGAGGGAAGGAGGAGGAGAGAGGAGGAAATAATGATGGAAGAAGTGAATCTAGGAGGAAGATGGTGGAGGATAATAGGAGTGTACGTAAACAAGGATATAGATCAGAAGATGGAGAAATTAAGAGAATGGATGGAAAATGAGGAGGAAGAGGTGAGAGTATTAATAGGAGGAGATTTTAATGCAAGAACGGGAAGAGAAGGCGGAAGAGTGGGAGAGAGAAATGAGGAGGGGATGGAGAAGGAGGGAAGAAGGTCGAGAGACAGTAAGATGAATGGGGACGGTAGAAAATTGTGTGGTGTTTTAGAGGAGCTGGGATGGTCGATAATGAACGGAAATATAGAAGGTGATGAAGAGGGAGAGTGGACATACACAGAAGGGAAGAACGGAACGGTCATTGATTATGTATTGGGAAATGAGGAGACAAGAGAAGGAGTGAGAAGGATGAAGGTGGAGGAAAGGATTGACTCAGATCACCAACCGTTAACGGTGTGGATAGAAGGAAGAGAGAGGAGAGATGAAAGGAAAGAATGGAAGAGGAAAAAAGGAGGGAAAGGAGTGTGGACGGAGGAGGGAAGGAAAAGATTCGAGGAATATTTTGGGAGGAAAGAAGAGGAAATGAGAGGAGGAGAAGAGGAATGGAAAAGGCTAAAGGAGAGAGTGGAGGTGGTGATGAGGAGAGTGGAAAAAGAGTTGAAGGTAAAGAAGAAAAAAGGATGGTGGGATGAAGAATGCAGAGAGAAAAAAGGAGAGGTGAAAGAGAAACTAAAAAGATGGAAAAGGCAAGGAGAGGATGGAGAGAAGTATAGAGAAGCGAAGAGAGAATACAGAATAATGTGTGAGAAGAAGAAAAGAGAGGAGGGAGAAAGATGGGAGAGAGAAATGGAAAAAGTGAAAACAGAGAGACAGGTGTGGAAGGTGGTGAGAGGAGAGAGAAAGAGAAGGAGGGGAGGAGGGATAGGACAGGGAATAGAGATGGAAGAATGGGAAAGGTATTTCAAGGAATTGCTGGGAGGTGAAGGAGGATAAGAAGAGAAAGAGAAGTGGTGGAAAGCGAGGAGGCGGAGGAGGAGGAGATAAGCAAGGAAGAAATGGAGAGGGTTATAAGGAAATTGAAGGAAGGAAAGGCGGCCGGGGGAGATGGTATAGGAAATGAAGTGTGGAAGTATGGAGGAAAGGAGGTGAGAGAGTGTTTGTGGCAGATATGTAATAGAGTCTGGAAAGGAGAGGGATGGCCAGAGGATTGGAGAGAAGGAGTGGTAGTGCCGATTTTGAAGAAAGGAAAAGGAGGAAGGGTAGAGGACTATAGAGGAGTAACGCTGACGCAAACGGCATATAAGGTATACGCAACAATATTGGCGGAGAGACTGAAAGAGGAGTTAGGGAGGAAAGGAATATTGCCACCGAGCCAAGCGGGCTTCAGAAAAGGGATGGGAACAATAGATCAAATCTATGTAATAAACTATTTGATAAACAAGAGAGTGACGGAAAAGAGGAGAAAAATGATAGCCACGTTCATAGACATGAAGGCGGCGTTTGACTCGATGGACAGGGGAATACTGATAGAGAGTATGAGTAAAAGGGGAGTGAGGGAAGGGCTGGTAGCAAGATGCGAGGAGGTGTTGGAGGAGACAGTGAGCAGGGTGAGAGTAGAAGAGAAAGAAGGAGGAAGATTTTGGACAGAGAGGGGAGTGAGACAGGGGTGTCCCTTGAGCCCCTATTTATTCACCCTGCTGATAGCGGACATGGACGAGGCGTTGGAGGAGGAGGGATGGGGAAGAATCAAAGTAAAAGGAAGGAAAATTTATTCACTGGCGTATGCGGATGATGTGGTGGTTCTGGCGAAGGAGGAAAATGGGATGCAGAGAATGTTAAAAGGATTAGAGAGGTATGTGGATAAAAAAGGCCTGGAGGTAAATGTGGAAAAAACGAAGGTGATGAGATGCAGAAGGGGAGGGGGAAGATGGAAGAAGTCAGAGTGGAAATGGAAAGGAAAGAAGATAGAAGAAGTGAAGGAATTTAATTATTTAGGATATATGCTGATGGTAAATGGAGGACAGAGAGAACATATAAAGGAAAGAGTGAGGAAGGGAGCGGTGGTGATGAGAGAGGTCTGGGGGATAGGAAAAAGAAGATTTGGAAAAGACTGGGCAAGAAGGATGTGGCTGTTTGACAGGCTGGTGTGGACAGTGATGGGGTACGGAGTGGAGATATGGGGGTGGAAAGAGAGGGAAGAAATGGAGAAAGTGCAGGATAGATTCCTAAAATGGATAGCAGGAGTTGGAAGAAGTACGCCAAGCTATCTATTAAGGGAAGAATTTCAAAGAGAGAAGCTGAGGGGAAGGGCGAGTTTAAGAGCATGAGGATACGAGAGAAGATTAGGGGAGGGAAAAGGAGGGGAACTGGCCAGGTTATGTTGGGAGGAATTGAGAGAAAGAGCAAAGGAAGGATCAGCAGTGGGAGAATGGGAGAAGGAGAGGAAAGAGTACTATGAGAGGAAAGGATGGAGCTTGAAAGTGATAGAAAAGATGAGAGAAGATGGAGAAATGAGAGGAGAAGAGATAGTAAGGAAAGAAAGGAAGATGCAGGAGAAAGAGAGATGGAAAAGGATAAGGGAGTCTAAATTTAATAAATGGTATGGAAGAATAAAAGGAAAAGGAGTACCGGAATACCTAAAAGAGGGATGGAAGGAGGAAAGATGGCAGAGGATAGTAAGGCATAGGTTAGGTGACGGGATGAAAGGAAACAGGTATTGGGAGGGAGGGGAGGAGAGAAAGTGTAGGAGATGTGGATGGGGGGAGGAAACGTGGGAGCATGTGTGGGAAGAATGTACGAGTTGGGGGCAGAAGAGAGGGTGGCAGGAGGCGTTGGAGGAGGTTCTCGGGGAGAGGGGGGAGGGAGAGGAGTGGATGATAAAGTGGGAAGAGATGAGGGAAGGGAGGGAAGAGCAGGAAGACAAGAGAATGAGAGGAGGTGTGAATGAGAAAGGATTGGAAAGAGAGAAGCATACAACGGAAACGGAGGTCCAAAGGAATGAGTGTGGATGGATGTGAGTGTGTGTGTGTCTCTCTCTCTCTCTCGCGGGCGAGCAAATAAATAGATTTAAGTTAATTGTAAGCGGAGCAGAAGTCCGCGTGTATCCCGCAAAGGGAATAAACTATTACTACTACTAAATAATATTTGTTAATTATATTAATTATATTAATGAATATTTTACAAATTGTCAGCTACAATGATTTATATTAAGTATTCTTTAATTTAATTGATGTGATAATAATAACATAATTAGAGATTATTATTATAGGTATATATTTTGTTGACGTCTTGAAAAGGATCATAAATAAAAACCGAAATGTCAAGGTAAATAGAATAAACATATTTAATGGAAAAATACAAAACCTATTCTTAACCTCTAAAAGTGCTTTTCTATATAAAAATTTGCAATTTTCAAATACTTACTTTTTCCCATTCCCATGCTCTTTTTCATTTTCACTTTCTCTCTTCTTAAAGCAACAAGAAGATATTCCATTTTCTTTTTACACTGCTCAACCGATCTTCCGGTTTCACGTGAAATTTCCTCCCATGCATCATTTTTTTTAAACGATTAAAATGATGCGGATCCTTTGGATTCCAAAAAATGTTCTTATGTTTGTAAATATCGATAAGTTCAAATATTTTTTGTGGTGACCACTCCATATTCGTATAAATGACCGCTTCAGTATGATGCGACATGAAGCGTGATAGCGAAAAAGCAGGACTGAATAACAGGACGAGACGCGACAAGTCATGCCATGCTACGTTGTCAAATCGGCGCACGATCGGGAACGCGTCCACACTGTTTGTATCCGTATCATGTATCATTTCTTTGATGTTTCGGCGAAAAACCGACTTTAGATGGATCATGGTCGTATCGTATCTACGTATCAAAATGATACGCAGATACGATACGCAGACACGATACAGCACCCCGTCCACATATAGCTGATCATGATACGCGATCATGATACGATACGGTGATACGACACATGTCTGGACCCATACTTAACATACTTTCTAGAACGTATCATATTTTTTGTTCTCAAGATGAGTCGAATGAGAGTTAACGTACTATATAAAACAGTACTATTACGGAACTCTTCTCATCAAACACTAGGGTATCACCCCCTCCACCCCCCAGAAAAGAAAATGAAAATATAACAATCAAATTTTTAGAATATAACACATTTTTTGTTTTCAAGGTCAAACAAATGAGAGTTAACAAAAAAGGGGTTATATTATTGACAAAAACGGAGGCATCTCCAATCAGCTTAACGTGACATATGTTGTCAAGATCACTCTTCTTAGTAATCTCCAAGAGGTTTTAGCCGTCGCTCGTTGTTCATTAAAAAGTTATTAACAAAATAATTTTTATCAAATATGTATAAATTTTGAAACACTGTATATATTTCATGAGTTAGTACATATATTTTATGTAATATACACATATATATAATATACACATTGATGTTTCACTCTGTAAATCTCTTCCTTTGAGAACATCATAAATGTCTTCCAAATACCAAATTTCATCCATGCCCCTTATCTATGTTTCTAATGCATGCAGATCGAGCACATGTCACATGTGTGTGAAACAGATCTCGCCGGTACAATTTTTACGTGATCGAGAACTTGGTATACATCGAACCAGTAACCACTTCGTGAAACAGAGAGTTGAAAGTGAGTCTCTCTTTGGAGATCGCTGGACATACACAGCGAAACAGCGAGTTTAAACGGGAGCTGAATGAAATCTGTGATGCGTTGCACTATAAAGGACACACTGGAAGTATCACAGACATTGGACCTCTACAACTCGAGCAAAACATGAGATCTATAACCTGGTGAAAATCGGTCACGTATTTTCGAACAGCGTACATTATTCCTATACGTATTTCCACCAATTCGATCATGCACAAGGCACGCACCGCCAAAGCATCCGTCGAGTAATTAAAAAATAAGGAGCAAAATTTTGTACATCTACCAGCGCATTTATTCGCGATGCAGGCACTATTTTCTCAAATGTGTCCATATTGTCTTCAATATCACTAACATAATCACTTGGCAACTCTTCAGCCATTATATATCCTCATTCTCCATGTCTTTGAATCTATCACTGCAAGCACAGAGACTGTCAACGCATTTACTGCGATTTTACCCGCTTCCAGACCGATTTTATATTTCATTTGTCTCTTTCTAACTGGTATTATTTTCAAATCATTGATACTGTCGGCGCTGAAGAAAAAAATATTTACATATTGTCGCCGATTCTAATAGCTGCCGCATGTTTTGCCAGTGCTGGGTTGGATCATCTTTCAGAGTCGCATAGCTGCCGGACATTTAGTCGGCGCTCGCTTGGACCGTCTTTCAGAATCGTTGATTTTGATAGCTGGCGAATTTGTTTAGCTGGCGTTTGCTATTGAAGAGATTTCTTAGAAATGGGGGGAAGAGGTACGGTCGCTAGGAAGCATCGTGTACGCCTTCGTAAATGTTCCGTAGGATATCATTTATAATCGCATGTGCATTCGCGCCAAAGCTCTGTGTTTATAAAAGCAACCTGATATCGGCGCTGAGAAAAATAATCCTACGCCATGTTTATAATATTATCACGTACTCCGTGGACACGTGGCGTCATACCCTCCGTGACGGCATACCTCCCTCTTCTCAGATCCCCGGGTTGAAATTCCTTTATATCTCCTACGATTGTACATTCTTGAAATATACCTTATGTATATACTGTGAATGTACATTGCATATTTTTAAAATATACCTATTTATGTACTATGGACATCCAGTGTACATACATGTGATATGCGCTGTATATACTTTTCACATTCTTTACATATACATAGATTATGAAATATACATATACATAGGACATATACAGGATGTCTTAATGTTTATTGGGTAATCTGAACTTTGCAACTGAATATCAAGGAAAATAGCCAATCTTTACAAATCCTTGTGTATATTTTGGTTATAGGCCGCGAAATTTTCGATATATATTATTGTGTATCAGTGTTTACTAATTCATTACTAACAAAAAACCTCTTTCTGAACCATTAGGTTCCTGATAAAGAAAAAAAAATTTTTTAAATATATATACCAATGTATCCAAATTTTTGGCCGGGACTGTATGTCACATATACACACATACATGCAATATACATATCATATACTTCATTGGATATACATTGCACGTTTACATTCTATTCCAGTCATTCGAAGCATGCTTAGAGTGAAATAGCAATACATAATAGACATATTTAGAAAGCAAGAGATTGTGTTTATCTTCTACATCCGAACGTTTGTGGCAATAGTCTAGTGCTTCAGGAACGAAATCTTAATAGCAGCAAAATGGTTTTTCTTAAGTAGATATGGACAACCGCATCGCAGATTTGGCGCACATTCCGTGCATGCGAAGGCAATCAGGCGAGTACAGTAGATAATCCTCTAGTGCCAATATCGCTAAAAACTACTTTTTCGTTTGTATAAAGAGAGAGTAAAAGCAAGAGAGAGCAAAAGAGGAAAAAAGGGAGAATGAGAGAACGCACAACATTCTGTGACTTATTCTTTATTATTAAACCGTTTCGTAAATATAAACGTATTTGTTATTGATGAGACAAGCGCATTTCTCGGTAGACCGGCTCTCTATTCCTAATGTAATTATAAATTTGCGATTCATTATTTCCTTCCATATACGTTATGTATACTATACGTGTATATTATTATTCTATCTATAATTTAAAGAAAGGAATTTTGAATTTGGATTAATATTAATCTAACAATAAAATCCAAACTATGAATGAATAGTTAACATATCTACATATATTTTCTAGCTGTTTTTCTAATATTTATTAGACATTTGTATTGTCTGAAAAAACAGGACTTACAAAATCGACTTTAAACGTTTCAAAGAAACTTGGAATAATTTACACAAATTTATTTAAAGCGAAAGCTTTGATTTAATAAGGGAGTCGGTATATAGAAAACTAAATAGAATTTAAGCTAAAGTCCCTAACAGCACATGATAACGTTTTAATAATCTGTATATTCTGTATTCATACTGTGAATATACGTTATGTACTGAGAAAATCTCTATATCTTTTATAGTATATTATTTCTTATATAATTTCAAAGGATATACTTGTAATATTTCTTATAACCCATACAACACAGACCATTATAACTACATTGCAGCAGTATTGCTATGTTGCAAGTTGCAATGTAATATTACAAAGTTATTGCAGAGATATAGATCCATAGATATCAACACACTTCTAGTAATATGACATTAATATTGCGGAAACATTGCAAAATCGAAAAATTCTATAACTTAATACACTAGTCAACAATATTAAAGGATGACTTAAAATCAATGCTAAAAATGATCAAATTCAAACTCACGTATCTTCACGAAAAATAGTCGTAGAGCGATGTTCCGAAAAGCATTTTAAAGCTTGAAGCCTTAGCTTTCGAATACTTTGAGGCACGTTTCTCTAAAAAGATTTTGCTACAAATGGACTTAACTTAAAAGTAAACCTTGCAAAATTGAAGAATAAACTTCAACTATAATGGCATACATGGGGAGAATAAAATTTTTTCTCCAAACATTATTGATCGCATTTTAAAATTTAATATTTCCTCTTTAAAATGCGTTTTCGATCATCACACTACGATTTTTTTCACTAAGACATGATGATTTGAAATGAGTAGTGCATTTTCAGATTTTTTCTCTAACAATCCATATTTTGCCATTGGCTTTACCCAAAGTGTATTACGGGAAGTGTAATACCGGTCGGACTTACACCTCATGGTGTATGTATGTGTGCGAGCGTGAGCATATGAGTCATTCCACGTCAAATCGAACAGTGGATTTACCTCGATGATTCCGATTTTTTTAAAATTTGGCAGACATATTCTGTGGTCGAAAATATGAGACCCCTATTTTTGGAAAAAAATTAGAGATTTTTTTCCAAAAACAGACAAATAAGGAGTGATTTTTAAAGGGCTTGAAACGTACTTTATGATTTTTTTTCGAGAAGTTGTGCGTGGTTGAAAATTGCAAGAAATTGAAAAAAACGTCGATTATGGGAACATTCAAATTATTTTATTGCAGAATCAATTCGACGAAAACGGACAAATAAGGAGTGATTTTTAAAGGGCTTGAAACGTACTTTATGATGGTATTTTTTAAATTTAACTTTTTAAATAAATAAATTGTTCGGTTGTTTATAACTTTTATTTGCGTTTTTCATTATCAACTCCTCGACTTATAATTGAAAAAAAATATTACCGTATTCCCACTTCAATTCTAAAGAAATCATGAATTTTTCAAAATGGAGATCGAATGGACACTATTTTTTAAAAATTACTGAAAATGAAGCGCCGCGCCGCCGCTCGGTGCCCAACGGGCGGTGTATCAATTTACCTGAACGCTCGTGCTCGGCGACTTGTGTCTGTTCAGACAGGATCGTCAGTGCAGTTTGGGCTGATTAATTTTTGGGTAAAATGGTAAATATTATACAGAACATGTAAATTAGTAAACAAAGTATATGTTTTTATTCTTTGTACATAGTTTTAGTCGACATAGAAGCAGACGATGTTATTTTAACTTCGATTTTCCCGTTTTGTTGAGGAATGAATGAATGATATTTTACAGTCCCTTGAATCATTTTGGCTTTGTTAAATCGTTTGTTCAGTATCCGCTCTTCCTTCTAACATTCCTCAATAGTAAAAAATTCGAAGTTGTTGGAGAATGTTTATCATAATGAATATTTACTTGATTGACTCAGAAGAGTCTGATCACGCACAAGAGAATCGAAAAATAGAGCGAAAATATAGAAAAATCCGTATATTTCAGGCTTTTCTGATCGCCATTTTTTAATCATTGATCTGTATTCGTTGTAATCGGAAATGGCCAACATATCGTTGCAGATGGTTGCAGAAGTGATAATTATTCGAATTGAATCGATATATTGAGTAAATCATAATTTTTCAAATTTTTCTGGTTTTGGCCGCCATTTTAGAATTGTCACGTCATTATATCAAAATGAAAAAAAAAAAAAAAACTTTGAAAGAACAACTATTTTATGCACTCTTAGTTGATTGGATATTTGAATTCGCACCGCGACTGCTTCGTGTCGGAAAAATTCTTCAAAGAAAATCAACCATCAATTTTTTCGTGTTTTCTTGAGAAATATCCGCCATATCTTTTTTCTGTTGAGATAAGACAATTTTTCACAACGAAATCGGAAAGGGCGTATCCGATTTACGTAGAAAACGATATTTAGCAATAAATTCCTCTCCTTTTTATATATGAGAATGAGGAGGGTCAAAAGTTTATTAAAATTTTCGACGGTTTTGAGCGTTAATGGGTTCCCGCACAGCACCTTTCATTGCAAATATAAATTAAATACGTATTAATATTGCAGTTACATTGCGTTTCATTTCATACTAAATATTATGTATTAAATACATAATGAACGCAATGCGTGTGAACTGTCTAAGTTGAAATACGTATGTAATACATAGTCGGTATATTGTATATTATATAATGTAGGAATGTATTAAACACGTAGTTGATATTTATTTAACAAAATATAGTGATAAATCAAGATGGCATACCTTTTTAATAGCGTCAATATAACCTAAAAAAATTATAAACAGTTGCGAACACTATATTCACGGTTATACCCAAGTAGCACAGTACATTGGCAATACATTGCCAACGTTGGTTAAATACTGGTTACATTGGCTAATATTGCCCAATTCTAATTATATTGGTTATTAACAAAATTGCACTGCCAATATTGCAGTGCTCATAATGACACAATATTGATTTTTAAATAATTCTAAATATGCTACCAATATTGTAGTGACCATGATGATATCAATATTGGATTTACATTAGGAGTAAATTGGCCAAAATTTCCCGCCAGTGAACGCAAGTCATATGCATGGCAGCTAGGTGGCTATTTTTCTCGTAAGAGAAATTCAACCATCATGGTGATAAAAGGATAAACAAACGGAAAGCACGAAAATTCACATTTATTATTGTTGGTCTAGTTACGTGAGTTGCTCACGAAGCTGGCCCTTATATTTTATTTAAATTCATAAATCAATATGAATAATTGATCCGTAACCAATATAAAAAATTAATATATTGTTAGCCAATACTCTTCCAATGTTGTGCTACTAGAGATACCATATTACGGATACGTATAAAACGCATAATTTACGTATTTAACACGTATCAAATACATATTGTCATATGTATTTGGTATATTATGTAAATTATGTACTCTGGCGCGGACATTTATTGGTATTAAACATGTATCTGGTATATGATTCATATCTATTGTTACATATTTGCTATATTGTAACATTTCCAGTTTTATGTATCTGCTATGTATCTGGAATATTAAATGCTGTGCAGGTTAAATATTTTATATGCTTTAAATGTATATATATGTGCTCCTTTAAATGTATATATATATATATATATATATATATATATATATATACATTTATATATATATATATATATATATATATATGTAGGATTAAGAAATTTTACTTTTGTCCGTAATATCCGACTTTCTTTTGTAAGTACACGCTGGTACACGTTCAGACACGTTTTCCTTTTGTTTTTTTTATGTTCACACGATGGTTGAAATGCGTCGCATTCGATGGACAGGTCATAAAACGATCGGCTTTTGTTTCGGAAAACTTAAGATATAAAAGCCCGAAGCGAGCGACGAAAGGTAGTCTCACTGTAGCCGTTCCTCGAGTTAGTCACTACTCTCTGTACTTTTATAATAAACTCTACATATTTTTAACCTCTCCACATATTTCTGGGGGCTCGTCCGGGATCGCAGCCTAAAGTGTAGTGACAGTGTACTCGAGTAAGAAGTTTTCAAGACGTAAATAATGGCGGAACCAGGTACAAGTGGGACCAACGACGAACTTAAGACGAAGCTAACGAATATGACGACGGTGGAATTAAAGCAAGAATTAAGAAGACGAAAGTTAAAGACGGCGGGACTGAAGAATGAGCTCATCTTGAGGCTGTTACCGTTTATGCAACTAGAGCGTGAGCACGGTGAGACAGAGCAGGATGATGCTAAAAGTAAAGAAGACGATAAAAACGCACGAGGAAATCAGGAAGACGGCAGCGAGAGCGATAGCTCGAACGACGAAGACGAATCTGTTGCTGAAGTAAGACGAGGTGGAAGAAGAAATCAGCCACTAACATTCAGAGATGTGGAAGAATCTCTGGAGACGTTCAATGGAGATGACAAGATCGACATAAAAAGATGGATCAAAGACTTTGAAGAGATGGCTGTATTGTGTGAGTGGTCCGATATCCAAAAAGTGGCATACGCGAAACGCCTTCTTCGTGGTTCAGCGAAGCTGTTTGTTAACTATCAAAAATGCACGAAGACTTGGAAGAAACTACGGCGAGCGTTGAAAGAAGAATTTGCAGATATTGTGGACAGTCACGCGGTGCACCAGGAATTATTACGACGGAAGAAAACGTCAGACGAGTCATATCAGGCGTACACATATAAAATGCTCGAGATAGCCGCACAAGCCGATGTCGAGACACGATCGGTTATTCAATACATCATTGAAGGTATCCAAGACGATCCTGTTAATAAACCGGTGTTGCATGGAGCAAAGACGATACGCGAATTAAAAGAAAGATTCATCCAATATGAAGCTATAAAGAAAGAAGGGAAATCGAAGCAGCCAAAGCCGGAAGAGAAGAAGAAGACGATTCGAGGAGACGCAAGTTCGACGGAGAAACGATGCTTTAACTGTGGCAATAAAAATCATGTCAGCAAGGAGTGCCCGATGAAAGACAAAGGCGTCAAATGTTTCAAGTGTAATCAATACGGACATATCGCTAAGTTATGTAAAGGAGTGAGTACACCGAAAGAAACCGCATGTATAATTGCTAAGAATCCGCAACAAAAACAAGTAAAACAAGTAGAAATCGTGAATCAATGTTTCAATAGCATTATAGATACCGGAAGTGACTTAAGTCTAATAAATCAAGATTGTTATGAAAAGATAGGCCGCCCGAAATTAGATAATAAGATAAATTTTGATGGATTAGGCGCGCTGAATAATAGTACGTACGGCTCTTTTGTGACAAACATTGCTATAGACAAGGAAACATATAAAATTATATTTCATGTTGTTAATAACGAAATAATGAAACATGCGATCTTGATCGGCGCTGATTTTTTGAATTTAGTCGAATTGCATTCAATAAAAGGTCAGGTGACAATTCGAAAAATTCCCGAAAGCTCAACCAACGCGAACGATTTAGATACACCTGAAGTATTAAAAGTCGATGTCGTAGAAGCGATTAATCCATTTGATTTTTCTTATATCCCCGATAAAGATGCCCGACGGGAAATAGAAAGTGTTGCAAGAAATTACGAACCTAAAAGGACGCGAGACATCGGTGTTAAAATGACGATAGTTTTAAAAGACGATATTCCAGTATATCAAAGAGCGCGTAGATTACCTCCGTCGGATAAAAAAGAAGTCGAAAAACAATTAGAAGCGTGGTTAGGTGACGGTATAATAAGACCTTCCAATTCCGATTATGCAAGTCCTATTGTTTTAGTAAAAAAGAAAAACGGTGGCACGAGAATTTGCGTAGATTTCCGTAAATTAAATAAGAAAATCATAAAAGACCGCTACCCGTTACCGCTGATAGAAGATCAGTTAGACCAGCTGCAAGGTGCAAAATATTTTAGTGCACTCGACTTAGAAAATGGCTTTTTTCATGTCGAAGTAGCAGAGGAGAGCAGGAAATATACTTCTTTCATTGTTCCTACAGGCCAGTATGAGTTTTTACGGATGTCGTTCGGGCTCTGTAATTCCCCCGCTGTTTTTCAAAAATTTATAAACGCCGCATTTAAAGAGTTAATTTCTGAAGGAATCGTGTTAACTTATATGGACGATTTAATCGTTCCTTCGCAAAATGTGAGACAAGCAATAGATAATTTAAAACGCGTGCTAGAAGTCGAGTCAAGCTGGGTTACACGTAAATTGGCAAAAATGTAAATTCCTTCAGACAAGAATCGAGTATTTAGGACATGTTGTGACGAACGGAACCATAGAACCTTCAGAATGCAAAGTTAAAGCCGTTTTAAAATTTCCTGTTCCTAAATGTGTTAAAGATATACAGAGTTTTCTCGGCCTCACAGGATACTTTCGAAAATTCATTTATCAATATTCAATAATAGCGCGTCCACTGACTAATCTTTTAAGAAGCAACGTAGAATTCCGATTCGGAAAAGAAAAGAGCAAGCATTTCAGAATTTGAAGTTCGCATTAAGTAATAAGCCCGTTTTGAAGTTATATAAAATCGGAGCCGAAACAGAATTGCATACGGATGCTTCAAAATTCGGATACGGTGCAATTTTATTGCAAAAAGGTTCGGACGATGCTTTTCGTCCCATTTATTACGCGAGTGGTAAAACCACCCCAGCCGAAGAAAAATATACTAGTTATGAGCTAGAAGTACTCGCAAACGCTGAAAAAATTTAGGGTGTACCTATTAGGTATTCATTTCAAAATTATTACTGACTGCAAGGCGTTTACATTAACGATGAACAAACGAGATTTATGCGTCCGTGTAGCTCGATGGGCTTTAGCGTTAGAAGAATATAACTATGAAATTCAACATAGATCGGGAAAAAGTATGATGCATGTAGATGCACTAAGTAGAAACCCCCTTCCAGAAACTTTAGTTATCAACGAAAGTAACGATAGTCTAATCGCTAGATTTAACCAGGCTCAAAATGCTGATCAAGATCTACAGAAGATTATTAAATTGGCGACGCTCAATAAAGCCGACGGTTATGTTTTAAGAAATAACTTATTATACCGAGACGAAAAAGACGAATTACTATTAGTAGTACCTAAGATATTACAAACTTCGATAATCAGACAAGCGCATGAACAGGGGCATTTTGGCGTTAATAAGACGGAAATACTTGTACGTAAAGATTATTGGTTCAAAGGTATGCGACCGAAAATAGAAAAAGTAATAATGAACTGTATCAATTGTATTTTAGCCGAACGAAAGCATGGTAAGCAAGAAGGGTTTCTGAATACAATTGACAAAGGGGAAATTCCTTTACACACGTATCACGTAGACCATTTGGGCCCAATGCCAAGCACAAAAAAGAGTTACCGTCATATTTTTGTCATAATTGACGCGTTTAGTAAGTTTGTATGGCTATATGCCACTAAATCGACCGATGCTGCCGAAGTGATTAATCATTTACGCAAACAATCAGTTTTGTTTGGAAACCCTTATAGAATTATATCAGATCGAGGTACAGCGTTCACCTCTAGCGCATTCAAAGAATATTGTACTGAAGAAAAGATCCAACATGTTCTTATAACTACAGGATTGCCTAGAAGTAACGGACAAGTCGAAAGAGTAAACCGTACTCTCATACCGCTTTTAACAAAATTGTCAGCTCCGAAACCAGAAGAATGGTTTAGATCTCTCGATATAGCTCAAAAATACTTAAATGCTACCCCTAGTCGAAGCACCGGCCGAACACCGTTCCAATTAATGTTCGGTACTAACGCGCGATTAAAAGAAAATTTAGAAATCCGTGCAATGATTGAAAACGAATGGACGCAAATGTTCGAAGAAGAGCGCGACGATATTCGACAGGAAGCTAGAGAAAAAATCGCGGAAGTTCAAAAAGAAAATTTAAAAAGTTTTAATAAAAAGCGAAAAAAGGCACAAAATTACGTGGACGGAGATATTGTTGCTATTAAGCGAACCCAATTCGGTCCAGGACTCAAATTCCGAAATAAATTTTTAAGTCCCTATCGCGTAACTAAGATAATGCGAAACGACCGATACACAGTCAAGAAGATAGGCGAGCACGAAGGACCTCAAGAAACTTCTACCTCCGTCGATCATATGAAGCCTTGGTTGCACGCCGATATCGACGAGCTAGAAAGTGAAGAAGAAACCGAAGAAGATGACGATAAAAAAAAGTGGAGAGACATTGTTAATGAACAATTGTGAGCGTAGACATTCGAGGGCGAATGCCCTTGGCAGGACGGCCAAAATGTAGGATTAAGAAATTTTACTTTTGTCCGTAATATCCGACTTTCTTTTGTAAGTACACGCTGATACACGTTCAGACACGTTTTCCTTTTGTTTTTTTTATGTTCACACGACAGTTGAAATGCGTCGCATTCGATGGACAGGTCATAAAACGATCGGCTTTTGTTTCGGAAAACTTAGGATATAAAAGCCCGAAGCGAGCGACGAAGGGCAGTCTCACTGTAGCCGTTCCTCGAGTTAGTCACTACTCTCTGTACTTTTATAATAAACTCTACATATTTTTAACCTCTCCACATATATATGTTTCTTCTTTATTAAAGAAATGTTTAATTTTATTTATTTTGTGTCAATATTATATTCTAATTAAATCACTCATCAAGAGACACGGTAGTGTCTCGCGCGCCAAGTGTATGCGCAGCGGCGCGCCGAGACAGACCAAGCCTCTTATACGCGAGACGTCATATTGAGAGATTCTTAAATTATCGGATCTCACTAACGGCTGAATCGATCGTAATCTAAATAGGCTCAATTAAAAGTTTGGGATTGAGTTATATACTAAAAATGTTTTTATTTTTTTTCTACGACCTCTGAACGGAAATATCGCGATGTAAAATCTAAAATGAAAAATTTTTGATTCAGAACGTCATCATTATTATCGTCGTCGTCGCTTTGGCCAGAAGTGTACGAGGGAATGTACTGTTTGCATTTTTAACGTAAGGCGGCGCCTGTAGCGGAACGTCATCACATTGGGCGCTGCCGCACGCGTGCTCGCAGTACAGTTTGAGGCGTCGCCGCTATGCGACGTCTGCACTGACTGAACTGCACTGCTAAACTGGTGCAGATAGTCTCGATAAGGACCTGTACAGTGATGTTGTTTATAAAAGAGGGGAGGGGGGAGTGTCAATAAGGTCTGATTTTGACCCACTTCAAATTTCTTTCTAAACTATTGTAAATGATATCTTACGACTTGTTGAACATATTTGAGGAGTTTTTAGGTGAAACGAAATTGTAATTAAGGTTAAATAACCTAAAAATCACATAATAAAGTTTCATTGTGACGATTTTGAATTTATGTTTCCAGAGATACTAATTTTGGAATTTTTACCTATCTTTTAACAGGATATAAGTATTTATAAACCTATAAAAGCATAAAATGATTATAAGTGGACAATAAATGTGTATTATCAGCATCAGCATGGATGTAGTGCGGTTATGTTTCCATTAGCGTGCTTGATTAATGTGAGTCCCCTCGCCTCTCACGATTCGGGGTGCTTGTTGTACTACTGCTAACCTTAAACGAGATATAAAGAAAGCTAATCGAAAGACGAATATTGTGCTCGGTTAGAACAACTCAGATATATAGTTTTATCATTTGTATAACCGGTATGAATAAAAATGTTAAGGGGATGCTGGAGTCCTCAATTTTACCGACTGAACGACATTATTTTATTACACGCTTTACTCGTCATTGGCTTCACAGATTGAAAAAATGTTTTCGGAAAGTTAAAGTACATGCACTAATGCAGTCAATGGTGCCAAGATTAATCCCGAAATCGAAAATAATTTAAGAAATTCAATTCTTCCTTATCTATTCTGAGGGTAAACTGCTGTCAACTCATGACAAGAGTTGCTTTCTACGAAAGTTCTACGCTTCGTTGTTACAAAATGAGACCAGCATTGACTGCGGATTATGTGAAGAAATAACACGCATTTTACAGAATTTAGTTCAGACCTCTAATATAAAAGAAAGACGTGTAATAAAATATTTTTTATTTTTTTCGTTTTTGATATGAAGTTGATACTCGCGTGATTCATTTTTGCGTGTACTTTAATCCTGCCAAAGGATTTTGTATTCTGTAAAGTCAATTTGATAATTTATAATATTATAGCTCAAAATTCCACTTACATTATTGACCCCGATCAAGTTCGAGCGTCGCTCCAGCATCCCCTTAATTTGAGTTTTTTTTCTATGAAATAGTTTTTTTGTCATAACTTCTTTATTATTTTTTAGAAATAATACTTTGACACAATGTTAGCACAACATAACACAATCTAGCACAATTTAAAAAAATTGAGAAAAACGGAAAGTGGGGGCTGACCTAAAAAAATTTTTTTTATTTTTGAGCACATTTTTCATATTATGATTTTAAAATTCGAGCACAATGTAGCACAAACCTAGCACAATTCAGCACAATTCTAAAAATTATTAAATTCTAAAAGTGAGGGGCTAACAGGTTGATCTTGACTATAGGTGACGCTGTCACGGTCATATGAAGATCAACTTATTTTTAAAAATAGAACTCCCTATTTTTTATTGCATATTCTTATAACTTATCTCAAGAGCTCTTCAAAAAACTAATTAATTATATTTTTGTTAACTACTTTTCGAGATATAAAAGAATTATAAAAATCTAACAAAAGATTAAAAAATTAAAACAAAAAATAAATAAAAAATGAAGTGTAAAATTCTACCATAGTTTCCCCGTGGCACACTATGGGATTGTGATAATATTCCTCCAGCTAATAATAGAAGTAAGAGTATCCACAATACAATATTATTACTAGAAGCCGTCATATTGGATCCGCCATTTTGAAATTTGAAAATCTGACTTCAGATTTGTAATCAGCGACCCAAAAAATATGGGTGTACCAAGTTTTATGCAAATTCGTTAAAAATTGGAAAAAATATTCATAGTGCGCATACATGCGTCATTACCAGTTGTGACACTTTTTTGTGCGCATATACAGGGTGTCCCAGAATTGTGGAACAAATTTTCGTGAGTAGGTAGAATGGATAAAATTGAGTCGAAAAGTCCTCTACCATTTTGCAATTTTTGCAATAGTTAACGAGATATTTATGATTAAAAATTATTGTATTAGCCCGGCCCTCCGCCGAATATAAGTGCGCGGCGAGATACGACCGCTCAGCGTCATTGTTTCCAGGAAGGAGTTGTTTTATACAAATGGCAAAAAAACAGGGGGAGTCGCAGCTCAAAACCACCGCTCGTAGGCATTGCCGCGTGTAGTAAACAATTCCTCGAGTGCCTAGCGACGCTGGGTGGTCGTCTCGCGCCGCGTGTTTGTATTTGGCGGAGGGCCGGGCTAATACGGCGATTTTTAATCATTAATATCTTGTTAACTATTACGAAAATAGCAAAATAGTAGAGGACTTTTCGACTCGGTTTCGTTAGCTCTACTTGCTCACGAAAATTTGTTCCACAATTCTGGGACACCCTGTATATAATGTACCATAACGTATATTCAAACCAAGCATGTAAATGTACATTCATTCTACATACAGGATATTATTTTCACATAATGGAGAAAAAATGCACATACATAGAATGTCTAATGTTATGTGGGACGTATAATTTAATTTTATTATTCATCTTTCAAAAATTTTTAATTAGCTTGAAAATTTAAGAAGTTATAAGACTAAAAATCTTTTAATAATATTCTAATATGAGAATGTGTGATAATGATATTACTTTAACTCTAAATAATTTCGCAAATTTAAATCAAATAATTGTAACTATTCATTATAGTAACTACTTATATTATCCTATCTATTGCTTCTGTGCGTGCGTGCACGCATGTGTTTTTCGTTTTTCCTCTCTTCTGCGTATGTGTGTTTGTATTATAAAATACAGAGATTAGATTAAGTATACAAGGTGTCCCAGAAAGACCGTATGTCCTTTCACTGACAAATTCTGTGGCACATTTTAATTGTAAGTCAAAAACTCTCATGCGAAAATGTCAAGGTTATAATAGTTTTTAAATGGGAAGCACTTAAAATTAATTAGTCAGTTTGCGAAATTTTTGTGCGTTCAGGTATGACATATCGTATAATAGGGAAGATGACCTTGTATTAAATATTTGTTGACATATTTTACTGAGTTTACATATTCAATCTGCTTTATAAAATTATTGATGTAAGAAAACTACATTATTATTATGGTAATTATTTCTTCCTAATTTAACACAAAAAATATTATATTGACATAATTTGAATATGCTTACTATAGAAGAAAAATCACTCACCAATTTGTGACGTACTTTATACAAGGGCATCTTCATTACTGTACATACGAGGGGACATGACTGAGCGCGTCAAATTTCCACAAATTGACTGGTTAACTTTAAGTGCTTCCCATTTAAAAACTATTATAGCCTCGACATTTTCGCATAAGAGTTTTTCACTTACAAGGGAACCTTGCAAAATGTCAAATTCAGATTTTAATGAAACTTGGCATAAATGTAAAGGAGGTAAATACATGAATTTAGCAATTTTTCGTTGATGCTCAAAAACGTTTTGAAGGAGTGAAACCACTCTTCAAAAGTAGAGATATTTTTGCTTTTTTTTTATATATCTCGTAAATTAAACAAAATATAAAAAATGTTTTATGTAAAAGTTTTACAGTATATCCAGCAAACACAAATGTAGCAGTTACGTAACATAGATGTGATAGGTACATTACATATAAAATTTACATCTATGTTATGTAACTGCTACATTTGTTTTTGCTGGGTAAATACCTCTATTTAACTACGCTATTTATTTCTGGAATAAAAATTTTTTAAAAATAGTCGTCCTATAAAATTAACATATTTTTGTTTTATATCTATCTTATATCTATGTGTTATTTATGTTATCTATGTGCATATCGTATTATCTATTTATATTATCTATATTACTGTATGCATTATTTTTTTACGTAACAGCTGCGCAATTTAAGAGTAGAATGAAATTCTAAAGAAGTATCGGTGTAGACTTCAAATGATACGTCATCTACTGCATTTGTTATAATATCTTTTATTACATCACATAATTGTATCTCTCTTTCATTTATAGGCGTTGGTGGAATATGTGTAATTTGGAATAAAATAATTAACATATTAAGAACATTCGCAACATTTATGTGCAACATTATGCTTGATTAAAAATTTCTAACAATCTAATAGTCAAGTACACGTTACACTTGTCACATCATACTGATGTGAAAATGACGCGTAACATTATATATATAGGTACCAATTGTCTATAAATACGTGCTTTCCATGTATAATGTACAACATGTATGACGCATATTGTGATACGATAAATATAAAACATGAATATAAAACATGTGACAGAATGTGTGTAGACAAAATGAACACTACGTGAAAACAACGCTACTACTCTTAAACTGCACGTTAAGCTGTCACGTAAAAATATAGTACATACAGTAATATAGATAATATAATATACACATAGATAACATAAATAACATGTAGATGTAAAATAGATATAAAATAAAAATATGTTAATTTTATAGTGTTACGTCCAGACTCCGAAGTTTTAGAAAGAGAGGGAATCGAAGAAAAGGCTTCCCAAAAAAGAGGAGATGGAGGGGATGGAAGGACGAAACGGACTCTTTGTAATCTCGCCCATTTGCGCGGGCGAGCACACGTGTTTAAGATTCTGAATTTGGGTCAACGTCTGGGACAGACGCTATGACGCCAAAATCAGAGGAATGTGCTCGTGGTCCCTATTCTGGGTCAGAGAATTGAATCTCTTTTACCCGGGGATGGGACCTCGTGCGATTCTTAAGAGAGGGAGCGGGAAGAAATTAAGGTTGGTTAAAATAAATTAACATCGGAAATTACAATTCAATTACATTTATTTAAAAAGAAAAAAAAAGAAATTTAGTTACAAATCTAAAGTAAAGTTATACATAATTTATGAAATAATAATTTATTAATATTAATATGGTAAAAATACTACTCATCTTAATATCCTTAATCAGTTTCATGATTTCTTATTTAGTCTTATGCAAGCGTGCGTGCGTGCGTGCGTGCGTGCGTGCGTGCGTGCGTGCGTGCGAGTGCGGGTGCGGGTGCGGGTGCGGGTGCGGGTGCGGGTGCGGGTGCGGATGCGGATGCGGATGCGGATGCGTGCCCGTGCGTGCGTGCGTGTGTGTGATGTACAAGTAACGTTTTAGTAATATTCTATGAATATATTGCAGAATATTCGTAGTATACCATATATTATGAACTAAATGTAGAATAGAAAGTTTCTCAGTACATACTCAACATGTCATAGTATGTATATCAAATGTTCTGAGAATATATGCAATATACTTTTGTGATGTGCTCCGAACATTTTCAGAATTTACATGTGCTGTTAGACATATGTAATTTTCAATATTTTAATTTGTCATATAATTAAGATTCTTCATCCATTTCATGTTTTTAGGAGTACAAAGACTTCAGGGACGCGGAAAACATAATGCCCCTTGCTACCAGCGACTTTCGTAACCCAGTATGTCAAGAAATGAGGTCTTTCAGATTTAGTAACAATAGTGGTAATGATGGAAGTGAAAGCGGCGCAGAACATTTAGGTTCATTACTCGTGGAATCGAAAATATCTCCCATTCAGCCATCGGAAACGTTAAGCTTCGCGAGAATGTATAATCAGCAGGGGTATAATTACACAAGGACATATACCGAACAAGGAAGCATTGATAGTTCGGATACATATGCGAGTTGTCAAACACATCCATCACATTCACAGGTGAGACTCAATGTTGCATAATTAATGATAGATCAATCTTTTGTACATAGAATGTTATTAAGAAATAATATACATATAGTGTATAATAAGTTAAAAACGTAAAAGTATATAAAATGTTCAATTATAATTAATGTAGTCAAATATCTAAATATAAACAAAAAAGTCATAACAGTATTGTATTTAAAAAATGGTAATTATGTACTTTAAAAGAGCAACCTCCAATGACCTTGGCCTTGACATATGTTGTCAAGGTCATCCTCCTGAGTGACCCCAGAAAGTTTTAACCGTCGCTCGTTTTTTATTAAAAAAATTATTAACAAAAGAAGTTTGAAAAATATAGTAGTTATTTTGAATACATTGAAGAGCATAAACGACTAAGTGTACATGAAAATAGTATATGTATAAATGATAAAAAATCATTTAAAGCTGTTATAGCCTGAAAGGTTATAACCAGTAGTGATTACACAGGCTCATAAAAAAGTTGTCTGCGCCATTGACTAGATCATGATATTTCCCATGTATTTTGGCCCGTTGAAACCAAATATGACCTCAGTTTTGCCTACATATTAGAATTTTTTCTACAGTCAAAAAACCTTCAAAAATCCATTAAGTCATAGATCCCACAACTAAACATCAAACTCCGTAACCCACTCGAGTCTAATATACTATGTCTATGGCCTTTAGTAAAGCCATCCGAGATTCTTCTTCTTCCTCTTCACATTAAACTTGGTTTGATGAAACAATTTGTTAAAGCTTTGAAAAAGAACAGTTCGTGTAATGCTTACTTGGTAACTAAATTTCCAGCAATAACTGATGCTAAATTGAAAGAGGAAATCTTCGATAGCCCACAAATCCGCACAATGTTGAAAGATAAAGTATTTGTCGAAACAATGAATATTGAAGAAAAAGTTGCGTGGCTTAGCTTTAAGGAGGTAGTTGAAAACTTTTTAGGTAATGACATGAATGAAAACTATGAAGATTTAGTTGCTGATATGCTTAGAAAATACCAGCAATTGGGTCGCCTGATGAATTACAAGTTACACTTCCTCTATTCACATCTTGATTACCTTCCAAAAAATCTCGGAGATTACAGCGAAGAGCAAGGAGAACGATTTCATCATCAAGATATCAAAGAAATGAAATGTTACCAGGGTAGATATAATGTAAATATGACGGCTGACTTCTGTTGGAAGTTTAAGAGAGAAAGTTATGAAAAGGAAGAAGCGTAAACGGAATCTATTCCACAGATCATTTGAAGATAAAAGGCTACGAAAATACAGATCATAAGTTATGCTGTCTAAAAGCTTTACGAAATAAAAAATTTACTCAAGGATTCCAAAGTTATTTTTAAAATTATGTTATGTATGTTATAGTTAAGTTATTGTATATCTTTTTTCCGTCCGTAGAACTTCCAGGGTCATATGGTTATTGGGAGTCTGCTGTCTTGACTCTTTCATCTCTCCGGTAATGTAGTTATTAGGAGTCTCCTGTCTTGGCTCTCTCGTCCGTCAGGTCATGTGGTTATTGAGTGTCTGCTAGATTTCCAGGTTAATGAGAGTTGTGGAGTTGTGAGTTATGGGGTTATGGGGTTATGGGATTATGGGATTATGGGTTATGGGGTTTGCTGTTCAAGGATAACGGGGTTATAGAAATACAAAGTTTGTAACTCATGAATTTTCCGATTAGATCGTATATTCCTCATTCTATCCCAGATTATGGTGTTATAGGGACATGGGGTTATGGTCGTAGGGTTCCAGGGTTACTAAAAAGGTTGTGGAATTATTAGTTTAGCTGTTTGGAGTTGAGTGGGCTACGGAGTTTGATATTTAGTTGTTGGATATACGACTTAATGGATTTTTAAAGGTTTTTCTTGATTGTAGAAAAGAATCTTGACGTGTAAGGGCAAAACTGAGATCATATTCGGTTACAGCGGGCCAAAATATATGGGAATATCATGGTTTAATCAATGGTGCAGACAACTTTTTTGTGGACCTGTGTTATTAATAACAAATGAAAAACCCAGATGTAACTTTATTGTTAAAAGAAAGCACATAACGAAAGATGTGACACTTGCACATAGAATCCAAGGTTTCCTACGAATTCCTACGAACAAGTAGGAAATCCGAATCGATTGCGACAACGCAAGTCAGGAAATTTCTCGTTTGCGCTCGGACTATGATCGCTAGCTTCAGCGGAAAATTACTATAAAAAGGCCCACTGAGGATGCGCGGTTATCAGTTAATCTAATTAAGTTGTGTCATGCAGGTGTGATGCTGTGCGAAAGTCTGTGAATAAATACTTGTATAACTACTAATTCGGCAAATCTTCTTGAGCATTGCCTGAGTTCCTTAACTCCAATTGTCAAACGATCTCTAAAATTCTTCGTTTCTCACAAAAGGCACAACAAAGCAGTAAATTGTTAATTATTAACATAAAGTTATTTTTGAAAAATAATATACTCTTATAGCTTCTAATCAGACATATTGTTTTCAGAGGATATAATATGAGAGGATATAATGTTGCTATTATTTTGAAGGATTTACATATACGTTTACGGGACACCTCTGTGAAGCTGGCACCTCATCTTTGAAAAAATTACTTTTTTTCTAAAGTTCTCAATGTACCCCGAATAGTTCTAGAGTTGTACATTAATTTTAAAAATAGTTCTGGCGAATTAAGCTAAAAAATCAATTTTAAATCTTGGGGGTGCTAACTTCACAAAATGAAAACTCTAAATCAGCTATAACTTTTTAACCATTAGACATAATTAATTTTGCCATTAGAATTTCTTATAGAACTCTTGTCATGCTATCCAAAACTCCAAATAGAATTGCCAGAACTTATAAAAAATTTGTTTCTAATATTGGGGGTGCTAACTTCACAAAATGAAATAATTAAATCAGCAATAACTTTATCGCTTTATAACCATTAGAAATAGCTAATTTTGCCATTACAATTTCTTGTAGATCTCGTAAGGTGCTACCCAGAACTCTAAAGAAATCACCGAAATACCGGTCAAAATTTTTCATCTATCGGAACTTAGAATTTTTAGCAACGACTTCCGCGAAATTGCCAAGTCTTTTGAAATCTTGGTTTTAGTGCTTCGTGTCTCGGAGTATTTTATATATATTATTTAATTATTTTTGTAATTTTTAAAGTTTTATTCTTTTTTAATTTCTTTAATTTTAATGTTTTTTTGTTGTTTTATAATTTTATTTTATTTTTTGGCAATTTTTTGTTTTCACTCTGAATGCGGTGTGTGAGAGTTTGTGTGAGTGTTAAATGAATGTAAAATCATCGTGAGTTTTATTTATTGTTAAAAAATAAGTATCTAATTATATGACGGAAAACCATCTGATCTAAAGGATAACAAACTTATTACTTCAGAATAACCTACTACTGTAAATCTACTGGTTATTTGTCAGAACATACATATAGTTCGAGGGTTTCATTTTCCGACGCAAATCTTCGTTTCGTTAACATGTCGTCGTACATGTACCAATGAATGGTTTATTGTAAATGTACGCAGTGTAATGACCATTATTCTGATCAATTATGTATTGATGGTAAGATACTGCCCCAGCGATGATATATTGCTGATTATTAAATTGTAAAATTTTTGATATAGAGCCTTAAGTTGCATTGTTTTTGTCAATATCAATAGAAGCTGCGTTTCTTTTGTCCGTAAATACAATATGTTTATAAGTATGTGAATTAAAATTATGTTTTTCAACTACAATTTGATGGTATTCTTTGCACGTCGATTCTCTGTCCTGATATGTGTCTAACACAGCATTCTGTATTTCGGAAAAACCGTTTTGCAATAGTATATTAATATTAACAGAAAGTATTGAAATGTTTCGTACAAAATTTTCGTGATTACAATTATCACAATTCCTGTTTATTGTTAAACTAGGAAAATCTGCGAATAAATATTTTGCGAGATGTGCGACATTGCAATTTGCATTTAAATGCATAATATTCTTTCTATAAGGTTTCGTCTAAAAAATTGGAATATCTTTGAGAATTTTCATGCGTTCCTCATAATTATTGTTCGTAACGTTCTTAGTTATAAGTGAAATACTTTTTGCAAAATTGCAAACATTATTATTTTTAACTGTAATAACGTCGATAATAATTGGGATTTGTGATTATTGCGTTTGATACTATTTGAGTAAGCGAATCAAACGCGCAAGTCTCGCGAAGTCTACGATGACGTGATCACCGCAATGACATCCTTTGAGTAAGCTACCATTTTTTAATACGGGTATCGTAATCCTTTGTAGAGTTGGCATGTGATCCCAATCTGGATAGTCATCGAGGTAAGTTAATTTTCGTTTTCGATTTTTGCCTTTCTGATCCGTTTTATTTATATCGATTTCATTGATGCTGGATTCCTTTTTAGTTAAGCCTCTCCAATTTTCTACGACATTCCACATATTTTCAATTCTTATTGATTTTTCTGGCGTATGCGCCATATAATTATCTTTAGAATGTGATAGCAGGTACTTCCGGTGGGAGCGCGAAGGCGGTTCGACGCAGGAGAATAGAAGGGAGAAAAATCAGAGGATATAAAAGGAAGGATAGGGAAGTAAGGGAGCGGAGTGAAGGGAGGAGAGTGAAGAAGAGAAAGCGCCGGCGGTCACCGGGGACGCAAGGGTTAAGGAAAGGAGTTGGTGGAGAGAAAGAAAAGAACGAAGGAAGAGGAGTGACAGGTTGGAGGTTAGGAGTTGCAAGAGCGGAGGAAAGGACGGAAATATACAAGAGGAAGGAGAGGTGGTGCAGCAGGGAAGAGAGGGGAATTAGAGAGGGCCGAGAAAGAAGAAGAAAAATAGGAAAAAGGAAAAGAGTCAAAAGAGATAGAAGTTGGTGTAAGCAAGATAGAAAAGAAGGCGTAAAGAGAAAAGAACAACAGACCGGTGGCGACATCGGGTGGGAGAAAGAGATATTAGGATTAAGGCGGGTATAGAATAGCAGCGGGGAAGAAAAGGCGGATACAGAAGGAGAATATAGTGGAGGAGGAATAAAATGGAAGGTATGGGGAAAGAAAAAGAGAAGGGAGATGAGAAAAGAGAGTCAAAAGGAAAAGTAGGAAGACCAAAAAAGACGGATATACTGAACAGAGAGAGGAGTATGAGCATGTGGCATGAAAAGTCTGGAGGAATACATAAAAAGGAAGAGAGAAAGTGAGGAGATGGGAGAGATAGAGGGGGAGGGAGAAACGTTTAAGAGAAGTAAGAAAACGGAAAAGACACCAGAAAGGAAAAAGGATTTAAAGGAAGTGATGGGAGAATTAGTGGAGGAGATGAGGAAAATGAGAACGGAGCAGAAAGAGCAGAGAGAAGAAGGTAGGATGGAGAGGTAAGAAATAAAGGAGGAAATAAAGCTGAGAGAGGAAGCAGCAGGGAGAGAAGAACAATGGAGGAAAGAGAGGGAGGAATTGAAGGAAGAGATAAGAATACTGAAGGCAAGGATAGGAGCAATGGAAGGCGGAAGAGAAGAAGGGAAATGGGAAGAGAAATGAAATGGAAGAGAAGATGAGAGAACTGGAAAGATGGAGGGAAATAGAGGAGAGCGAAAGGAAAAGAAAGAACGTGGTAATAAAAGGGCTGGAGGTGAGAGAGGGAGAAATAAAAGAGACGGTAAGCAAATTGTGGAGAGAGATAGGAGTACAGGCAGAGATCGAAGAAAGAGATTAACAAAAAGAAGGAGGGGGAGAAAAAGGTGGTATTGGTGAGGATGAAAGACAAGGAGGGGAAGAGGGAAGAAATGTGGAGTAGGGGAGGCCTGAAGGAGAGAAAAGAAAGGATTGAAGACGACTGGACGTGGAAAGAGAGAACGATGCAATGGAAATTGGAACAAATGGCTAGAGACGAGAGGAGGAGAAACAGGAGAGTAATAGTCAGATATGCAAGGATGTGGATAGAGGGTAAGTGGTGGCATTGGGACGAAGAAAGGGAGAGACTGGTGGATGGAAGAGGGAGAGAGAGGGGGGAGGAGGACGTAAAAGGGAAAGAGGAGAGAGGGAGTAAGAGGGAAGGGAGGGGAAAGTAGAGGGAGGGGGCGAAAAGGAGGGAAAGAAAAAGGAAGAGAGAAATAGGAAGGAGAGACGGAAGGGGGAGGAGAAATAGGGAAAAGAAGAGAGAGAGGGGAATATAAAGGCGGCATTTTGGAATGTGGCGGGAGTAAAGAGGAAGGAGAAGGATTTCTGGGAAAGGATTAAAAAATGGGACGTAGTAGGATTGGTGGAAACTTGGGTGGAGGAAAAGGACTGGGAAAGGTTCAAAGGCAGAGTCCCAGAGGAATTTGACTGGGAGATACAGAGGGAAAGAAGGGAAAGTAAAAAAGGGAGAACGGCAAGGGGATCTGGATGAAAATTAGGAGAGGGTTAGAGGGGAAAGGAGAAAGGGTGAACATGGAAGGCTTGATAATCAGAGAGATAAAATGGAAAGGGGAAAAGTGGAAAATAGGAACAGTATATATAAAGGAAAACCTGGAAAAGATAATGGGGAGGATAAAGGAAGAAGTGGAAAAGAGAAAGGAAGAAGCAAGTTAGATAATAGGAGATTTCAATGTTAGAACCGGGGAAAGAGGGGCGCTAGAGGATGGAGGAGAGGGAAGGGAAATGAAATCAAGGGACAAGGTAGTAAACAGGGGGGGGGGAAGAATTGTTAAGATAGGTGGGAGAGGAAGGATGGGGCATAATGAATGGAGTCAAGGAGGGAGACAGAGAAGGGGAAGTTACATATTTGGGAGGTAGAGGAGAGACAGTAATAGACTATGTGATAGGAGACAGACCGGCATGGGAGAATGTGGAAAGAATGGAAGTGGGGGAGGATATAGATTCGGATCATCAGTCAGTGATGATTTGGCTGGGAGAAGCAGTGGAGAAGGAAGGGAAGGAAAGAAAAGAAGAAGAATGGATGGAGTGGGCGGACTGGTCAGAAGAAGCGAGAGAAGAATTTTGGAAGAAAACGGAAGAGTGGGAAGGGAAAGAGAAGGGAGTGGAGGCGGAGATGGAAGAATTGATAAAGGGAATTAGAGAGAGAGAGAGAGAGAGTAATAATGAAGAGGAGGAGAAAAGGGCTGGAGAGAAAGAATGGATGGTAGAACGGGGAATGCAGGAAAAGAAAAAGAAAGTACGAAGATTGTTGAAGAGAAGGTAAAGAAAGTAAAGAGGAATATTGGAAGGAAAGGAGGGAGTATAGAAGGCTATGCGAGAAAAGAAAGGAGAAAAAGAGACAGGAACTGATGAAGGAGGCGAGAGAGGCAAAGATACAAAATCAAGTGTGGAGGGTGATAAACAAGGAAAGGAAAAGAAAAACAGAGATAAACAGCAAAATAAAAATGAAGGAATGGGACGAGTACTTTAGAGGAATCTTGGAGGAACGGAGAGGAGGACAAGGGGAGAATGAGAGAGGGAGGAGGGATATGAGGGAGAAGGAGGAGGAGAGAGGGGGAAGATGATATAAGCCAAGAAGAAATACGGAGAGCAGTCAGAAAGTTGAAAAAAGGAAAGGCGGCAAGGGAGGACGGGAGGAAGGCAGAGGAGGACATATATAATGAGATGTGGATATGGGGGGAAAAGGGAATAAAGGAGGCCTTGGGAAGGATATGTCAGAAAATATGGAGGGGAGAGGGGTTTCCGGAGAGATGGAGGGAGAGGGTCATAGTACCAATAGCAAAGAAGAGAGGGGCGAAAGAAGTGGGGGAACACAGAGGAGTGACGCTGATGGCGACAGCGTATAAGATCTACGCATCGAATCATGCTGGAAAAATGCTGGGAGGAGATTAAGGAAAGGGGGGGAAGAAAGGGATCGGAATGGGAAGAGCAGAGGAAAAATTTCTACAAGGAAAGAGGAGTATCGGTGGAATGGGTGGAAAAGAAAAGAAATAAGAGTGGAGAAGTGAGGAGTGGGATAGAGGAGAGGGATATGGAGATACAATCACAAGAGAGATGGGGAAGGATACAGAGATCGAGAGCTAACAGATGGTATAAGAAAATAGGAACATTGGGGATACCGAAGTATCTGAAAGAAAAAGGGAAGGAAGAGAGAATGGTGAGGATAGCGAGATTTAGGCTGGGATGTGAGATGAGGGAGGACCGATTCTGGGAAAAGAAGGAAAATAAAAAGTGCAGAATATGTGGATGAGCAGAAGAAACGTGGGAACACGTGGTGGGACATGTATGGGCGAGGGAGCGGGGGCAGGAAGAGAGGAGATATTAGAAATACTAACCGATAACAGGCGGGAGGAGGGATGAATGAAGAGGCTGCAGGAAAGAAGGAAGGGTGGGATTTATGTGCAAGAGAGAGAGGAGAAGGAGGAGGAGGAGGCTGACAAGGAAGAAGGCAAAAGAGAGGAGAGAAGAGTGCAAGTGAGAGAGAGAGAGTGGAGGAATGGTGTTATGACAGGAGCGAGCGAATGGAGAGGGATGGATCTGTGAGGGAGTGAGAGAGAAAGGCGAATTAGGATAGAGAGTAGAAAGTATAAGCGTGAGAGGGAGGAAAGGGAGAGCGGAGTTAAGTTGCGGAGAGCGAGGAGAGAGAGAGAAAAGCGTATAAGTGCGAGCGAGGAAAAGAGATGTGCAGAGAAGATGTAAAGGGATCGGGAGTCTTTTTGTACCCCGAAAGGGCAATAATAAAGTATTATCTAGAATGTGATAGCAAAACCTTGCCATGTAACCAGTCGATGTGTCGAACGATAAATTTGTCGAACTCGCATTGGCAATTCAACTTTAAACGTTCTTTGTTTCAGTTCCGCAAAGGCAGCTTCGACAGCTGAGGACGTGGCTATTTCTTTATCGTAGCAGAAATGAGGATGCATAACAGCTGTCCACAATGGCAATCAAGTTTTTCAACTTTTTTGCATTTTGTGAATTGTAAAATGCATTTACAACAGAATCTGATGTACTCTTCGCTGCTACTATTTCTGCCGATTCAAAAATGGATTTTGCTCATTCTGTCCATCCAACATTTCCGAGACTAAATCTTCGTTAGAAGCTGCTTTTTCGATATCAACATCTTTTTCGTCGATAGGATCTTCGATTGATGTTCCTTTGATGACATCATTAATCAATCTCAAATGAAACTCCGAATCAAGAGGCTCAGAGTTTTCATCGCAGCCTATATCTTCGCTCAAAGCGACTATCATTATAGATGTTAATGTTACTTTGATATCTTGTATATTTCTCATTTTATATAGATGGCCGATACTTCTTAAGTAAAATTGCTGAACTTTTCCTACCTTACCGCGAAGGCAGTCACCTAGCAATAATGCCAATAAAATGACTAACATCAAGTCTGATGTAGCAATTTGGTAATTTTTCTCTTTTTTCCAAAATTGCGATGTCATATAACATTTACAGATAATTATGCGTATTCGCGTAATTTGCAAATGCTTTCGATATTGCTATCAAAAGAGCTTTATTAAAGTCTATCACCACTATTCGTGGTAAAGATGCTCCGTCTGCTAAAATTAACAAAAAGAAATACGTAATTGTTGCAGCATCTTGTTTCGTTGACACCATTTGAAAAACTGGAGTGCTGTTTGTCTCCGTTGCTAACACGCATTGGTAAATGCGTGGGTAAATGTGAGGACTCTTCTCATTATTTACAAGCTTTAATTTTTTTTGCAAAACTACCTGTTGCATCGATTGTTAAGAAACTATTCAAATTTCTTAACGTAGTTGTTTTGTATAGTAATTTTTGCTCCTCTGTTCAATACATGCAGAAGAATCAAGTCCTATGTTGCGAATGATACCTGCAAGAGATTCATATTTGGCTAAATTTAAATTAAGAATTGGATCGCTATGTTTCAATTCGAGACGACGGTCCAATTCTTCTTGCTTGGCTTTTCGAAGCACCGTAGCATTATGTAACATTGGTGGAATTGGATCCACATTGTCCATTAAATTTTTAAATTAAATCGTTTGTCCTTCAGGTGCTAGCATCTTCTTTATTTTCTAATAAATCCGACGCTGTTTTCTCGCGCAAATGTCCTTTTAATTGGCGTTTTTTTGTGCATAAATCCATATAATCCAAATTTTTTAATTTGCACTCAAATATAACGTCTGCATTTTTTGGGGGTTTTTTCAAAAGATGGCCAGAAAGTTTTGCCTTGCATTCTGTGCACAAACCTATAAAGCGTGCATAATATTTGGACTCAATACTCTTGAATACTTTTGCATATTTAAAAGTGAATGCACATGGAATTTTTTTTCTGCTTCTTAGAGGTAAATACGTGAGTCCATTTTCCAGGTTGGAGTAATATGTATTTGCGAGTGCAATACATTCTTTCTGTAGGTTTTATAGTTTTCCAAGTATCGTTGGAAAGGACAAGGGAAAATGTTATATTTTCAGTGATTTCACTAGATACAATATTTAATTGATTCGATAAATTAAATGTACTGTCATCTAGTGACTTATCTATTTCTGCGCCTTTGTTTATATTAAAAACACGCATCACGTAATCTTTCATGCTATTTCTGTTAGTGTTTAATATGGTGTATACATGCTTTGAAGTAATTGTAAAGCCTAGACTATGCATATGATCTGATATTTCTTTAAAAATATCATGGGATGGTAAAAATACTTTGCCATTTTCGTCAATGGTTTTATACTCTGCTCTTCCTAAGGTTCCGAGCAATTTTTCGCAATCGTACATTATGAACCTTTTTTTTTTTTAATAAAGGATGAAGGAATAGCTCTTCCGTCAATATATTATATATATATATATATATATATATATATATATATATATATATATATATATACATATAATAAGAGGCAGGAGAAACATATTAAGGAGAGAGTGAAAAGGGCGGCCATGGTGATGGAGCAGATTTGGGGGATAGAGAAGAGAAGGGTAGGAGGATCTGGTTATATGATAGATTAGTGTGGACGGTGATAGAATATGGAGTAGAAATATGGGGGTGGAAGGAAAGGGAGAAGGTAGAGAGAATTCACGAGAAATTTTTGAGATGGGTGATAGGGGTGGAAAGTAGGACCCCGGGGTATATGATTAGGGAAGAGTTAAGGTGCAATTTTACATGCTGCTGAAACAAGCAATTAAAGCGACAGATTTGTCGCTCCTAATCCAGCGGCTACAGTTTTGTAGTTTGCTCGTTCAACTACAAAGCATTACTGCTCAAATGCACAGCGACAGTGCTGCTGCGCCATAGAAGCTATCATACTAAAAGTGCTAATACACGAAAAATGCGAAATCTGTCTCTAAACTTAAGATTTTGTCGCTTCTATTCCTTTTTCATGTACAAAAGTTGCCGCCGTAATATTCAGCGACAAAAGTTGTCACGTGACCCTTTTTGTCGCTCAAACGGTCGGTTTCAGCAGCACGTGAAAAAGCACCTTTAAAGAGAGAAAAAATGAGGAGTAGAGCAGGGCGGAGGGCGTGGGCCTTTGAGAAAAGAGCGAGAGAGGGGGGAGGAGGAGAGTGGGTTAGGGAATGTTTGAGAGAGATGAGGGAGAGAGTAGAGGTGGAGTGGAAGTTGTCAGGATGGGAGGAAGAGAGGAAGGATTTCGTTGGGGAGAGAGGATTAAATGTGAAGGAGATGGAGAGAGAGAAGGAGGAAGGGGGGAGATATGGGAGAGGATTGAGGAAGCGGAGAGGAAATTACAAAGAGGGGAGAGGGAGGAAAAAATAAGGAATTTAAGGTACAACAGGTGGTACGAATGGATTAAGGTAGAGAGCATCCCAGAGTACTTAAAGAAGGGGTGGGGAGAGAATAGATGGAGGAGGGTGGCGAGGAATAGGGAATGAAATGTTAGAAAGTAAATATTTCGAGGAAGAAGAAAGGAGAGCCTGTAGATTATGTGGAGGTGGATGAGGAGAGAGGAAGAGTAGGGGAGGGGGAGGGACGAGAGGGGAGGGGGAGAGTGGTTGAGGATGGGTGAGAGAGTGTGAATGTGAGAGAGGAGAAAGTATGCGAGGAAGAAAAGACTTTGTAAACGGAAACGGAAATCCCTAGGTGCATAGAGAATTAGGGCGGCGGACAAAGAGGTCACGATAGATAGGAGCGACGGAGCGAGTGTGTGCGTGTGCGTTAGGTAGGCGAGAGGACGGAAGGTTGCGAGGCGGTGCGGAGGAGCGTGAGGGAAAAGAAAAATTTGTAAAATTATATAAAGGTTTGGGACCGTTCCTATAGAAAAACGCCATTCAAACCCTAAAGGGTCGAATAAAGGTTATCTATCTATAACTAAAAACGTTACAAACAATAATTATGAGGAACGCATGAAAATTCTCAAAGATATTCCAATTTTTGAGACGAAACCTTATAGAAAGAATATTATGCATTTAAATGCAAATTGCAGTGTCGCATATCTCGCAGAACATTTATTCGCAGATTTTCCTAGTTTAACAATAAACAGGAATTGTGATGATAGTAATCACGAAAATTTCGTACGAAACATTTCAGTATTTTCTGTTAATATTAATATATTACTGCAAAACTGTTTTTCCGAAATACAGAATGCTGTATTAGACACATCACGACAAAGAACACAGGTCTACAAATTAAAGGGTATTTACTATCACATGAAACTTTATATTTATTTCCGAAGAAATTTGGTGCGTTGAATTCAAATCTGGCCTCAGAATGGCGCCATCACGTCAGGATTTTGAGATATTCTAACCTAAAATTGCAAAAATGGCTGTTTTAGGGCATTATTGGAGTTCATTCTTGGTTGCAGAGCATTTTATCGATAAAAACTAAACAAAATACCGTAAAGTACAAGTCTTGCCCTTTAATTTCCATTTTGAAACATCCAAATAGGTTTTTTGTATGTTTCGACAAATAACCAGTAGGTTTATAGTAGTAGGTTATTCTGAAGTAATAAGTTTGTTATCCTTTAGATCAGATGGATTTTATGGTTTTCCGCCATAAAATTAGATACTTATCTTTTAACAATAAAAAAAGCTTACAATGATTTTACATTCATTTAACACGCACACAAACTCTCACACACCGCAAATCACAGTGAAAACAAAAAATTGCCAAAAAAATAAAATAAAATTATAAAACAACAAAAAACATTAAAATTAAAATAATTAAAAAAAGAATAAAACTTTAAAAATTACAAAAATAATTAAATAATATATATAAAATACTCCGAGACGCGAAGCACTAAAACGAACATTTCGAAAGACTTGGCAATTTCGCGGAAGTCGTTGCGAAAAATTCTAAGTTCCGATAGATGAAAAATTTTGACCGGTATTCCGGTGATTTCTTTAGAGTTCTGGATAGCACCTCACGAGATCTACAAGAAATTGTAATGGCAAAATTAGCTATTTTTAATGGTTATAAAATTATCGCTGATTTAATTATTTCATTTTGTGAAGTTAGCACCCCCAATATTAGAAAAAAATTTTTTATAAGTTCTGGCAATTCTATTTGGAGTTCTGGATAGCACCACAAGAGTTCTATAAGAAATTCTAATGGCAAAATTAATTATGTCTAATGGTTAAAAAGTTATAGCTGATTTAGAGTTTTCATTTTGTGAAGTTAGCAAGATTCAAAATTGATTGTTTAGCTTAATTCGCTAGAACTATTTTTAAAATTAATATACAACTCTAGAACTATTCGGGGTGCATTGAGAACTTTAGAAAAAAATTAATTTTTTAAAAGATGAGGTGCCAGCTTCATAGAGGTTTACGGTACACATATTTATGTTTGAATATAAATTCAGGTAAATAATGTACATAATGATAATTGCGAGTTCCATATCTCGGTATTCCATGTCGAATATCACGTCATAAACGTTCTATGTATGTGAACTCCTGTATGAGGGTCTCTTTGATTTTTATTATGATTTACAACACAATGTGTATAGTTATAATAAATTATAGTTTTAAGTCAGTATATACTTTCCAGCAATCACTGAATAATAATACCCGATGCAATGAAAGGAAATATAATTCGAATTAAAATTTGAGACAAATGTTCTACAGGAACAACAAAAAATCTGCCAGTACGTCGTTCAACACCTCCAAATAACCATTGGCCAGTAATGAGACTATTTTTGCCTTCCAAATTTAGCCTTATCAATTTCTACAATGAAATTTGAACCGCCGATTTACTCTTCATTATGCAATAGCCATTGTGTCAAGAGTTATATAAAAGTTCATATCACTTACTATTTCAAAGATCATTATAATGGTAGCATTAATGTAGAAAATAAGAAAAACATACTTCTCGACAAAAATTTATCCAGTTAACTGCCGTGTAAGATGTAGTAGATAGTTCTTCTTGCAAGAATAAGTGTCGTGGAGAATTTAAAAGTAAAAAATAAGAAATTAAACGACAAATTTTGTCAAATTCAGTGCAGCTCTTTCAAACCACATATTAGTTAGAGCACTAATTTTAAAATTGCACACTTTTCTAATTCGTTTTCTATTACAAATTTGTTTGTAATATTTATGCTTGCAATGAATAATAAATGAACGCAGTTCCATGTTGTTCCATGTTCAAGTGAATAATTTTGTTGCTCCACATTATTTGATCGATAACTTTTCCCTCTGCCAGAAATGTAATTAACTCTTCATAATTACGCGTTAAGTGAAGAAACTCGTGAATTAACATAATGAACAAAAATTGGAATTACTGTACAGTTTCAATAATTATTGACAACTGAAAGAGACTTAGCGAAATATAAACACGAAGAATCATAAGTAATAGTTCTTACTCCTATGATTATATTTCTATGTAAATATACCTTTACGCGAGATTTACCTTTTCAATTACAATTACTCAGTCATCAAAATAATTTCACGCTGCGTTCAATAGATTAACGATTTACTGCTTTAAATGACTTTTCTTCGTTCATTCGTATATTATTTCCATGTACATCTAGTCGTTTATGTTCTTCAATATATTCCAAATAATTACTATATTTCTCAAATATTTTTTGCAACTTTTGAATAAAAAACGTGCGACGACTAAAACTTTCACTCAGGAGGGTGACCTTGACAACATATGTCAAGGCTAAGGTCATCAAAGATTTCTCCTCTAAAGTGCATAATTAACAAAAAAATTAATATATTAATCAATTGTTTTCGTAGAACAGTTTTATTAATTAATATAGTCCATACAGCACACAAGCTTACAGCAATATTTCTGCAATGTTGCAACGTTGCATATTACGGTGTAATGTTGCAAAGATATTATAAAGACATTATTTTACAATATTACTTTAGCAATGTTGCAGCAACATTTTAAAATGTTATTAAAATGATGAAAATAATAAAAGTGTGTCGCACATTTATTTCACGAAGTTATGTTTTATCCCTAAGTAGTAAAGATAGGAGAGTTCTACTCCGGGAGCAACGAGCGGTGTGCGGGGCGCGGGGATTCTTGGAGCGCGCGGGGGTATGACGTCACAGGAGTGGTGGGGATGACGTCACAGGAGTGAAAGCGCTTTTATGACCGTCATCAAAATTTTTTGTTGGTAGACCCAAGTTTGAAATACCTACTCTTGTATTGTATTATAATAATATGAACAATACTCCATCGCTCCCGTTCCCCCATGCATCTCGCGTACCCACCCACTCGCTCGCTCGCCTGCTCTTTATAAACTTTTTTTTATTTTATTATTTTTTATTCTTATTTTTATTTTTATACGCATTTTTATTTTATTATTTTTTCTTATTTTATTCTTTTATTATTTTATTATTTTTTTCTTTTATTATTTTTTCTTATTCTTATTCCTATTTTTATTATTATTTCTTATTCTTATTCTTATTCTTATTATTTTATTATTTCTTATTATTCTAAAACAGGAAAGGGAAGGGAGGGATACAAATTAACGATATCACGTTTCAGATTTTCATTTAAACATTTTATTCTTAATTTTCACATACGTTTATACACATTTTTCTTATGTACTAAAAACTAAAACCAACAGCTCGCAATCGATGAGCTGATGCTTATCGAAAGCATCGCTGACGCGAATCATGTTCGGTACTTCTTTAGGATCCGTCGCAGTGGACGCGATATGTGAAAATTGTATAAACTTTACATCAACCGAATCAACATTTTTAAATAACTGCTCAAATGCTAAATAGATGCACTGATCCAGATTAAACATGGAGAACAACGTCGATTCGGTCATCGTCAAATATACGTTCAAAGATTCAAGATGTAGCTTAATATTATTACGAGCTTAATATTATTAATCGCGCAAGCGCTGATCATTAGCGGTCCGACGCTCATAGAACTGCAGGTATCCTTCGAGTCATTCCGAAGGAATTTTTGAATGTTCCATCGCTGCTCGTAGAATTTTCTCCACGTTTCGAGAGACAGAATCATCTCGTTTCCACGATTATCTCCCACGACGATCTCCACATAGCTCGTGGGCCCACATTGATGCCAATTTCGAGGAATTTGTATCCCGTGGCTGTCAGCGCGTATCGTCTACTCAGTACACGAACTGCACGACGCTCCAACGAAATGCTGTAGAAAAATAATGAAATTAGTTTCAAAATAATATAATTTACAATATATAAAATAGAAAGCTCTATACTTACTCGTTAGATTTTTTCTTCTCACGATATTTATCTCGCGATAAAGTTTCATCATCCTGAATCGGCACGTAATAGTTTATCGCGCGATTGTCGCTGTTCTCTTCGACGGAATACATTTTTTCTCGGTTACAAGAAGCGATCCGTTGATATATGCGGTTGATGCAACACTGATCGCGTAAAATTAACTGAGTAAATTGCATATACGTGACAATAATCGACATTTTGAAAGAATAAGGGAGGGGATTAATGTTTTAAGCGCGATCTGGAGGACAACGTGAAAGAACAACTAAATAACGTGAAAGAACAACTAAATAACGTGAAAAAAATAACTAAATAACGTGAAAAAAAAGAATTAAATAACATAAAAAGAACAATTAAATAACGTGAAAGAACATGAAGAGAATATCGAGAAACATAAAATAATGCAAACAGGAAGTAAATATTGTTTGAACTACGTGTAATGGGAAGGAGGGGGGAAAAGAAATTGACATATTTATAGATAGCATACATTTATTTTTTATGGTGGTGGTTGTGCCACCAATTGAATATCTTAAATACATTTTGCAAAGCGCAATTCGATACATGTTTCTGACAACGCAAAGTATGTGTAGCGTCCAACTTTTTCAGAAATTCCACGTCTTCGAAGTGCACGTCGATGCTCTCGATGTAGACATCCTCTCTCGCATTGTCCTGAAGCAAATCCTGCAGTCATTCTCGTTTCTCGAGTCCTTTGACGTATACGATCGGTAATGTTTCGCTTTCCGTCGCACTCGTAACCGCCTTTATAATCAAGTCTCTAGCCATGCTGTACGGAATCGGTCCGTCGTCCCACCGCAATCCGTGATAAGTCACCGTCAACCAGGTTACGTTCCGTTTATCCGCTTTGCTGAGAAAATACCATGGCTCGGGGCTTCCAAAAATATAATGTGAGAGAATAAATCCCTCTCTGAGAGCGGCAAACTCCTTTATGACGAAGGAGTTTTTGCCGACGATAAAACCTTGCAGATCCACAAACGTTGGTGTGGACATGACTGATTTATGTCAAGAAGCAGACTGTAAGGTATCGCCTCTCTAAATTGTATCGAGGCAGTTGTCACATTTAGGTGATTTTGCGCACAATGTTGGTCAACGGGTTGTACTGAACTACGCGATCGTGCAAGATGAGGCAATAGGCAGTAGTACTTGCAGGTATATTTTCACTGCAATCGAATTCTATGCGTACATCCACAGTGGCGCTCTTGATCGATTCGTTCTGTCCCGCGCAATCAATGACCACAAATGGTCCTTTCGTTAAAAATGTGCTTAGGGTGAAAAGCACTTCTTGGCTCTCGGATCCGTAATAAGAATTACGAAAACGTGAATACATGTCATAAAGCAGAGCGTATCTTTTTTTCTTAAAGTCTAGATTCAGATCATCGTACGGATAATAATCAGAATTTAGATAGAGCTTTACGTTGGTTAGGTTACAGTGGTCGAATACGCTAGCATCTTGAGACATGGTATTCTTTCGGCCAGTTTGCAGAGCGAAGATAACGTATCGCGATTTTTCCAAATTGAGTCGCAGTTTTGACGGTCCATGAATGCTTGGTTGTGCTCTGCAGTAGCGGAAACTCGTACAGATCCCACGAGCGAAAACCCATGTTGAAGTATCGCCCACTGTTCAGAAATTAGATTATCGGTACCGCGAGCGAGCGTACCGCTGTCTGATTAGAGTCGATTGTGCATCACGAAGATTACCCACGCACGGCAGCACTTCTCGAGAGCTTAATTTCGCACGAAAATACCTTAATTGTCCGCGTTAAGAAAGTGGCGCGGCTCAAGAATTCTCTCTTACTTCCTGTTCACGATAGGAGACACACGTGTTATTTTGCTACGGAAGTAAGGAATAATTCTATAGTTCAGTTTTTTGGTGCTCTCATAGAATAAAACTCACTCATGGACTAAAACTCACTCACGTCTTCCACGTGAAAGGTGTCAGTTCGTGATCGATTGTAAATAATTGATTAAGGAACATTAAAGACTCATTTTTTTTTGTTATTGTTCAAAGTGAAGTGTCAATGCGTAACAGACTCATTTCATACTCTTGTTCCTCGCTCTCTCACCACGTTCCAAAACTTTTCCATGCGGTAACTCGCACACGCAACACCCACTTTCCAAAGCCCGTAGCATGGACAATTTATTGACTTCATTTAACATAACGTGAGGCATTTGCCACTGTACTTTGAATAATTCGATTTCTGGCTCCGTCGTCGAATCTCCCATGAGGCAATTGTTGTCATTGCGCGACCGTATTAGAATCAATTCGTGACGAGCGTTGATAACCACATGTTTGTAATCCTCACAAAATCCAGCAACATGTAGAGCGATACGCAAAAATTAAAGTTTTCTTCCGGCATGCTGGATCCAACGTCCCATCCAGCATTTATCAAGATCAATGTTTTGTCATACGTTAACGATGCATAGTTCTTGAGCGTGCTGGCTATTCCAACATTTCTGCTGCAATCAATCTTCACACCATTGAGTTCGTATCGAATTTCGTCAAACATAAATGTTACGCAATTATTTGTAAGAACATTCGCCGCCGCAGCCGCCGTGGCCGCCACCGACGTGGCCGCCGCGTCATTGTTCTTCTTCTTCTTCAATATTCCTTCGATGTATAAAAAACTTTCGCACGGCAACGTGTACAGATCTTGTTGTTGTATGGATATCCTTATCTCGTTGTTGTATCCGAACGTTGTATTAGCGTACGGGTTGTACGTGTGAGTCTCGATCTTAATAATGCGATTATCAAAGATCAGTTTACCCTCGATGTTCAAGATGTCAACCATTTTAGATGTTTCGCATGGCGAATCCCAAAGATTTTAAAAATTCAACGTTCGACGCGTTGAGTTTCTTTTTCTCGCTGCAACCGGATGACCGAATATTGCCAAATGTCGATGTCGTTGTTCTCGTGACGATCGCGTTAGCTCTGACGTTCTTTGCGTTTGATTCGTTCAACACGAGCATCTCACGCCCGAGTTATCGCTGTCGCCGTCGCACGTGCAGTCTGACAGTGATCTCCTCTTCTCGAAAATCGAGCAGTCGTCCGTTTTGATCGACGACGCGTATCGTTAGATCCGTAATGCTCCATACGATGATCGGCAGATAAATGATCTGTGCCGGCGTTTCCGATATCTTATATCCTGGTAGCACGTTCGGTGAAAATTCATGTATCGTGTGCACGCGCTTGCTGTTGCTGTAAGCGCCCGCGGTCACGTTGCATTCTATGCGGATAATTTTCACGTTCATAATGTTAATCGGCATGTCCAACTCATACCATTTTTGCGGCTGCAATATACGATTTGACGAAAATCCCAGCAGCGATCCTATGTTGTTGGGCTTGTTAAAGTTTACTCTAAAGGCACATTTTATCTCGCTCCTCATCGTATTGTAATTTGCACACATCACTATCGGATATTTTCCATCCTCGTAATCGTCGTGCGTTTCAACATGTTCACCGTGTTTCGACAAAATTGCGCGTTTCAGAAACTTGTTTATGTCTTGCAGTTCATACGATCCCTCGGGAATTGTAATTTCTTTGTGAAAGTAAAATTTATTGTTCGAGGCATTCACATTCGCTATCGTATAATAAGTCTCAAAGTCCATTAGACCGAGAGTAGTTTACCGCGAGAACGTTGCTCTTGCCGCTCAGCGTGAATGTCAACGACATGATGGAGAAATTACTTAGCGTACATTGAGTCCTCGCAACGATTCGTCAGGCTTTAAATTCGCGCGCGTCCACCGTTTGGAGAAACCGTAGGCACATCTAGCCACAGATGCTCTGATCGTAGGTTTGATAGGACGTTCGATTGTATTCTATCACGCAGTTCTTGAAATAACGCACCAGTTCTCTTGGCGGCCGAAGATTACCAAAACTGTCGAAATATACGACGCGATCTCTCCTCTTTGCGTACGCCACCCAATGAGTGCCGGGGCCCGTTGCGTTGTCCAGATTCACAATACCGCTCTCGTTTCGACGTGCACCGCTTATCAGTAATGAATCACGCATGAAAACGCCACTAAGGTATGGTACGCACATATGCCTCGCCAATTGATCCAACTGTACATTCGTCGTCACACCCGCAGGCATTTTTAACATCTCTTTGAAGTTTTTTTTTCTTCTCTTTACAACGCCCTGTCCGCGTTTGTATGGAGCGAGATAGAGTCCACGACCCTCCACCGCGCGATTATGACGCTGCAGCTCCTCGAGTTGGCGTCGCGCGGCTTTGCTGTCGTTCACCGCCTTTGCCACACCGGCCGCTCCACCGATCAGAGATCCGAGCGCGCCTAACATTGGCAGAATCGGAAGTATACCGCATTTCGCTACCAGAAGTATCCGTTTTTTCTTCGCCGTTGTCTTCTTCTTCTTCGTCTTCGTACTCATACCGATCTTTGTCTTGGCTTTCATCGCTGCCCAGACAGTAGCGGCGGCTGTTCTCTCACCCAGAGTAGAATCTTTCGCGACGATGCGTTTTCGTGCTTTCTCGGCGAGTATTTTGTCCGCCGCGTGTCTCTCGGTAAGATCGTTGCTCCGAGAATACGCTATGTCGTGCTCGCAGCACGCCACGTCCAGTGGATTTATACCTCGATCATCTCTCGCCAAACGTTTCTCCAAGTGAGTTCCCGGACCGCAAAACTGATAGCCGGAGATATGTAGTTCGAAGAGAAGCGCGTTTATCGCGCGATTGAGCAAACTGCCGCCGCTTTTTATTGATTGGCTAGACATCGTTGCAACTGTCATTCGTGGCAATCCTTGATCAGCGGCGCCGGACCATCGATATGCGTTCGCTGAAACGGTAAATTATAATGTTGCAGGCAACGATGATACTCTTGAACTTCCGAATCCGCCTTAATATGATCTGGAAGTCTATCCCACACATAATCTATACAATTATAAAACTGCCGTAACAGAACGATCTTTGGTACATAGTTCAATTGTTCGGCGGTTAAATCGTATATGTCACTGTTATCTGACAAAAGCAAAAACATTTCTGAGAGATTTACGATTCCGCGCGACTATAAATAGGTGCGTTCGATTCCGTTCTCTACTCAGAAGTGCAAAGAGAAATGAAATTCGTGCGGCAACCGTTGACGATACGCGTCACAAACTACGACGATAGATTGCGGACAATGGGGGACAGAGCGGAGGTGCGAAAGCACGGCGCGATGTTATCGACCACTGTACGCGCAATCATCTGCGGCCCTTCGAATTGTGGTAAAACCAACGTTTTAATAAGTTTGTTGGAAAGTCCGCACGGCGTGCGTATCGAGAACGTGTATGTGTACTCAAAGTCGCTGCAGCAGCCAAAGTATCAATATCTGGAGAAGCTACTGACATCGATCGATGAAATTGGCTATTTTACATTCTCCAACAATAGTGATGTCATCCCGCCGAGCGATGCGCGTCCAAACTCGATTTTTGTTTTCGATGACGTTGCGTGCAACAAACAAGATACGGTGAGAGAATACTTCTCGATGGGTCAGCACTCGAACGTCGACTGTTTCTATCTCTGTCAGACGTATGCGAGAATACCCTAATACGCGACAACGCGAACCTGCTGATTCTGTTCAAACAAGATGCTACCAATTTGAAACATGTTTACAACGATCACGTGAACACTGACATGTTGTACGGGGATTTCTGTGCGTTTTGTAACGATTGTTGGCAGGATGAGTACGAATTCGTAGTGATAGACAAGGACAGTTCGCTTACGAATGGGCGATATCGAAAAGGATTTAACATGTTTGCGATACCACAACACAGTTAGTCGTCGATACTTTATCGAGGCAAACGCGAATGATCTGTCGAGATGGTGGGGATCCAAGATATTCGTGAACGTGAAAAAATCACGAGGGAGATTGAGAAGACGAGTGAATCGATTCGCAAGAAACATCGCTCTTTGAAGACTGGTAAAATCGAGGATGATATCGCGGTGAAGACGCACTTCAAGCCTATTATCGAACCGCTGCAAAAGATGGTTGAGAATTCTGTCATGCGCACGATAAAGGAAGAACCGCGTGACGATGACGACTGCGACGACAACGGCGACGTAGAAGACGAAACGTTATTTGCCCAGAAGCATGAGGCGGAGGATGCGACATTGAGTATATTGAGTAAAACAAAGAGGAAACGATCGTTGGTTCACGCATCGACACCGTATAAAACTTATCGATTTACGTCTCCGCTGAACGTATCACCGATACCGACCGCGACTGATAACAACCGTACAATCGCCCGAATTGCTCGCGAGCGAGAATCTTTTCGAGCGAACGGATGATTTGCTCAATACAACCGTTCGAAAGCAGCTAGAACCGGCAGAAAGTCGAGAAACGTTGCTTGGTAACCTGGGTCCATTAAGTCGAAGGTACATCGAAGACGTTTTGAGCGACAATCCAATAAGCAGTTTAGATAATGTATACGGCGTTCGTCTGAGCAACAATGAAATGATGCTCGGTGATAAACGCATTGGCGTGGACAACGCTGACAACATAATTATCGATGGCGTACGATTCGCCGGTACGCCTGGTCTTTATAAGTTGATCTTCAAGAAATTGCCCGCTAACAGCGTCTATGCAGAGAAAGATAAGCTAAACTACAAGAATATACTGCTGTTGACGAACGCGCATAGACTCAATTATAATGCGCTTAATCGCATAACAGAGGCTATAAGTACAAATATATAATCGCGTTGTTACTATCAATCGAATCCAAGAGCAAATCTGGAGAAGGATTGCCTCGCACTATGACGTTGAACGACAATGCGATTGATTACGTGCACTGGGACGTAATCAATCCAACGAGCTGGTGGGTCGTCTACGTTTGCTCGACGCTTCGCGCCAAGCCGGTCATAACGCTCACGACAACGAGATGCTGTCGATCATCGAGGAACTTCGTGAAGCTGGTATCATTATAAATTAACCGGAGTATCCTCGAAACAAACTAGTCAATTGGCGTCATTTACATTGAAAAATGCCTGTCAATAAATTCGGTCTATTTGAACGGAGAAATGACTCGATCAGCTGCTGGAGCGAACTAGTGAGAAGTTACACGTGCGTGATAATGCACTGTGCCGTGTCGGTGTGGAATTTGACGCAAAGTCGTGCAAGATTCGTCGTGTAGCGCAATCAGAGGATGACGATGACGCGGCTAACAAACTATATGTGAAACAGTGCGTTAAAATTTTGAGTGACCAACAGCGGGAATTTATCGAGAGACTGACAGCGTTCGAGAGGGATGTGCATGAGTTAAGGCCTGTGTCCACGATCCGAGAACTGTGTCCGAGTTCTGGGATAGAATTTTTGTTACCAAATGTTTGTCCTGTGATGACTGCAGATGATGTTGCCGTAAGTTACAGGAGTGTACAAATGAAAGCATAACCTCCAACTATTAATATTGTGTTATATACTATCATATTTTTAATATTGTGCATTATAATAAATGCTATTTAAGAAGAAAAATTAAAATATTGAATTATATTATAATTGCAAGTTTTTATTTTATTAATTTCTATTTATTATTTTTTCATTGTATAATAATATAATAATTATTTCAGTGTCAAATTTTTAGATTTCTTGATCCTTGGTGTCATCCAAACATTTAATTAAAATAATTAACATTTTTATTAAAATGACCGATAAGAAACGGAAACTGAAAAAGTTAGAAAAATAGATTAAAAGGATTAAAGGATTAAAAGGAGTCTGTAAGATCATATAACTTTAAATATTTTTAATGAAATAAATTATATTTGATATTGAATTAAGAAGTTCCTTGTTAATTAACAAAAACAATCTTTTAATTATTCAGTAGAATATATTTTTAAAGGTTATTTATTAACCTTTTTAACTTACCGTCTTATAACTTCAATGATTCTTAAAAAGTTGACAACGTCTGATTTTACCGAGTCTGAACTAGTAACTATTACGAAAAAATGGGACGCGTTGCATTTTTTCGTCCGAGCTTTCTATCCGAGTTTTGCATCCAAGTTCGGTGTGTCCACGATACAAGTTTTAGTAACTTTTTGTCGGAACTAGAACTTGGACACAGTTCTCGGATCGTGGACACAAGGCTTTACAGGCCGCGATAAGCGAGCTGCGACGTGACGCTACCACCGAGTCAGAAACGGCGGCGAACGGAGAGGATAAGAAAGCAGTTTAAAAGTTAAATCTTCACACGTACTATTACCAGTTGATGATCGCATCGCTGAAACATGAGATCTGAAGATGAAAATATTGTCAGTTCCGAGAGACGGCGACTCGTCGAGGAACTGCATGCCCCGGCGAGAAGAAATTTTCCACGAAGACGTGTTATAGTTAAAGGATACGACGACCTGTGGCAAGCTGATATCGTCGAGATGCAGCCGTACTCGCGTTTCAACAGAGGCTATCACTACATACTCACCGTCATCGATGTATTGAATAAATACGCGTCGGCCGTGCCGCTCAAGAGCAAAGGTGGAAGCGGAAAGAGACAGCCAAAGCTATCGCCGAGATAATTCGAGAGAGCGAGAGACATCCGAAAAATTTACAGACAGACAATGGAAAGGAGTTTTACAACGCCGACGTGCAACGACTTGTGAAGAAACACGCCATAAATCATTATTCTACGTATTCGGTGCTGAAGGCATCGGTTGTCGAGCGATTCAATTGCACGCTCAAGAACGATATATGGAAGATGTTTACACTCAACGGAAACTACAAATGGATCAACGCGTTGCCGCGTCTCGTCTCAGAATACAACTCGCGAAAACATCGAACGATCGGCATGCGACCCGCCGATGTAACGCCCGCGATCGCCGAAAGACTCTTAGCTACGGTATACAGCGTGATAAAGATTGCGGGACCGGCAAAGTTTAAAGTAGGCGATTCGGTGCGCGTGAGCAAATACAAGACCGTCTTCGAGAAGGGTTACACGCCAAATTGAACCACCGAGGTGTTTAAAATCATTAAAGTACAACGTACTAATCCTGTGACGTATCTACTCGAAGACTATCATGGAAAATCTATCGCGGGAGCGTTCTACGAATATGAATTGCATCGCGCGACCGATCCCGACGTGTATCTCGTGGAGAAGGTACTGCGCAGAAGAGATGACAAGGTTTACGTGAAATGGCTGGGATTTGATGAGTCGCACAATTCATGGATACACAAGGACAATGTGGTTTAATTTGCATACAAAAAAGTTTATTCATTTCAAACATGTATAAAAAAGATGAATACACACATTATAAAAAAAACATAACACAAAAAAGATGAGTACATTATGAGATACACACATAATATAAAAAAGATGATTATACACGCATTATAAAAAGAATACATATAATACAAATAATTATTAAAATAAAAAAATTATGTAATTAAAAATTATACATACTGATCGCAAAAGTATTTTTTTGCCATTGTGTTTGCTGAGTTGCGAGCTCACGAGGCGGGATAGATTTTTTATCCCACGTGAAATGTCCCACGTCGGCGTCGTCTCCTTGCACGTACAGCAAGTTGACATGCTTTTCCCTCTTCCGGGCGGTAAGTTGTATCGGTAGAATTTTCTTATTCTCAATGCTATACACGTTGATTGATATATCATTGGAATTTTCAAACTTTTTAACTTGATTGAGCACCACAGGAAATTCAATGTCTCTCAGATTCAGTACCGTCGTATAATGAGGGTACGATGATTCTCGTTCTGCATGTCTTTCTGTCGGATGCAGAGCGGTCACCACCGACCACGCGAAACATGCATTGTCGTTAGATTGCACGTTAATTACCGCTTTCTTCAATTTTTTCTCTTGCGGTAACTTGATATAACACCCCGCGTGAAGTGGATTATATTTGTTAATGTTGACGGCCAAATTGAGTATTCGCGACAACGCCCACCCACTGTCACGTTCCTGAAACTCTTCGAGGGACGCCAGGGCAGGCTCGATGACGCGTTGCTCGTACCACTCGCGCAAATCTGATGTGCGAAAGAGTTCACAATTTCTCGTATTAATACTTTTATTAGCGCGTTTATCGCCCGCTACAAATTCATCGTTGAACACGGTATTCACTTTTACGCTATTGCGTTCTTTTATAATGTGTTGCACTCGCTCGAGCACTACTCCACCAGCGTCTTCCAAAAATTGTCGCGGCTCGATATAGTCCGCGTTAATCACCGCACTGGTCACAAGACGATTTTCAAACGCGGTATCTATCTCTCGCTAAACGAGCCTCTCCACGCTACCGCTCGCATAATCACCGCCGAAATGTATAAAGCGTCTCTCTAATCGAGTCTTTATACCCACGAGTCGTGCGATGCTTGCCACCACAGATTGTTTATGTTCGATCGAGAGCCGCTTGACACAACTTTGTTCTTCGAGTCGTTCCAAGCACTCATTGCATCGCTGCACCCACGCGAAATAATCACTCAAGGTAGCAACTCCATTGGATTGCTCCAGCAGGTTGCGTTCGATTTGTTCCATTTTTATATCACGTCGCATTCTTCTATGGAAACTTGCACGTGACTCGTTCACATGATTTACAAAAACGTTCTTTGTCCTAAACTTCATAATGATCCTTCTTAAAACTGCGCTGATAGAAACAGACACCTTGATAATTTTCCCGCATTTTCCATTCATCTTCTGAACTGCCAAGCTTCGCCTCTACATCGTTTCTCCAACAGTTGAAATTCGAATAACGCAAATTGTCTATTGCTAATAGTTCGACGCACCTGCCGATACCTGCAGGAATCTCGATGTATAGAACTGTGCAATATCTAATCTCATTAACGAGTTTTTCTAAGAAATAATAGTCTGTCTTATCAATGTCAAACGGAACATAAACTTCATTTTTCATCTGTCTGAACACTCGCCGCTTCGCTGTGTATGGCAAGTCAAAGGGAGGTAGCTCATTTTCGATTAGAACTCCTTGTTTTATGAAGCGACCACTGGTTCCGCGTATGCCGAGTTCTCGATCGCGTAAAAATTGCACCGGCGAGATCTGTTTCACACGCGTTTCACTCTGTAGATCTCTTCCTTCGAGAACATCGTTAATCTCTTCCAAATTGTCTATAAATTCTTCTTCATCAACAAAGCGAATATCGAGGCTCTCCATAATTTCCTTACTTATAAATGTTTTTATTGTGCACACAATGGACACATGTTGCACTGGAATATCATAAACATTGGATTTCTGCAACTGGAGCAATACTTGCTATCTATGGCATCATATGGCAAGGTGACGTGTTTGCGTGTAACAGACATTAATTCGACATTATCCTCATCATCTTGATTAATACTATTGGGCATACACTCTGAACATGCCAGATAATTGTTGCCTATAGTGTAGTAGTAGTATATAGCGCACTGTTCGTTCTGCGCGAATATTTCAGATGCGAGCACTATTTTGTTAACAACTCTCTCACGCGGATCTTCGTCATCAGGATCCTCAATGTCCACATCCTCAATATTCCATTTCAGATCTTCAATGTTTTTCCGCGGATTATCAATATTTTCACGGGAATTCTCTTGATTTTCACGCGGATCCTCTTGATTTTCACTGTCGCTGATATAATCACTGTCGTTAAACACTTCGTCCTCTAATTCAAGTTCCATTAATTTATCGTCGTTAAAATTATTCACATTAGCCATTACTCAAAGCACAGACACTCGTCGCAACTTCCAAAAACTTACTGCGATCCTACACCCTTTCAGACCGATTTTATATTTTCTCTCTTTTCCAACTTAAATATTTTCAAAATTATTGGTCCTTGAATCTGTTTGTTACACTAGCAGCCTGAGAACGGCGCTGAAAAAAGGGTATCTTTAGAAATACAGAAACGCATTCAAAAATTTCCAATCGCATGTGCACTCTTGAAAAAAGAATATCCTTTCATAACATTATAAATTTTAGCAGCCTGAGATCGACGCTGATAAAAAAGATAATTTTTTCAGAAATACAGAAACGCATTCAAAAATTCCAATCGCATGTGTACTCTTGAAAAAGAATATTCTTTCATTATAAATTTAACATTATAAATTTTAACATTATAAATTTTAGCAGCCTGAGATCGGCGCTCGGAAAATTTTGAAAAGATAGTTTTATTCTTGTAATGTATTGTTCATATTATTAAAATACGATACAAGAGTAGGTATTTCAAACTTGGGCCTACCAAAAAAATTTTATGACGGTCATAAAAGCGCTTTCACTCCTGTGACGTCATCCCCACCACTCCTGTGACGTCATACCCCCGCGCGCTCCAAGAACCCCCGCGCCCCGCACCCCGCTCATTGCTCCCGGTGTAGAACTCTCCTATCTTTACTACTTCCCTATTTATTCTATATTCGGGATATAAATAAAGAACTTTGATTTATTTCCTGCTTAAGCGTTATATTATTTATTTTATGACTAACAGCTTAATTTTATTGATGTAGAATATAAAATAAAGTCAAAAAGATCAAATACATAATCGAATACTTTTGATTATCAAATAATCTCAATGAATCAATTGAGCATTACCTCTTTTTCATATACGTGTGCGTGTATGGGTATGTGTACACAAAATTTTTTCAAGGTAGATTTTCTACAGTTTACAGGTTGTCTCGTAAAGATAGTAACAATGTTTAAGGGTCAATTCTTGAGAGTATTTTAAGACAAAAATCTTAATACCAAAATACTCAGACTGTAATAGTTTTTGAATTAGAAGCGTTTATAATTAGCAAATGAGATAGCCTAAAGTTCGCGCGCTCAGGTCAGGTTAGGTGTGGTACAACGGACAGTACTAAGATATGAAACTAGCAGCAGACTTCATCTTGCAAATATAAGCTGTCAAATAACATTTTATAAAATGCTTACGTTTTACGTATCATGTTTTATTTTTTATATTTTCAATAAAAAGTTTATCTGCATAGATAATGCATTTGCAAACATTAGTAAAAGCAAACCTATTCTTACTGTATATGTAATCTCGACATCGATTAAAGTACACGCAAAAATAAACCACACGAGTATCGACTTCATATAAAAAATGAAAAAAAATTTTAAAATATTTACTCTTCTTTACCTAACCTAACCTATAACGCACACTCACACATCACATAATTTTTGTAAACTAAAATCTTTTTAATTATGTATCGAAATAAAATTTACAAAATTCTATGTTGTTTGTTAATGTAATCTATGTTTTACTCGGTGGTATTTCGCAAATACGGATGCAGAGATCTTATATCAAGCACATATTGTCATGTCTTGACAGATTATTAAAAAATTTTTGTTTTCAGCATCAATACTATGGAGCAGATACATATTAATGCCTAAACTTTCATTCTGTAAAAGGATTTTCCAATCTATAAAAGCAATACGAAGATACGGGTTTAGAAAAATTGTTGGTATTGCGGAAGGCTACAGGATCCCCTTAAATGTTGTTACGGTCTTTACGGGACACCCTGTATATAATAATAACGAAATTACAAAATTTAAACGTTTTGGCCATATACATTTAACTTATTACAGTGACCCTAACAGCACAATACATTGGCTAACGTTGTTTAAATATTGATTATCTTGGGAATACATTGATCAGTATAATATTTCCCAATGTAAAGTTAATATTAATCATTAAATGCCAATGTATTACTGATATTTGCACGTCAATAATTGGACTTACACTGGGCATTGGCCAAGATTTAGCTAATATAATTTCAATATTGAATACGTAAAAAAATTAATAATATATTGCCAATGTTACATGCCAAATATATGCTCGTGAAAAAATGGTTCATATATAATTATATATGACATCATTTATATTTGACCTTGAATAGTTACTTGAAGGTGACCTTCAAGTAACTATTCAAGGTCAAATTAATGACACCATCTTATGTTCCTCTTGAAACCATACACAACTTTTGTCTGAAACATTTTTGCTGAAAATGCTTTGTTGAAGAATTATCGAGGTACGTTCTTTAGAATGGGACACTCTGTATATGTGATTATATATAATTATGTATAATTATATATGAAACTATATATATTTATATATGGTATGATGTCATATATAATTATACCTTCAAGTAACTATTCAATTTTTTAAATGGAACACTCTATATTTTTATTGTATATTCTTGTAGCTCATCTCGAGAGCTTTCCAAAACACTATAATTAAATATTTTTTCGTTAAGTACTTTTTAAGTTATTTTAAATTTTGCCATGGCACTTTTTAATATAAAATATGAAATATCTCATAAAGTATTTATTTTTGGATAATTTTACCTTAATACTTTTAGATAATAAATTGGAATAATAAAAGGAATTGATTAATAGTATTAATTTTTGGATATGGAATTTTGCAAAATCCATCAATGGAACTAAAAAATACAATAAAATTTTTAAATCTAATTCTTCGCATTTTTTTACATTAATCGATTCCTTTTATTATTCTATATCTTAAAGTATTAAGTTAAAATCATCGAAAAGTGAATACTTTGAGATACTTTATATTTAATATTAAAAAGTGTTATGACAAAATTTAAAATATCTCGAAAAGTGCTTGACGGAAATATACTTATAGTGTTTTGGGAAGCTCTCAAGATAAACTATAAGAATATGCAATAAAAAATAAGGGCTTCCATTTAGAAAAATTAAGTTAACTTTCATATGACCTTGACAGTGCCACCTATCAAGTCAAGTTCATACTGCCATCAAGTGCATCTTTTTAAGCCTTAAAACATTTTTCTTTAAAATGATTTGTTTCTGACAATGAGATATTCGACCGTTTCCGGACTTTTCGAAAACCCTGTATAACATATAAATAACAATTAGTGTTATATTACTTGTTACTTCCATGTTATATTGCTGCAACAAATGATGTTTACTGGGTATTAGAAAGATTACAATAAAATTTAATATATTATGTTATAACAAAAGATAATTATTTCACACATTACCACAGACATGTCATATGCCAGATTTCAACGATTATAATCATAATAATAATTATAATTATAAATATAAATATAAATAATTATAAATATAATAAATATTATGAGCATATACAGGAGAAAAGATACAATGATTGACAGAGGCAGATTAATTGACACCCTGTTATATTTTTACCCATAGCAGACTAATTGCTCATCACACGATTAATTTTCGGGTACTAAAGGAATTCCTCTCTTCTTTAGTACCTGGAAATTAATCATGCAATGAGCAGTTAGTGTGCTATGAATAAAAATATAACAGAATGTCAATCACTCTGCCCCTGTCAATCACTGTTGGATTTAATTGTGGGCAGAAAGGAAAGAATACAGGTTTCTGATAGTGCACTAAGCTCGTGTCGGCATTTATTAAAGTAAATCGCACAAGTACAGGCAGGGACGATCGGCCATAAGCTAAAATCCGAAGAAGACCATGAAACATACGAATACAAGAAGGGTAACGTCCGTGCGAATCGTGAGTTAGGCATAGAGTACATAAAGTAATAAAAGAGCAATATCACGGACGTAATGATCGTAATAACTTCTCATTCCAATACTCCTCCTATCAGTATGTCCGATATAACACGATAAACTCTCGTTTATGTTAACATAGAGTACAAACTAAAAAGAAATGATTTGTTCTTTAAACGTATACAAAAAAAAGTACTCAAGGCTTGCCATTTTGTCTTGTTATAATATATTTAAAATATATTATAAATATATTATAAATATAAAATATATTAAAATATATTTAAGCCTAATAGTTTTACACATTCGTCATGTTTCGCTTTAGTTAGGAGCTTTGTCAAAAGATCAGCTATCATTTTATCAGAAGGTAAGTAATTTATGTTTATTTCCTCTTTATCTTTGACTTCACACGAAAAATGATATCTGATCAATGTGCTTGCTTCAATTGTGAAATACGTGATTTTTATTTAATTCTATCGCACTTTGACTGTCGCAAAACACCTCTGTTGCATTCATTACGCAAGATCTAAAGTTCATATGTTCTAGTAGACGTCTTAAATAAACTACTTCTTTACATACTTCTGATAGGGACATGTACTCTGCTTCCATCATGGATAGAGCAACAGACTTTTATTTTCTTGACTCTCAACTTATCGGTCCACTAGCTAACATTATCACGTTTCCGCTACATGATTTGCGATCCTCTACGTCGCCGGCCCAATCTGAATCTACATAAGCTCGCATTTCCTTAGAGTCCTTAGTGTACGTTATACCGTAATTAGTAATATTTTGCAAAGCACTCTCTTTGTGAATTTCAAATGTGTTTCCGCAGGGTTTGTACAAGGTGTAAAGAAATTATATGTCATGGTTCATACAGGTAATTCTACATCTTTGGATCAGTGGAGATCTGTTAAAAAAACACGCCGCAAAATTGACCTTAACAGTCTAAATCAAGGTCAAATATTTTTGTCTCAAAAAATCTAGAACAATATAACGATCAAAAGTCTTAAAGGAACCATAGGTCAAAAGTTACTCTTTCAAGTAGATATATTCACTTGAAGTTGAACATTACAGAATAATACTGTATTTTTAGAATGAGTCTAGATGCTCTAATAAAAAAGTATAGATGGTCTGAAAATTTCATATGTGAAAATTTTGTCTGCTTGCATGCAAAATTGGTGGAAAGATAGAACTTAGCAGTAGATTAGTTCACATACACATTGTATTATTGTCTGTACTTTGATTTTGCAAAAGGATTTTTAAATCTATAAAGGCAATTAAGGGGATACTGGAGCGTTCTGTTTTACCCATTAAACACAATTTTTGTCACGTAAATTCTTCTTATTGATTTTGTAGGTTACGAAATCCTTCTCCAGAATTAAAGCATAAGCATTAAATTCAGTCTGGATTGCGGAGTTTATGTCGAAAAAAATTTTTAATTTACGATATTTTTATCATTTCTTAGTCAAAAATGGCGTCTGAAGCTGTCACGTTGTAATAATATTTGCTTGATATAGAAGATCTGCAGTTTGTACTCACGAAATTCGAATTTCCAGACACATAAATAATGCAAACAAATACTGTTGAGTTTATAAAATTAGACTTTGATGTCTAAATAAGACGTATTTGCGATACGAAAATTTATGCTGACAGGCGTGCGAAACTTGATAAAATAGAGCAAAAATTTAAAATTTTTTTTCGTCTTTGATGTGAAGTCGATACTCACGTGGTTCATTTTTGCGCGCACTTTAATCCTGCAAAAGGATTTTGTATTCTGTAAAGCCAATTTGCTAATTTACAATATTATAGCTTAGAATTTTACCTACATTATCGACCTCGATCAAGTTCGAGCGTCACTCCAGCATCCCCTTAAGTCTAATTATTTTTGCTTAAAATTTTTTTGCTCTCGATTTACGTGCCCAATCTCATATAACTTTTATATGAGTAAATGTTTCTATGAGTTGACAGCTAATTAATAATTTTATGCCTTTTTCGGTCTTTAATTGAGCAGAGCGGGATTTGTTTTCGTACGTACTTTACACCTGTAAAAGGATTTTTTAATCTGTAAAACCAATTCGAAGATTTTTCTTGTTAAACAAAACGGACTGTTCCGTCGGTATCCAGCATCCCCTTAAGGGAATCCTAAAGTGACGCTCGAACTTGATCGAGGTCGATAATGTAGAGCAGAATTCTAAGCTATAATATTATAAATTATGAAATTGGCTTTACAAAATACAAAATCTTTTTGCAGGATTAAAGTACACGCAAAAATGAACCACGCGAGTATCAATTTCATACAAAAAATTAACAAAATTTAAAAATATTACTTATTTGTACTTGTAAAATTTCATTCCATATAATCTTTTTTTCTAGCCTTTTAATCTTAGTTTCAATTGCACAATATTGTTCGTGCATGTTGTCCCTACCCCGCCAACGCCTCATTTTGCATATATAAACTGTAGAATTTTTGTGTTCAGTAAATATTATTGTCAAGTAGCAGTAATATTTTAAATTTTTATTCGTTTCTTATATGAATCGATACACGCGGAGTTCATTTTTGAGTGTACTTTAAACCTGGAGAAGGATTTTGTATTCTGTAAAGCCAATTTGATAATTTCAAGGAATAAAAAATATCAATGCTCGGTAATTATGTCACTTTAGGATTCTCTTATAAGATTAATGAATATAAAATCAAAAATGCTCGATCGGTAACTATGTCACTTTAGAATCCCCTTATACTATTGAATTTTTTGTGATAAAAGAATGTTCTGCATATACATAATACCAATTTCTGACTGACAATGAGATGTAACTTTAAATATATTTTTATTTTTATTTAGTTTAATTTTATTATTATAAGTACTCTGCAGCTGCTTCTTTTCTTCTGCGTAAGTATGTCTAAAAATATTTAATAAAAGATATTATAGTTTTATTTTAATTATATACTTTATTAAAATTTATTAAAATAATTTATTATCAAGTAACAACTCAGATGTGCCAACATTATAATATAAATAAATATTACGTATTTAACATTTCTGCAATTAGCCTGAATCATTTCGGCGAAATATTACAATTGTATGTCTCTACAATATTACTGCAATATTACATTGTAACTTGAAATGTTGCAACGTTTTTGCAATGGAACTGAAAACTTCTGTGCTATATGGACTGTTTGATATATTTCTAAATTATTATTTTATTTAAATAATGATATTGTAGCATTTTGTAAAGATTTAATTATTTTACATGTGATATATTTTTATAATATCAATAAATAATAATAACATAACTACTAGAAACTATTATTATTAAGTATTACTTTTATTATTACCATTATTATTATTACTAACTAAATTTATATGCATTCAAAGACATTTATCATATCTATCATTTCTATAAAGTTGCGTTTTCATAATCTTAAAATTCAATTAATAACAGCTTGTATTTATATTTTTGTTGTTGATAATATTTTGTCAATTTTGTCGTTTCTGTAGGGTGATTTGACTGAGGAAACCGATAGCAATCTTTATATAAATCCTTTAGAGGCAACAGAGAAATGTGGAACTGGTCAAATGAAAAAATCGATTTCTGACGATGTCGGCCGAAACTTTACTATTGATACATCTCCTAGTGCTGAATCTTTGAAAGAGACCAGTAAAGCTAATCTGAATGATATAATACCTAAGCATAGGAAAATTAGGATCCAACAAGTAAGTTCTTTAAAAATTAATATTTTTTATATCGTCCTTAAGTGTGTGTATATGTATCCATTTTCTACTGTACGCAAATATTTATTTATTTACTATATGCGATTGTTAATGTTATTAATAAAACCGATAAAAAATAGGAAAATATAGATCCAATAAATCAATATATCTGTTAGAATGATTCTCGTGTTATCGTCAAGAGCTATAAACGATTCGAGTAGGTTGTCGAGGAAAATCGAACAATTGTCGCGTCATGATCGATTTGACCTTGTTTTGAAATTTGTTTATGATCGCGAACAAAGGACGAAATCGTTCGGCTTTCTAAAACAATATTTGCTTTCCGGCTCGACACGAAAAACACGCCAATTAGGCATTCGTCGGTCTCATGTTTCGATGAGCCTTGCGAGTTCTCCCGTTCTGCGGAGACAGTCAGTCAAAAGGACAGAGCGACACGCGATATGTCTATAGTTCGTTCCACACTCGAAACTTGGGATAAAGATCTTTCTGCAATTTCATAAGACCAGTTTCGAGTTATTCGTTCCAATACTCCTTCCGGCTATCCGTGCTTAACGGTGTTAATGCATAGATTGAAGAAGCGTTAACAATATCCATGTATTTATATATATTTATTTATACTATTATACTATTTCCCTTTTTGAGGAGGAAAGAATAGGTGATTTTCCGGACCCCTTTTAATTCTTTCGTCTTCCTTATGATACTCACTTGTTGAAATACACCTTTTTTTTTCTCTTCTTTCGGGCTGTCTTCCCTTCGCCAATTTTTTTTTTATTTTGGGCATAAAGGACTCGAAGATCTAAAAAAAATATTTCTTTTTCTTTTTGGTACGCGTGACTGTCGCTGGGTCTCGAGTGTACTTCATTGTTCTCGTTTTTTGTTGCTACTACTACTACTATTATTATTATTATGGACTTATTCGGGAAAGGTTTTCTGAATGCTCTTCTTCTGTTTCGCAAGATTTCCACTCTATGGATGTCCATTTTACCTTTGCATAATTAAGTGTTGATTGCAGACTAGTTCAATTATTGTGCATTTTGTCAGAGTGAAGGAAGCAATGGGGAAGATGGAGAGGGAAGCAGAGAGGGAGGGAAATAGAAAGAGGGGATGGTGGGATGAGGAATGTAAGGAAGGGAAGAAGGAGGTAAGGAAATTGTTAAGGGATTGGAGGAAAAGAGGAAGGCAAGAGCAAGAATATAAGAAAAGGAAGAGGGAGTATAAGGAGATGTGTGAAAGGAAGAAGAAAGAGGCGGAGGAGTGGATGAAAAAGGCGGAGGAGGCAAGGACAGAAGGGCAGGTGTGGGAGATAATTAATAGGGAGAGAAAGAAGAGGAAAAGGGTGAACGAGGGAAAAGAGCTAAGGGAGTGGAAGGAATATTTCATGGGGTTGTTGGGAGGAGTAGAGGGAAGAGTGAGAAAAGGAGGAAAGGAGGGGAGGGAGAGAGATGAAGAGGAGGAGTTAGGAAGGGAAGAGATAGATAGGATAGTGGGAAAGTTGACGGTGAGAAAAGCAGCGGGATTGGATGGGATTACGAAAGAAATTTGGAAGTACGAAGGAGGGGAGATAAGGGAGTGGGTGGGAGATTTTTGTAATAAGGTGTGGAGAGGAGAAGGCTGGCCGGAGGAATGGAGGGAGGGTGCGGTGATACCAATAGTAAAGAAGAGGGAGGGAAGGGTAGTGGAGGAGTACAGGGGGGTTACGTTGATGTCGACGTTGTATAAAATATACGCGTCGGCGTTAGCGGAGAGATTGAGAGAGGAGGTTGAGCGGAAGGAAGTGATTCCACACAACCAGACGGCCTTCAGGAAAGGGATGGGGACTATGGACAACATCTTTATAATAAATTAGTCAAGGCAGCTGGCGAAGAAGGGGGGCATGGTAGTGGCAGCCTTCATAGATTTAAAAGCAGTTTTGACACGGTGTACAGGGAAGTCTTAGCGGAAGCGATGAGGGGAACGGGGATAAGGGAGGGATTAATGAGGAGGGTGGAGGAGATGTTTAGGGAGACGAAGAGCAGGATGAGGATAGGGGGAGACAGGGGAGGTATTCTGAACGGCGAGGGCGGTAAGACAGGGGTGCCCGCTAAGCCCATTGCTGTTTATTATTTTGATAGCAGACCTGCAGGAGGAAATGGGAAAAGTAGAATGGGGGGAATTAAAATAGGACGGGAGAGGGTGTGTACCCTAGCGTACGCGGATGATATAGTACTGCTAGCGGAAGAAGGAGGAATGAGAAGTATGTTGGAGAGATTGGAGGTTTATTTGGGAAGGAAGAGACTGAGGCTGAATGTGGGAAAGACAAAGGTAATGAGGTTTAGGAAGGGAGGAGGGAAGACGAAAAAAGTAGATTGGAGATGGGGTAGAGAGAAAATAGAGGAGGTGAAAGAGTTCGCGTACCTAGGGTACACACTGCAGAGAAATGGGGGGCAAGAAGCGCATGTAAGGGAGAGAGTAGGAAAAGCGGCAATAATAATGGGACAAGTATGAGGAATAGGAAAGAAGAGATTTGGAAAGGACTGGGGGAAGAGATCATGGGCGTTTGACAGATTAGTGTGGACGGTGCTGAGTTATGGGGCGGAAAATGGGGATGGAAAGAGAGGGAAAAGATAGGGGATAGAGAAGAGGTTTATAAGATGGGTGCTGGGAGTGGAGAGGAGAACACCAGGGTACATGGTAAGGGAGGAGATGCAGAGGGATAAGCTGAAAAGGTGAGCGGGGAAAAGGGCATGAAAGTTCGAAGAGAGATTGGGAGAAGAGAAGGAAAGTGAGATAGCGAGAAAGTGTCTGGAGGTGATGAAGGTTAGAGGAAGAGGTGGGAGGGTAAGTTCGAGATGGAAGGAGGAGAGGAGGGAGTTCTTTGAAGAGAGAGGGGTGGGGATAGAGGAGATGGAGACACGAAGGGAGGGAGGAGGAGAATGTTTCAAGGAGTTGGAGGAGAGGGATAAGGAAAGGCAAAGGAGAGAGAGATGGGAGAAGATCGAAGATTCAAAATACAATAGGTGGTACAAGAGGATAAAGGCGAAAGAATTAGCAGAATGTTTAAAGAAGGGGTGGGGGAAAAGTAGATGGAGGAGGGTGGCGAGATTAGGTTGGGAAATTAGATAAGGGAGGAAAGATACTGGGAGGGAGAGGAGGAGAGAGTGTGTAAGTGGTGTGAGAGGGAGGTAGAATCTTGGGAGCATATTTGGGAGAGATGTAGGGACTGGGGAATGGGAGAAAGAGGGAGCTGGCAGGAGGAGGTAGGTGGGTGTTAGGGGTGGAAGGGAAAGGGGAGTGGTGGATGAGAGAAGTAGAGAGGAAGAGGGAAGAGGAGGTGGAGAAATTGGAGAGAAATGGAGGAGAAAGAGTGGAGTGAGAGAGAGGGGGAGAGAGGAAAGTTTTTGATTTTGATTTTAAATTTATTTATATATTCTTATGGTATTTTTGAAATGCAAGAGGAAACGGAAGTTCAGAAAGAGGGAGAGAGATGTGTGTGCGTGTAGGTAGAGCAGCGGTAGGGGGCCTATGCAGGGCACAGGGCCAGGGCTCAAAGAATTAGGCTTAAGTAGAATAAGTTAGATATAAGTATAGGATAAGAGCAGAGTAAGGACATGAGGTTAAATGCGAAGATTGTAAAAGAGAATAACCCTGAGGGGACAATAAACTATCTACATACTATGCATTTCGTTGGGTGGCATGGGATCCCAGTGGATTTGATGAGCCGAGCATTACGAAAGCACAACTAGTTGTTAACTTTAATGACATAATCTTCGTCTTCTAACCTTATCTCATTCAGTTTTAATTTATTTAGAGTGTGTATAATTTTCACTGTCGCAGATTTAGTGTGCTTTATTGTTTCTCTTGGTTTTGCACCTGAACCCCAAATTGCACATTGCAAAATTTGGCAATGGTTAATCAAAGATTTTGAGATATTTTTGTAACTACAGCATAAACTGCCTAGATTGTTTGCAGACGCTTTGCCTTGCGAAAGCGTAGGATTTGGAGCTCCTTGAATAATTACGAGCGAGTTCCCGAACAGGATATCTTGTTGAGCAAATCTTTTGCTCTCCCTTTTTTTTATCTGCAGTTATGAGGTGATCATTCCGCGTGATGGTTGACGGTCAGGCGACGTTAAATGAATGCTTCTATTTTCTATTATTTCTATGTTTATGTATTTTAGAGACAATTATTAGAGAAAAGGAAAGCAGCTTAGCCTTTGCACGCATGTCTTATTTCCTAAATTGTTATGTTTCTAAGGCTTTTAGGAGAATGGATCTATAACCTATAAATTAAAGTAATAGGTTTTTTTCTAGAACATTTTAATGTAAATGTAAACCCTTAATTAATAGAAATATATATATATATATATATTCTTCTTAAAGATAGAAAGAAAGATTTTTTCAAACATTTCAATATGGAATGGAACTTTTAATTAGTAAAAAAATTATATATATACAAGGTGAGTTTTAATGGATGAACCAGCTTTTTACCATGAGAGTTAAGATTACCGACTCTACTGTACACACATATTTATAATGACCGTTTGTGTGTACTAAATGCCTAAGTATGATATAAATGTGTGTATACTAGAATTGGTAACGCAGCTCTCATGGTAAAAAGCTGGTTCATCCATTAAAATTCACCCTGTATATATTGGTTCTATAATTATTATAATAATTCCGGCATAATTCCGTAGCAAATATCGAGTAAATTTCAAACGCAAAATATTTAGCCAAAAAGCGATTTTAATCAACTAAATATGTTCCATTCTGTTCAATGACTTTCTGCCATTTCACCATGAGCTTCATTATCCCTCTTTCATAGAAGTCTTGAGATCTTTGGGCAAAAAACTCATCAGTGGGTTTTTTAAATTTCTTGTTTCCCAGGTATAAAAGAAGTTGAGTTAAATAATCCCATATGGCTCCTAATAGGTATACAGACCAACCGTATACAGTGTGAAGGGCGTATCCATGCACAAAGGTGTCTAATATTAGTTTTATGATTTTCGAACACAAGTTAATTCCGATCAGTCCAGCGCTGATTGTCGAAAATCAAGAATTTCCCCCAGAATTTTTCTCAACGACGTAGAAGCGACGATTTTGTGAATTGAGACTTTATCCATGAGATTTGCAATCAAGCCTCTCTGCATAAGAGTTAATCGTCCTATTACTTTTCTTAATACAGTATTAAGAACGACCGGCCGTTCAGCGGGGAACATTATGTGGTCCCTCAATCGTCTAGGTCATTTTGTGTGTAAATGCCAGTGGTAGCAAGCGCTCCGGGACTAACATATTTCCATGTAGGTTTAGTGATGGTGGGTGGCATCGCCTCTACTGATTTTGGCAAAAATCTGTGCACCTCCCAGTTGATACATGGAAGGTGCCAGTGCATTACAAGTAATTTGTCCCTTGTCTTAACAAAATATTTCTTTGCGGTGTCAAGAAATAGGTTGTATTTTCTCGTATTACCAGGAGTTGTTCATAACATTCTGACGTTTGAGCTATTTTTATCTCTACCGGGACGCATTTCACTATGTGAATTACCTCGCCTGCTAGGAGAGCCATGTATCCAGGCCCTTTCATAAAATGATAGGCGAAAATATCAGGAGAGTGTGCGGCTGTCGCAAGAGCATTCTGCAAGAGTCGGTACTCGAGATTACATTGTTGTAGCTGTATAGTTGGTTGTTCTGAGTGGGGACATGTTTTTCTACGTATACAAATTTTGAATTTACATATGTAAAAAGGTTGAAATTAGAGGTGCGCTCATGGTTTTGAAAAACTTTTACTTCAGGTTGATCTTCGAATATTACTAGCTTAGGATGTTCGGTTCGAATAAGTTTGTAACAGCACGTTGTATATTCGCCTGTTTTGATTAGAGCGAAAACTGTATCTTGGGAGTTTAGCAAGCAAGTAATTTGAGGTGGGTCTCATGCATAATCGACTATTTTGCCCACGGATCCGCGATACAAAAAGCTGTAGTCAGAGAGCTTGCAGGTATCTGTAGGCATGGGGTTCCAAAATATATTACCGCCTTCTATATCGGTGCAGTACCCAGCGCTCAATTCGCAGGTTACCCCTGATCGGAGTTGCACTCGATTAGCATTTAATCCAACATTTGCGGTGTAATCTTGCAGGATGATTTTTACGCTGCTCAGCACGACTACATCTCCCCATGTTCCGTATGGGTCGGAGTACGCTCCTCCGGAGCATCTGCCATCGTTACCTACATGGCCAGTTAGAACGATCGGACGGGCAGCAGTTTCATTAGATCTTAAGCCGGTTATAAGTGTTCGCGATAATTCAAAACTCCCGTAGGTATGTAGACGTTGACACGCCTCTTGAGATATTTCGTGTATGTATGCGTATTTGCCGTTATGCACATCCATGTTATGGGAGAACATTCCGCATTTTCTTATTATGCGATCTATTTCAATTTTGCACTGTATTATCTTTAAAGATGTAAATTCGTCAATTTGTAATAATTGTATAAAGGTTAGAGTGCTGTTTACTTGTTGTGGAGGGACATCACATTTCTCAATGTCTATTAGCGATAGGGTAGTTAAGTTTACGGATGGAGCTCCGCAATCGTATCCTATTATCCCGTATGCTCTTTGCATCCATAATATTAATATTAGTAAGGCAATATCTCTTATCCGGAAAGTCATCTGAAATTGTATAGTCTATTATTTGCTAACTGTTTGATCTATTTAATTAGTTCGGTTTGAGATTCGCAATCGATTAGGATGCACGACTATTTTTCTTGATTCGGATTTTTACGTTATTTCTATTTAGAACCTCCAGGATTTCGTGAGATCCAGCGTATTGATCTCCGAATTTGCCAGGTTTCGGTCCCTTCAATAAAAACACGTAGTTTCCGGGTTTAAGGTTTGAGGATTTACTCATTTGTCGTAGTACTTGGATTTATGTTTTGCTTCAACAACGTATTTGTGAGCGTTTTTCTGTATAGTATGGAGTTGCATGACGAGATTTATCAAATAACCGCTGTAGTTTGCCAATTTGTCCTCTGAAACAAGAGGTTCGCTAGATGGGACTCTTGCTATTTTGCCGAAAACTAATTCATAAACATGGCGTATGTTTAGTTGCCTCATGTACCGGGTGGGAAAAAATTATTGGTCAAGCTTTTGCCAGTCGTTTCTATTCGTCGAGATCGCCAACATTGCATCATAAACATGGTGCCGCAAAATTAACTTTCAAGGTCATTTTTAATGTCAAATTTCTTTATTGGCTTAGTCGATTCTACTCATTGAGCTGAACAAAAGTCTCAAAGGGACCATATGCCGGAAATCAATATTTTATAGAGAAATCTTTGTTTCAAGTTTTTTTGCCTGAAATTTCCAAAAAAATCGATTTTTATGAAGTCAGAAAATAAATCTGATGCTTATAAAGTTCTTAAAATCATGTTTTGAATATCCTGACCATGATTAGCGAAAATCCCCCCCCCCCAAAATGAAAAATTCGTTTTCAAAGTAAAAAATCTGCTTAATCTACTTTTAGCGCTACCCAGGAATAACGACGTGGACGTGGTAGATTTTTGTTCCCTTCGGGGTGACTTGATTATTGTGAGTTTCCCTCGCCTCTCACTTCGGGGTGACTTGATTATAGTGAGTTCTCCTCGTCTCTCACTTCGGGGTGACTTGATTATTGTGAGTTCCCCTTGCCTCTTTATCGTCGTCGACGCTGCCTACGAACAAACAGAACTGACCCATCGGCCCCAATAGCTCTGAGCAGTTGTGCTTGTCTGCCAGCTTCAACGTAACCACCACTGTTATCAATGCAAGCTTGGAGTCTCTCCACCAAATTATCTCGCACTCTACGGAGCACAGCTCGATTTCGTGCTAAAGTAGCAACCGCCTCTTCAATGCGATCTCGTAAATCCTGAGCCGTCCTTAAAGCCCTGCCAGACCCATAAACAATGGCTTTCAGAGTTCCCCAGAAATAAAAGTCCAGAGGATTCAGGTCAGGTGAACCGGCGGGCCATAAGTGTGGCTCAGGATTACGATCGATCCATCGAGTTCCAAAAGCTCATTGTAAAAAAGCGCGGAGTTGCCTGCCGAAATGCAGTGGAGCACCGTCATGCATAAAAAAAATTCGATTACGGGCATTCCTCGGAACCATACGTCGCAGTCGAGTCAGGAGAGTATGACGTATAAACCGCAAATACTCAACGCTTGACAATCGGTTTGAGAGAAACACAGGAGCAATATAATCATTCCCAAATATCCCTGCCCAAACATTGACTGAGAAATGGCCCTGCTGAACTCTTTGGACCATTGCGTGTGGATTGCGTCTGCGCTAGATGCGAACATTTTGTCGGTTCAAAATGGAAGTGCTGGAAAAACTGGATTCATCAGTGAACACTATATTTTTCAGAAAGTGCCGATCTTCGGATCTTGCGAAGCATTCACCGACAAAAACGAAAACGAGCTGTGCAATCACCAGGTCGTAACTTATGCACTACCTGCACTTTGTAGGGTGTAGGCCTTCCTCACGGAGAATGCGCAACACTGTTTTATGATCAACCCCTACCCGCCTATGCGTCGTGATCCCATGATAGGATAAGTTCGAGTTAGAGCAATCACACGTTCCTCAATTCTCAAAGATACACGAGGACGACTTGTCCTACGGTGGCCAGCACTTGCAAAATTCATTTGCTCCTGATTATGGAATCGTTCATCGAGTCGTTGAAATTCTCGACGATCAGGCACGGACCCTGGACGTAATGGCTGCCATTAGCTTGGCGTCGCAACCAACTAGCATAAAGAGCTCGTGCTCGTGTGTAATTACCATGAACACAATCAATTGCTCGAAGCACTAGACGTTGGTCACGCCCATCCCGATGCGCCCGATCACGATCACCATGTCGAGGTATGCTACAGCAACGTTATTCTTAAAAAAAATTTGGTAAAATTGATTTAAGATCAGCGGCGGTCTTCTAATAAACACGTAAAAGGTCTGGATATGGATGGAAAGCTTCTTAAGCACAAGTAAGGAATGTTTTATGGAGCGATATATTATTCCTCTCCGAGGCAAATGACCGTTGCTTTAAGGAACCAACAGCCGTTGAAATGTAACTGGGTACCAAGATACCCCGAAGGGAACAAAAATCTACCACGCCCACTTCGTTGTTCCTGGATAAGAGTAGATTAAGCAGATTTTACACTTATGACAATTAATTTTACGAAATTTTTTGGCTTCTAAAAACTTGAAACGAAGATTTTTCTATGAAATATTGATTTCCGGCATATGATCCCTTTGAGACTTTTGTTCAGCTCGACGAGTAGACGACTAAGCCAATAAAAAAATTTGACATTGAAAATGACCTTGAAAGTTAATTTTGCGGCACCATGTTTATGGTGCAATGTTGGCGATCTCGACGAGTAGAATCGACTGGCAAAAGCTTATACCAATAATTTTTCCCCATCCCGTACACTAGTATTATAGTTGAACATTGCGAGACCGATCCAACAATCTCATTGCTTTTGTTCGTTTGCGTATTGTTTTAAATATTCTCCTAATGTATGATGCGATCTTTCTAACGATCCATTTGATTGGGGGTGAAAAGCGGTTGTACGAAATTTGCGAATTCTGAATATTTTGGCAATCTTTCTTATTAGATTACTAATGAAATTCCTGCCTTGGTCGGAATACATTGGTCGGTTAATATTGCTTTAGGTGCCCCTAGTACACAAATAAATGTCTATAAAAGCTTCTGCTATTGTTTCGGAAGTTTAGTCGGGCAGTGGTATTCCCATTTAGTTAATTGGTCTTGTATGGTCAAATGTATTATTTATTCCCTCTTTCTGTTCTCCTACAATATTTATGGCAACCTTATCAAAAGCGGATCCTGATGTGTCCGTTATTAACATAGGTTGTTTTGTTTTTACTCATACTAATTTCTTTAATTGGCATTGTAAGCATTGCTAAATATATCGTTGAACTTCAGATTTCAGGTTTTCCCAATGGTATTTATGTTTAATTCTATTGTAGGTCTTTGTAACGCCTCGATGTCCTCCGGTAGGCGAACAATGCATTTCGCCGTTTATGGTAGAGCGGAAGTCTTTGGGAGAGTATTTAATTAATTCGTTGCATATAATTAATTTAGTGGTTGAGGCTGCGAAATTTAATTGTAAAAGGTTTGATGTTGTTCCATGGTACATTATTGATAAATTCCGTTTTTGCAATACTGAGTGTTTCTAGTTTTAGCTTATCGACAGTATCTCGTAGGTTTTTGTTACTGTAGCGATCTGCGTCTAGGCCATGATTGAGCCTTCTCGTTTTCCTTTACTTATGGACAGAATTAAATGATGGTGTTTTTTATATTTTATAACCTTTGTTTCGCCTAAGCTAAAAGGCATTTAACCGTGGCATTTCATTTTGTTTGAATAATTTTTGTGATCCTGAATCTAACGGGTTTCCGTTAGTGTCGGTCAAATATGCAAAATTGTTTTTACGCAAAAATAATAAAGCGCGGGTTTCAATCACGTTGCCTTTTAATGGTTGTGTGTTAGTTATGATAGGTAAGTTTTTGTTTTCATTGTTTTCGTCTGTTTCTTTTTTTCCGTCATCTCTTTTAGTATCACTGTCTTTATTCGGCGGATCGTTTCTATCTTCCGCCTCCTCAATTATGTCCATATGGTCTTGTAGATTCTTCGTCACTGTCTTCCGTTGAACATTCTTATCTTTTGTTGTTTGATTACGAGATTGAATTCTATCAGATTTATCATAGTGAGTCATGTATTAATACCTTTTCCTCACTTCGCAATTCCAGCGGCTCTTGTAATTGAGCAGATGTGGACGGTATAGAATCTGTATTTTTGTCGGGTGCGTCAATGTCTGGTATTAAATTTTCTAATTTTTCGTTATCTGAGAGGTACAAATTAAAATCTTCGTTTTCTTCATCTTTGTCGGATTCCTCCAACATCTGGTAAATTTTTTCTATGTCTTTTGGATCATTGGAATTTAGTAAAGTTTTATGGCCGATTACATTACAGTTTGCCTCCTAAAGATTAAATGGGTTTCTGGACAAGTTTGGGTCGGTGTTTACATTAGTCTTACCTGCCTTATATACAACATCGTATTCATATTCTGCTGATTTTAATCTCCAGCATAGTATTCTCATATTTGCATCTTGCGCGTTTTTAAATCAGAGTAAAGGTTTATGATCCGTAACTAAGGTAAATTTTCGTCCATATAGTTATGGTCGAAAGTGTTTAATACAGTATATTATTGCTAAAGCTTCTTTCTCGTAAGTGTCGTATTTTAATTCATTGTCGGTCAAGGTTCGTGAAGCGTATGATATTGGTCGATCTTTATTTATTTCTCCTTGGGCCAGAATTCCTCTTACGGCAATTCCAGAAGCGTCGGTCGTTAGAATAAAGGGTTTAGAAAAATCGGAGTATTGTAATATTGGCTCTTTACACAATTTTTGTTTTAATGTTTCAAATGCATCGTGCTATGTCGATGTCCACTCGAAACGCGTATCATTTTTCAATAAATTAGTTAAAGATTTTGCTAGTTTTGAAAAATTGGGTATGAATCGCCTATAATATCCTGTTATAATATTCTCCGAGAAATTGTTTAATATTTTTGGGAGTTTTCGGTCTCGGAAACTGTTTGACGGCTTCTAGTTTTTTCGGATTGGGTTTAACTCCGTTTTTGCTAATTACATGTCCCAAGTAAGTTACCTCAGTTTTTCAAAAATTCGCATTTGTCAGGTTGTAATTTTAAATTAGTTTCACGTAACTATTAGTTCTATTAGTAAGTTATATTTTTTTTTGTGTTCTTCTAATGAAGAGGCATAGATGACGATGTCGTCCATGTAAACAAATAATTCTTTGACCTGTAACCCTGTTAGAACAAGGTTAGCTTTGAAAGATAGTTGGAGCATTTTTTAATCCGAAAGGCATTCTATCGAACTCGTAATGACCGAAGGACCGAAGGATATCATGAATATCGTTTTATGACCGTCGGCGAAATCCATTTTTATTTGGTGGAATCCTGAAGCCAGATCACATACAGAGAAATACTGTGCTCTGCCTAGTTGGTCTAAAATGTCAACGATATTTGGCAATGGGTAAGCATCACCGATTGTTTCATCGTTCAATGCTCGGAAGTCCAAAACCATCCTCCAGCGTTTGTTCCCTTTCGAATCCTCTTTCTTTGGTATTATCCAAATAGGCATGTTATAGGGCGATTGAGAAGGCTTTACTATTCCCCCTTCTAACAATTCATTAACCTGTCTGTTTATTTCCTTTTTATGGTTTTGCGGGAATCTATATGTCGGGTATTGATGGATCGATCATCTGTTGTCGGTATTTGGTGTTGTAACACATGTGTCGCCGTCAGTTTTTCTCCAGGTATGTGGAATCTGTCCTGGCTTTTTGCTATAAGGTTTACTACGTTTTCCTTTTCCTTTGCATTTAAATGCTCCATTCTTAATAACTCTGTAATTTTTGTAAGTCTATCCTTTTTGGATTCCCCTGATAATGTAAAACATTCATTTCCAGTGTCTTTTGGCAATAATTGTTTTCTTTCTCCATTATTTTTTAAATTGCGTGCATATGTTTTTCTATTATTTCCTGAGATTGCGCTTGCATGGATGTCGAAAGTTTTGAAGACGGTATTATTTTTCTTTTATTGTTATGAATATTTTTGATACTAAGGTTATAAGGTGGCTTTCTATTCATAAGTTCTACCATACTAATGCAAGAGGTATTGTTTTTTGCGAGTATTCCGACCCTTGGAAAATGTAAATTTTCTAAAGAGTCTTTTCTTTTTGGCTTTCTTGAATCGGATTGTGTCGTATCGTGTAGTGAGGTTTGGTAACTTCCCTTCTTGCAATCGGGAGTAGAATCTACTAAAGGAGTGCGGAAACTTTCTTTTGCAATTCTAGGATTAATTAATTTTTCTAAGGAGGTTTGGTAACTTCCCTCCTCACGACCGACGGGAATAGAATCTACTAAAGAAATGCGGAAACTTTCTTTTGCGATTCTAGAAATAATTAATTTTTCTGAGGTTTGGTAACTTCCCTCTTCTTAGATTTTGAGATTATCAAAGATTTCAAGAGGAGTTTGGTAACTTCTCCCTCCCTTGGAGGTCCTGGAATTTTCCTCCAGCATATTAAGATTTTTTTTCATATTATTATTTCTCGTGATTTTGTTTACATTTTCTTCTTTTGTTTTTGGGATTTCATTCTTAGTTTTATTTATAACTTAATTTTTGTTAATTTCATTATTTTTGCAATGATCATCATCATCATCTTCAATTTTAGCAATGGACGTTTCATAATCAATCCAACCATTCCATGAATTCAGGGGGTGCAAGGACATATTTGAGTTATTCCACGTCAAACCGGACGATTTTCATAAAAAATTTACCTCGATGATTCCAATTTTTTTAAAATTTGGCAGACATATTCCGTGGTCGAAAATATGAGACCCCTATTTTTGAAAAAAAATTAGAGATTTTTTTTCGAGAAGTTGTGCGCGGTTGAAAATTACAAGAAATTGAAAAAAAACGTCGATTATGGGAACATTCAAACTATTTTATTACAAAATCAATTCGATGGAAATAGACAAATAAGGAGTGATTTTTAAAGGGCTTGAAACGTACTTTACGATGGTATTTTTTAAATTTAACTTTTTAAATAAATAAATTGTTGTTCGGTTGTTTATAACTTTCATGTGCGTTTTTCATTATCAACTTCTCGACTTATAATTGAAAAAAAAAATATTACCGTATTGCCACTTCAATTCTAAAGAAATCATGAATTTTTTCAAAATGGAGATTGAATGGATACTATTTTTTAAAAATTATTGAAAATGAAGTGCCGCGCCACCGCCGCTTGGTGCCCAGCGGGCGGTGTATCAGTATATCTGAACACTCGAGCTCGGCGGCTTGTGTCTGTCCTCGAACGCGTCTAGCCCGCGCGACGTCTCGTACGAATTTTCGCGCGGGGCACGCACCTCACACGCGCCCTCACCCGCGCCTAACGCACGCGACGTTTCGTACGAATTTTCCGCGGGGCAAATATTATTGGAGGGACTTAGCTGCCGAGCGGCGAGTCACTCCTCCAGGCGGGCGATCGTTGCGTCGCGTTCCCGCAGGCGGTCCTCCATTTCCTTGCGGAAGTCGCGCTGCTCTTGCCGTTTCTGTCGCCGCTCCTCGCGCAGCGTCTGCAGCTCCAAAAAGACGGCCTCGTAGACGCTCGTCTCCGTCGCGGACGGCGCTGTGTCCTGCGTTTGCATCGCACTCGTCTCTGTTGCAGCCGACAGCGCGGCCTGCGAACGAGTCTCGGGGGAATGTGCGTCAACGACATCCCGTCGGAAACCTATATGGCTGGTCGGTGCATGTGTCCGGCGATCCGCGGATCCGTGTGTCCGGCTATCCCGGACGAGCCCCCAAAATGTTACGTTCACGCACACTCTCGCACAAACACACACTCGCGACCGAACGCGAGAATGAAGGACTCAATCTTTTAAAAGGAATCTAGGCTCTTTATTGCAGTCAGATAGAATCGGGAATATACAGAAAGAGAGTCCGGCTGGCACGTCCGAACGGATCGACGCCCAGGGATCAACTTCGTTGTTTATTTCTTCATAGCGACGCAGTTTTCTTTTGTCACAGCTGATGGAGACGATCGATTATATCGAACCCTCGCGTCAGCCGATTGAGCTCGCTCTCACACACGTGCGAGACTCGCGCATGCAACAATATATAAATTATTTATTTTACATTTATTTGTTTGTTTCACATTTATTTGTTTGTTTCACATTTATTTGTGTAACACTGACTTTGCTGTTATTACTGTTTAAATACACAATCAATAATTTATATTTTTTTATTTCTACCATACAGCTATTCGACAAACAAATTTCCTAGACAAAGAAAAATACATTTTTTGTACGATATACAATAAATAAAATATAATACATAATACACATTTATTTTGTGTAATTATATATAATTTAAAAAAGTAGTATTGAAAAAAAAATTAGAAAAAAATTATTCGTCGAGATTTGAATCAACTTAACTTCAAAGTTACGAGTCTGACGCGCTGCCGCAGCGCTACGGACGCTTCGATAAAATGTTCTATTGCACTAGCTTATATATGAGTTGAAATCTCTTTTTAATCTCGATTTTCTCGCGAATTCTTGAGATGTGTCCTATTCTTTTATCCTATAATGTTTGACATGAATCGATACAATGATCGACCTATCGATACAATGAGTTTCATTGAAATCAATTGATATCACGTCGTAGTGTCCCTTTGCGTAATCTATTTTTGAAGTCTGTTTGAAAAAATCGTTACCTAATATACCGGATTGTGAAATAGGGAAATCGTTCGATACGATGTGAAAGATTACCTGTATTTCGAAGAGGGTTAATGTAATTTCTCCGAGAGTGTAAACAGGGTATTCATTTATGCCATTCAATTTTAAGATATTCGTATAATCGACGAATTCGTTTTTAGGTATAAAATTTTCTTTAATTATGTTCGGCCTGGAACCGGTGTCTAACATGAAAGTTAAATGAGGAATTGATTTGCTAAGACTCATTTGGATAGTAGGCACGCGACTATTCTTGTCGAGATTTAGCGTTACAGGTCGTATTTCTTTGCGTTACACATCTTTGTTTATTACGTTTTTCGGGACGTCAATGTGTGTAAGATCCGCTCGGACCCTTCCTGCATATCCGACTTTGAGGGTCTTTTGTAGTTTCCCTGACCTTCTGTTTTCTTACGATTATTGCTTGCAATCCATAGTTGACAATTTTCGAGGAGATGTCCTTCCTCTTTGCAATAACGACAGCACAGAGAGTTTCGAGATGCTGTATTTTGTACATTTCTTGATCGACAATCTCTAGCAATATGTCCAAAATTATTACAATTTCGGCAAACAATATTTGATTTATTTTGCGTATCTCCTTGTCCGTATTGTTTTTCCCAACAATTATTATCTGAATGACCCGGCCTGTCACACCATTGGCAAGTGACAAAGGTTTTACTCTAATTATTTGTTCGACATGTTTTAGTGTCATGACCGGATTTTGAACACAATTGACAAACAATGCTATTCCTCTGTATTACGTTAACGGAATGCTGAGTTTGAGGCTCGCGAAGACAGCATCTGTCAGCGCCGTGTTCGCGTTTTTTGCAGATCTGACAAACTAAAATTTCGGTTCTTAAAGCTATTGTGAGATTGTGGAGAAAATTGTGTTAATTTCCTACAATTAGATGCCAAGTGTCCTATTTTATAGCAGATTTGGCAAGTTTCTTGTAATGTGTAGTGTAGTGTAATGATTAGTGTTCGTTATAGTATTCGAGATATTGCCCCGCCCCTGTCGTTAGTCCGTCATTTCACGTAATTCCCTCTCTATGCGTAATGCATCGGCTACGGTAGCTCTTTGTTCAATTTCCGGTTTTAATCCTCTAATAAAACATTTGCACATGTCTTTTTCTAGCGACCTTTTAATATTCTGTTCTGATAGGGCATTTCCCGAATTTTTGTGTTTCTAATATTTACTTCTCTAAAAATTTTACCTGACTTGCATACGTAATTACATCTTCTCCAATTTTTTTATATACGTGTCCTAATTATCTTTGTAATTGTTAATATTTTTTGAAGGGCCATAAGTATTTTCTAAATATTTTGTTAATTGACCTAGGGAATTGAAATCTTGGTCTTGTACGACACGCTTTAACTACGATCCGCGTTCTAATAATTCGCGCAAATTGTGATTCAGCCTCGGGAAGCAGCATGGACTTTGCCTCCTCGCATCCTTCGACGAAATATGTTAGAGGAATGTTTTTACTGTCGAAAAAGGGAACGGCTTCAACCGCGTATTTCAGAGTAGCAAACGGGTTATGATGAGCCATTGTTTCGGGGTTTCTTTTATCATTAGGCTTACAATCTACTTCGCTCGCCGCCAGAATAGTGTTGTCTCCGGAAATAAACGAATCTTCAGATGTATAATAATAACCAATGGTGATGCCGGAAGGACTGGTAGTCAGGACTTTGGAACTGTCTGAGGTGAATTTAATTTGCTTAGGAGTGGGTTTAGTAGTTACACGAGTAGGTGTATATTGTGGGTTGTGTTGTGTTGGATTAACAGGCTTAGATTTATTTTGATCTTGCAAAGCACTTTTGTAACGTTTCTCGACTTCGACTTCATCGGAAGTAGATCTCGTCTTACTCATTCCTGCTCGCAAGAATCGCACTTTTCATCCCGAACGAGCCTCCAAAATTTACTGTTATGTTACGTCCAGATTCACGGATTTTGTTAAAGAGACGGAGGCGAAGGAAAAGGGCTCCGTCGGAGAGAGGAAGGAAGAGTATGGAAGAATGTAACCAACTGCAATATTTAGATTTCGCCTGTTTTTGCCGTAACAAGATAAATGAGAAGGCGAGTCGGGGCCATCTGTCGAAGCTCCAGCGTTGGGACAACGTCTCGGATAGACGCTATGACGCCACGCTAGGAACAATGTGCTCGTGGTTCTTATTTCGGGTCAGAGAATTTAATCTCTTTTACCCAGGAATAGGACCATGTACGAGACGAGAACTTATAAGAAAGGAGTGAAATTAATTATAATAATTATTAATAAATTAATAAAATCATATGAGATACATGAAATAAGAATTAATTTATTTAAACAATATTAACATTATTTATTCTCGAATTATATTGGTAAACATATTAAAATTGTCTCAATAGCAATCGAATTATATGCATAAAAATAAGAAAAAGGTCGGTTAGCATTCTAGAGATTTACAACATGATTTGATATAATTAAGCGAGTGTCCGTGTATGTATGTGTGAGAGTGTGTGTGGGAAAGGGAAAGAAACATTTACGGAAATTCATGAAAAGACGCCGAAGAAAAAGGAGAACGAAATTGTGGGATAGGAAAACGGAGATTAATTCATTAGGTTGAACTCGCGAAATGATTTCGCAGGGTTGATCGGAATTTTCCCAAAAACGAGATTAGTCGCAAATGAAAACTCATTTTTTGGAGAGCGCGAGACGCGGCGCGAGAAAAGTAAAAAGGAGAAAACCGGCAAAGACTTACTGGTGCTGAATTAACTAAATATATTCTGGTGATGTACCGTGGATGATGTAGTGGTGGGTCTAATTGTTGCACAAATTGGTGCAATTTTAACATTGTTTTATTCTAGTTCAGGTAGCACACTAAAGGACACATCAAAAAGAAAAAGTAACGGAAAGATCCACTTGATCTCCAAAATATCACCAAAATATTATTATTAATGTAAAACAATGTTAAAATCGTTAAATACCAATATTTTATTTAAAATTTGCTGCGATACTTTAAACTATAAAAATTAATTAAAAAATAAGGTCATTAATTGACTTATTAGTAGAAAAATTATCATTTGCAATTGTTAATACTTATAAATAATATATTTTACGATTTATTATAGGAACATTTATAATTTAATAAAAAAAAAAGAAGCGGGACTCGAACCCGAGTCGGCAGCGTACGAGTCACTGGCACTCGCCGCTGCGCCACGCCACTCGTTATGAAAATTATTCTAACGTCCCGGATTTTCTGGCACTCGTAAATTTTCAATTTCATTTTTTCGTAAACTAAGGCTTGTTGCGACTTTTCCATTTACCGACACATACAGGGAGACACCCTCTATAATAAAAGTAAAAAATTAAGAAATCCAATATTAACAGGGTTGATGGTCCCCTTGTTAGTACAAATGTAACTTTCCCATCAAAGTACGTAAGCATACAATATGGAACCTTAATATTCATTTTGCATATTATATAATACTAGAACAAAATATTGCGCGCGCTACGTGCGCGCCATTTATTATTTTAATATATAATATTTATTTTAAAAAAGAAACATTAAATCAAATCAAATTTATTGCCAATTTTCCGCTAATTGGCTTCTATTACTTATCTCACTTTTAACATTGTGATACATAGAATGTACTAAAACAGTATATGTAACTACACATAAAAAAATAGATTGTCGGAGCGCAAAAATAAAATTTGAAACTAAATAAAAAAAGATTTCAACATTATAAATTTTTAGCATAAATGTATATATGTATAAATTTTTAACATAGAGACTAAACTGAATTCTACTTTTTTAAAAATATTCTTTAACTTGTTCATTTAAATAAAAACGGCAAAAGCAAAAAGTCCTTGCGACTCCTAACGGCGTAAGCGAAACTTATTCTCTGCTGTAATATCCTCTCATTCTCCCTGTCATATTTCCTTCCGTTCTTTCTCTGTCACTTTCTCTATTTTTTATATTCTTTTCCATTCTCTTTCTCATTCCTTTGCTCTTATTGTTCTTGTTTCTGCGCTTTTCTTTAGCATGCTCTTTTTCTTTTTCTTTTTTAGATTTTCTTTTTTATTCTACCTCTCATTCTCACACTTTCTTTTTAACTCTCTTTTGTTTTTTTCTTTCTTTTTTCTTTGTTCGCGTGCTCTCTTTAACTTCGCTCTCTGCTCTAACCTCTTCTCATTCTCTCTTCATTTTTCCTTCCATTCTGCTTTTTTCACTTTTTCTCTATATCTCACATTCTCTTCGCACCATCTCTCTCATTCCTTCGCTCTTGTTCTTGTTTCCGCAGTTTCTATAGTGTGCTCTCTCTCTCTCTCCCCTTTTTCTTTCTTTTTCTCCCTTATTCTACCACTTATTTGGCACTCCAACACTTTCTTTTTAACTCTTTCTGTTTTTCTTTCTCTTTTCTACATTCCTGTGCTCTCTTCAATATCGCCCTCTGCTCTAACCTCTCATTCTCTCCTTCATTTTTCTTCTAATTTTTTTGTCTTACATTTTCTTCACACCTTTTCTCATTCCTCCGCTCTTGTTGTTGTTTCTGCGCTCTCTTTGGCGTGTTCTCTTTCTCCCATTCTCTTTCCTTTTCATATCCTTTCTTATTCTACATCTCATTCTTGCGTTCTCTCACTGTCTTTTTAAACCTTGTTACGTTTTTCTCTTTCCCTTTTCCTTGTTTGCGTACTCTCTTTAACTTCGCTCACTGCTCTTTTTTTTTTTTTTTTTGGTGACGAGGGGGAATGCTTTACGCATACCCTCACTCGTGGGGTCGAGTGAGGGTTATGTGGGACTCCCCTGACCCGTTGGAGAGGACTAACTCCTCTCCCCGGTTGTGCATGTCAGGGTATACCGCACTAAACCCCCCCGGGTGTGCCATCCCCCCCTGACCGGGCGTGCTGAGAGATACTCTAGTATTACGTCCTGTCACGCCCGGCATAAGGGTCGGGGCCTCTGAAGGAGGCTCACCTCACCGTGTCGGCGACGAGGGCCACCGACCCCGTCGCCGCCCTCTCCGACGGGTTTCATCCGGATAGGATCAAACCCCATCCTACCCGGACCCGCGCGGAGGCCTAGCTTCCGGAGGAATCCGGAAGTTTCGGCTCGGGGGTCCCAGAAGGGGACCCCTGCCGCAACCTTAGGGTGCGTCGGGACCGCGTCTCCCGTCCGTCCGACACCGAGGTGTCGGGCTCGCGAGAGAGGCGGTCCGGACGCACCACCCCGACCTATAATTTGGGATCGGAGGGGCCGTACATAGGGACCCGAAGGTCCCGTCCAGACGGCCCTCTCCGATCCCCCCACCCACACTCACCATCCAAACACACATTCACACCTACACACAAGCATACATACCTATGCGCACGCGATCCTTATGGTGGACGGAGATCATCCCTCCTTCTGTCGGTGGGGGCGGGCGGAGCAGCACGCTCGACGCATCCGAGCCCCCCCCAGCACGTGCGTCGCCTTCCTACTCATGTCCACGCACAGTGGACACTTGGGGGGAGCCACGCAATCCCTTGCTCCATGCCCGACATCGCCGCATCTGTAGCATCGGCTCTCCCGGGACTCCTTCGCAGAGCATTGGGCGCGCACATGCCCCAGCTTTAGACATCTATAGCACCGGAGTGGGCGGGCCGGCAACAACTCCACCGTCGCGCGTGCCCATCCCACCCTGACACCTCCGGCCCTGGCTACCGTAAGGGCAGCCTCCATGGGACACTGTGCCCACCACGTCCTCGAGCTTCCGGGCGATCCGCTGCATCGGATATCTTCCTCCCGGCATTTTCCACACTCCGCTAACGCCGTCACCAGCTCCTCCCTGGTTGACGACTCGTCCACCCCTTGTACGCGCAGGTCAAGCCGCCTGCTCGGGCGCGCGACTCGAGCTCCGCGCGCTGCTACCACCTCTTTGAGGCGTTCCGCAAGACGGTCCGCCTTCTCTCCGGCATTTTCTCCAGGAACTCCCAGGATGATTGCCCCCGTCCGCGCCTTCCTCATCTCCAGATGGGAAATGCCCGCCTCCTCCAGCGATACCTCCTTTTTGGCGATGGCCATTATCTCGGCGTATGTCGCCTTCTCTCCCGGTGGGATGGTCACGGTGACTGCCGCCGTTTTCGGGAGCACCAGCCATCCCCTCCTCCCGGTCCTCGCACCCATCTTCCCCTCCGCCATTCTCCCTGCTCCAAGGACGGTGGGCACCTGACCCAGCGCGCACCTTCCCCTCCCTCCCGCCACGGACGTGGGTGGGGGAGGGGCCGAGGCATCCGTCACCGCTCCTTCGCTCTTCTCGCTTTTCCTGTTGGGCCTTTTCCTCCTTCTTCTCCCTACCTTCTCCGCCCAGGTTCCCTCAGCCCCCGAAAGGGGAGGAATCTCAGGGTCATCCTCCTTCTCTTTGCGCTGTCTCTCCACCGACCGCGAAGTCCGCAACTCCCCGAGCCTCTTGACGACTATGTCGTCGATGGCTCTTAGGAGTGCCGGGTCCACCGCCCGCGGAACACCGGCCCCGTCCTCCCCCTCCCTGCCGTCGTCCCTCGTGCTGGTGGCAGCGTCCACTCCCACTTGCCGAGTGGGAGGACCCTGCCGTGGCTCTTCCTTCTCCCTCTCAAGCCTCTCCTTTGCCCTTGTGTTGGTAGCGACGTCTACTCCCGCACCCCGTGCGGGAGGACCCTGCCGCAACTCCTCCATCTCCCTCTCCAGCCTCTCCTTTGTCGCGACCAGTCCGCGCCTTTCCTCCTCCAACCTGCCAATTGTGTCCTGCGCCTCCAACAGCTTCTTCCTGTGCGCTCGACTCCACGGCCATACCAAGCCTTGCAGGCGGCGCGACATGTCGCATATGCGCGTCATTTTGTCCGCCGAGTCCTCGCAGCTCATACAGCCCCGCCACCGTTCATTCCACGCCAGCTCCCTCACGTACTCAAATTCCTCCTGGAAGGAATTTATCAGCCGTTTTACCGTCTCAGGGCATTTCCCCACAAGGGCGTCTGACCCGGTTTGTGGGCCCTCCAGGTAGGCCCTCATGATAGCCCTTCCATCCTCCTCCTCCACTAGCGTCTCCTGGCACCCCTTCGCATCTCGAGACTCTCTGCTGCTATCTTGTATAGCTGGGCTGGTCTCTTCCCGTCTCCTCTCCAGTTCCCTCATACTGTCCACTCCCTTTTCCTCTCCCTCGACCCTAGCCTTCTTGGAGAGGGGCGAGGGAAAACTCTTTTCCATACTCGTCTCAATTTTCTCCGTCTCTGCCTGAGACGGGGGCACCGTTGCCCAAAGGCCCGGTGGAGAACCCGCTCCTTCGGTGATCTCTCCGCTATCGTCCACGACGATGATCTCCGAAATCACCGTCTCTTCCTCCTCTTTTGCACCTCCCTCGTCCCCTTCCTCCTTTTTATTCCCCATTCCCCGTCGTTTCTCTCTCCTTTCCTTCCTTTCTCTCTTCCGATCCGCCTTACTCTTACCCTTCCTCCTTGGACCCCTCTCCTCTCCATCCTTTCTCGGCCGGTCCTCCCCCTCCACCCTCTCGGGTAGCCCATCGCGTGATGACGACGCGAGGTCGCCTGGGACGGCAACGACCTCACGCCGGCCACTGGGGGTCCGAATCCCCTGTGGCGGTAAACTTTTTTCTTTTCTCTTAGAGCTATCCATGTTTAATGTAAAGGGGAAGAAAGTCCCCGGCTTTTCCTAGCTCCGACCGCCATGCCCCGACCCGGGAATACGTCCCGGCGGCCATGGCGGTCCCACCCGCCGAGCCCTGCCTCGGAATACGTCCGAGCGGCCTCGACGGGCGTCTCCCTCCCTACGCGAAGCTACCCGAAGATATTTCGCCCACCCACGCGCTTCCGCCGGGAACACCTACGCAAAAACCCTCCCACGAGGGCTGACCCAGTCGCGTCCACGCGCGCGCGTCCGCGGCGCGCCCCGCGCGATCCCCACCCCGCGCCCCGCCCGCCCGCCAAGACGGGACGAGTACGGCGGCAACTGGAACGCCCCGAAAAATTGAGACTCCCAATCCCATTTCCCTCCGAGGAGAAGAAATGGGTGGGAGACTCTGTCAACTCGACCACTGCCCCAGCTCGCACCAGTCGAGCCGGTGTCGATTGGTGTGACGAGTCACAGCCAATCGACAGCCCATGGGGGCAGCATCGAGAGAAAAACCGGGGCGCACGCACCGACGACTCGCCCGACCCGAGAGACAGCCGACGCGCGGGGCCGACCCGCGCACCCCAAAGCCGATCGCGAGACCCCCAAGGCACGCCCGAAGAGCCCCCGAGCACCCCCCGACGATCGCCGCGACCCGCCGACACGCCCCAGCAGGTAAGTACCGGTCATACAGGGACGGGGTCCCCTCCCAAAAGGGGAGAGGACCACCGCGCACTGCAGGCCGGACCACCCCTCTAACCGCTGAGCCCCGCCCCGGGAAAACGTCCCGGCGGCCTCACACGATCCCACCCGCCCGGCCCTGACCTCGGAATAAGTCCGAGCGGCCCGGACGGGCGTTACCTCCCTCCGCGGAACACCGCGCAATCCACCCCGGGAAAGAACCCGAGGCCGAATTGCCGGCACCCGCATACCTTCGCCGAAGCGAAGCCCTCGCCGATTGGGCGTCCTCCATGGACGCCCAGGGGACCGCTCCGAGGAGCAACTCCGCGCTCCCAGGGCCCTCCACACCTAGGGCCACGCCCGTCCCCAGCCTTCACGGCTACCTCCGCAGAGGTTGGGCGCCCCCCGGTCGGTTTGTTCTCGGGGTGTCCGCTCCCCGGGTGCAGGTGGCTTTTAAGGCGGCCACAGTCGCCTATGCCGAAGACCTGGATCGGGACCACGCTTTTACGACCTCTCCATCACCGGGGGAGAGGCCACGCGCCCTACAGGCTCGACGGCTGCCTCGGGGAACTCGGGGTGGCCATGTCCCCGTCTGCGAGAGCGGGCGGGCGTCAACTGCCCGCCCGTACCGCAGCCCCTGAGTGGCTCGGGACCCCGGGATCGCCAAATCCCGTACCGCCGGCTCGGTAGGATTGCTCCCACCGCTCCGACGGCCCCTGGGGGGGTCACTGCTCTAACCTCCTCTCATTTTTTATTTTATTTTTCCTCTAATTTTCTTTCTCTCACTTTTCCTCTGTCTCTTACATTCACATCCTCTCTCTTTTTTCTTCGCTCTTGCTCTTGTTTCTGTACTCTTTTTGGTATGCGCTCTCTCTCTCTCTCTCTCTCTCTCTCTCTCTCTCTCTCTCTCTCTCTCTCTCTCTCTCTTTCTTTTTCTTTGTTTTATGTTTTCTCCCTTATTCTACTTCTTATTCTTGTGTTTTTACACTTCCCCTTTAACTCTCATTCCGTTTTTTTTTCTTTCTTTTTTCTTCATTCGCATTCTTTCTCCTATTTCGCTCTTTACTCTAACCACCTCTCATTCTCTCTTTCATTTTTCCTAATTCTTTCTCTCACTTTTTCTATCTCTTACATTCTATTCACACTTTCTCTCTTATTCCTTCGCTCCTATTGTTATTTCTGGGTTCTCTTTGGCGTGCTTTCTTTCTTCTATTCTCTTTCCCTTTTTCATCTTCTTTCTTATTCTACCTCTCATTTCGCGTTCTCTCACTTTTTTTTAACTCGCTTTTCTCGCATTTAACGCATTTTTCTCTTTCTCTTTTTCTTTTTCGCGTATTCTCTTTAACTTCGTTCTCTGCTCTAACTTTCTTTATTCTCTTTAACTTTCATTCTCTCTTCAATTCTCCTATCATTCTCCTTAACTTTATTTTTTTCAGTTACTTCTTCTCTTGCTCTCCCTTAATTTCCTTTTTATTTCCTCTCTTTCGTTTACATCCTTTCATTCGCGCTTTTTATATTTTGCTCTCTCATCTAAATTTTCATTTTTTCTCGTTTTCGCTCTCATTTTCTATATCTTTACTACGCTCTTCTTCTCCCTTTTCTTTCTATTTCTCTCTCTCTCTCTCTCTCTCTCTCTCTCTCTCTCTCTCTCGTTTTTTATTTCTTTGTATTTTTTCTCATTCTTCTCAATATTACTCTCACATTTCGTTTATTCTTTTACTTTCAGTCTCTTTCTTCCCTTTTGTTTTTTGTTCTCTTTTTTTTCACTTGTGTCTCATATTTTTGCGTTCTTTCTAACTTTTATTTTTTTTAATTGCTTTTTCTTTTACTTTCCTTCAAATTCTCTGTATCCCTCCTCTTTCTCTCTTATATTTTTCCTTATACTTATTCCGGCATTCTAATATTTCCTCTTTAATTTTCTTTCTGTTTTTTCTTTCTCTTTTCTTCATTCTCCAATATCGCCCTCTGCTCTAACCTCCTCTCATTCTCTCTTTTATTCTTCCTCCCATTTTGCCTCTCATTTTTTTCTGTCTTACATTCTCTTCACGCCTTCTCTCATTCCTTCGCTTTTGTTGTTATTTCTGCGCTCTCTTTGGCATGCTCTCTTTCTCCCATTCTCTTTCCTTTCTTCATATCCTTTCTCATTTTACCTCTCATTCTTGCGTTCTCTTACTTTCTTCTTAATCCTCTTTTCGTTTTTTTTTCTCTTTTCTTTGTTCGCGTACTTGAAAAGAAAATGAAAGGAAATTAGAGCAGAGAGCGAAGTTAAAGAGAGTACGCGAACAAAGAAAAGAGAAAAAAATTAATTTTATGGAAATTAATTATATATTTTTTACATTAAAAAATCGCAGATTATTTTTTAATAAGTCGTTTTAAAGGGCAGGATTTAAATCTTCAAATGCTAATTTGAACTGCGAAAATAAATTTTGTATCTCTATAGAGTTGTTTAATTTTGCAAAATTTTTGAGGTTTAAATTCTTTTTAAATTTCTCATTTCTTAGTGTAAAATTATCTTCAGGAAAATCAATGCAATCCAAGCAAGTGAAAGTAAAAACTTCGTCTTTTAAAATGACTTATTTAATTATCTTGCGCAATTATGTGCAATATTTAGAATAATAAGACGTTTAGCTCGTAAAGCTTATTACTATTTACATATGTCTTTATTTTTCAATGAACAAGTGAGGCGCGCGACGGCCCTGCATACCACACGGATAAACGCGCTTATTCGTTAAGTTCAACCTGCTCGCCTGCGAAAACTACTTGTCAGGTGGAATTTTACTAAAGGAAAAAGTTGTTTCTTTTATCATAAAGTATCATGTCACGTGTACCGAATGCACGAATTTCCAGACATCCTGTATTTGTTCGTGTAAATTAAAATTTAAAATATTATAAAAAAATAAAAAAATAAAAAATTTTTTAAATTAAAAATATGTTGTAGCTTAGAAGCTACCACAGTGCAAGCTTGCATTTTCGACTGCATAGCAACGCTCACGCCATGGGCGAGCGGAAATGCAAGATTGCTGACATATAGAAATCAATCCGTGAGACCGTGCGCGACTGACACAGCATTGACCAAATATCCTATTAAGTCCTATTAAGAATTATCACCCCACCAAAATTCATGACAAATGGCACTATAAAAGCGCCCGCCTAATCACCATTCGCGGGAGAATCTATAACGAGTCTATTATGAATATGAGAGGCAAAGTTATTACTGTGTCAATCACGACACGGAAATTATCGTCGAACGCGGACGCGTTCTCTAAGAAGAATTGTAACAAACCTTCGAAATATAAGTGTAAGTGATATCAAGCTAACTTGTTGATTACCAAAACCCTGAAGATTTCCTATCTGCACTCCTTGAGTTCTAACTCTTAAGGCGGAACGAATCCCAAAATTTCTTTGTTGCGTCGAGAGGCACAACAAATATAAAAAAGATAACAAAAGAGTTACATAACTTTCTACGTCCACGTCGTTATCTCTGGGTATTGCTAAAGGAAAGTTTTATTAGTTTGTTGTAGCTTAGAAGCTATCACAGTGCAAGCTTGCATTTTCGACTGCATAGCAACGATCACGCCATGGGCGAGCGGAAACGCAAGATTGCTGAGATATAGAAATTAATCCGTGAGACCATGCACGACTGACACAGCATTAACCAAATATGGTTCTATTAAGAAGTATCACCCCTAAATTCCTGACAAATGGCACTATAAAAGCGCCCGCCTAATCGCCACTCGCGGGAGAATCTAAGATGAATTTATAACGAACTTACAACAGATTCCTAACGGGAGAATCCATAAAGAAATTTATAACGAAACTATCACGAATATCAAAGTCAAAATTATTACTATGTCAATCGCGACACGGAAATTATCGTCGAACGCAGACGAGTTCTGTAAGAAGAATTGTAACAAACCTTCGAAATATAAGTGTAAGTGATATCTAGCTAACGTGTTGATTGCTGAAACCAGGAAGATTTCCTATTTGCACTCCTTGAGTTCTAACTCTTAAGGCGAAACGAATCCCAAAATTTCCTTGTTGCGTCGAGAGGCACAACAAGTGTATGAGATTACTTATAGTAATAGAGGGTTATTTTAGGTAAATAATTGCCTTTCTCTGTAAAATTTTAATAATCTGATATCAAAATAATGATTAGCGATATGAAAAACCGTTAAAGATGCTAAAATCCAAATTTTGAAAATTTTTAACTTTGGCCGTTCCGTTCCGGACCGGGGTGGCTCCTATAGAAGCCACTAGCAAACTCGAAAACTCTACGTAATATGATGATTACATATATAGGGTGTCCCGTAGAGATCGTAACAATGCTTAAAGGTAAATTCTTGAGATTATTTTAAGATAAAAATCTTAATATCAAAATACTCAAACTATAATAGTTTTTGAACTAGAAGTGTTTATAATTAGCGAATAAGATAACCTAAACTTCGCGCGCTCAGGTGTGGTACATACAATGAACAGTGCTAATAATAAGATATGAAACTAGCAGCAGATTTCATGTTGCAAATATTATATATGCTGTCAAATAACATTTTATAAAAAGCTTATGTATCATGTTTTATGTATAACATCATGTATGATGTTATATTTTTCTTTTATAATATTTTCAATAAAATTTTATCTGCATAGACAGTGCATTTGTAAACATTAGAAAAAGCAAACCTATTCTTTCTGTATATGTAATTTCGACATCGATATTGACAAGAAGGGCGACTCTCAGTTGTCACCCTTAGCATTGTGCGTTGTACTTGAACGCGCGAACATTAAGCTACCTCAGTCGCTAACTATAAATCCTTCTACGTCAAAAAGCCTGATATTATAGCCTAAGTATCTTGTCATTAAGATTTTTGTCTTAAAATAATCTCAAGAATTTACCCTTAAGCATTGTCACGATGTTTATGGGACATCCTGTATATATAAATTTTTCGCGAAAAAAATTGCAAATTTTAAAGGAAAAATGCCGGTTCTCTAAAGGTTAAACATTGTTCTTTTGTAGACTTTCTGTCACGACGCATTCACGGAGCTTTCATATCCCTCAATATCGTCGACATGCGCACGTCATTACGTATCGTCGATATGACAGATTTTCTAACATCAGAACTTGGATGTTTGGCATAAAGGTGCTTTTTCACGTGCTGCTGAAACCGACCGTTTGAACGACAAAAAGGATCACGTGACAACTTTTGTCCCTGAATATTACGGCGGCAACTTTTACATAAAAAATGAATAGAAGCGACAAAATCTTAAGTTTAGATACACATTTCGCATTTTTTGTGTATTAGCACTTTTAGTATGATGGCTTCTATGGCGCAGCAGCACTGTTGCTGTGCATTTGAGCAGTAATGCTTTGTAGTTGAAAGAGTTCAAACTACAAAACTGTAGTCGCTGGATTAGGAGCGACAAATTTATCGCTTTAATTGCTTATTTCAGCAGCACGTGAAATTGCATCTTAACTCTTCGAATATTAAAGAGCGACGATTTTAACTTACAGATTCGTATTTTATGTATCAAAGTATAATATTCTGAAGTTACAGTAAAATCGATGAGGTAGGCATCTCCTTCAGTATTATCCCGTGGTCAATCGAATCGGCGGTCAATCGGGACCGTGGTCAATCGGGACGGTGGTCAATCGGGACCGTGGTCAATATTAACGTGGCCAAACGGGTGCCACTCTATTTTAACCCTTGTGTGAGCATCCGGGTACCCATCACGGTACATTTTTGTATATAAGTGGAGTAATAATTAAACTTTCGTTTGGAATCTCCAGATCGTCGTTATTTAACTCAATTCTAAGCAAATGGTGCATTTAGAAATAAAAAAAAAATTTTAAGCAAAAATAATTAGACTTAAGCGGATGCTGGACTGACGCTCGAACTTGATCGAGGTCGATAATGTAGGTGGAAGATATAGATTCTAAGATATAATATTATAAATTATCAAATTGGCTTTACAGAATACAAAATCCTTTCGCAGGATTAAAGTACACGCAAAAATGAATCACGCGAGTATCGACTTCATATCAAAAACGAAAAAAAATTAAAAATATTCGCTCTTCTTTACCTTAACCTTAACCTATAATGAATAAAATGTTTGACAAGATGGATCTTTCTTATTAGAGATTTGTTCGTACTTTTATTGCTACCATACTGTTTATTATTCCTGTCCGAGTCCCGCTGCTCTCTCGATTTACGTGCCCAATCTCTTATAACTTTTATATGAGTGAATGTTTCTATGAGTTGACAGTTAATTAATAATTTTATGCCTTTTTCGGTCTTTAATTGAGCAGAGCGGGATTTGTTTTCATACGTACTTTACACCTGTAAAAGGATTTTTTAATCTGTAAAGCCAATTCGAAGATTTTTCTTGTCAAACAAAACGGACTGTTCCGTCGGTATCCAGCATCCCCTTAAAGTATACATACGTCGCGGATGCACCGAGTGATACTCACCATAAAAAAAATTCAATTTTGACTGGATTATTAGTTTGTTATTAATTTATTTGATTCATGCACGTGAAATGTCTTGCGTAATAATGAAATATATGAAAATTAATATAAAAAAACCATTTATTAATTACATTCTTGACATTTGGCAAAAGTTACTGCATGTTCATTGCAGACAGGCTTATTACATTGGGAGCAGGTCTTTCGTGTTTTTCTTGTTTTCTTGATTATCTGTTTATAACAAATGTGACAGGAATCGATGACTAAAACCAAAAAAAATTTTTAATTAAAAATTTTTTTTGTTTTCAGAATTACCGAACAGACACATATTAATGTCTATACTTTCATTTTCTAAAAGGAATTCCAAATCTATGGAAGTAATGCGAAGGAATCTTTTTACAAAATTTTATTAAAATTCAGTTCTGCGGACGGCTACAGGATCCCTTTAAAAGTGACTGCGCGCTATTTGCGCCGACCTCGAAAATTCCATTTTCTTTTCTTTTGTACGAGCTGCAGCAGGTTAATTCATTTGAAAATACCTCTAGCCCTCACTTTTGATGTTTATTTATTGAAATAAACGTCAAGGAAACGATTTCAATTACATGAAAATTTTAAAAATTGAAAAAATGGGAGGTGGGTACCCGGGTGCACAACAACGTGGCTAAAATTGGGTGCTCACACAAGGGTTAAAAAGGCCTTTCTCCAAATATACGATCTTCGAGAATAACGGTCTTCCGAACCTTACCAAATCTACGAAATATAAATTTCGACACAATGATCTATTATGTTCCGCGCGGCCTGAGCGCCGAACGTGCTCTAGAGGCCGCACCCTACCAGATACTATAATTTTGTTAATTTTGCGAATCGGGAAAAATTCTTTGCAGACGTACCAAGTACTTGCAAAAAATGCAAAAAAAAAGAAAAATCGATTATTTTTATCCTCTAAACTAGAATACCTCCTTAACATTTCTTAAATAAGTGAAATATTAACTCCTTCTATAGTTGTTTCATGAGGACGATCTGTAACGTACGATGGCAAAAATTCATTTTCTGTAAATACTTCCATATTTGTTGGGCATATGCCTGAGACACGAAAACCATTCACAATGCTGCTTGTACTGAAAGTGTGCGAATAAATTTGTCCCAGAATACTGGCAATATCATAGATTCTAAATGGTTTTTTTCTGGATTGTTCACCATCCAATGAGATAGAGTCTGATTATAGCGAGTTTTAAGGGGATGCTGGAGTGACGGCCAAACTTGATCGGGATTGATAATCTAGAATATGGTATAAAAATTTCCTACATTATCGATCCTAGCTGAAGCATGTGCGTGCAATGTTGCCGCCTCGATTGTTTATGATACGAGGAGGATCGATATATGATCTTTTGTCCTTTTCCTCTCATTGTTAGAAAGTGCTGCCAAGAATCTCGGTGTTGCCAAAATTCTCGATGTTCTGAGACGGCTAGAGCGTCCAAATTTCCTTTTACCAGGCACTGCAGGGCCGCCCTACAAATTGTGAGCCCCTCACATTGATAATATTTTAATAAACATTAAAGTCGCGTATGATTTTAATATATATAATTTTATGTATGATATATATGATTTTAATATATAATAATATAACGACTTTATTATATCTTATGAAAGAAATATTCAATAATTTATACTAGACTTGTACAACACAAAATTTGTCTTGAAGTGTGACTAAAATTACAGTATTATATAAAATCATAATGTATGATTTTGAATATTGAGAAAATTGAATGGGCCTCTCCAGCATCCATTCTTGTGAGAGCGCAACCAATAAATTTTACAATAATATTTATAATAACCAGTATCATCATAAAAATGAGATGCTTCTGTTTTTTATTAAAATCAGTACCATTAAAGAGATACTCATTTGATTTTTATTACAAAAATCAGTACCGTCAAAACAGACGTTTCTGATTTTGATTGTGCCATTCAAAATCGAGACTGAAACTTCAAAATCATGTTATTTCAAGATAATATGAATTTGGCCAGTGAGAACATAGAATGGGTCCCTTCAATGCCCATTCTCATGAAACGTAACCGAAAATTTTTCGTTTTTCCATTCACATTTGTTCATAAATATATATATATATATATACATATATATATATATATATATATATATATATATATATATCATATGTATATATAAGTTATGCACTTCATTTTTTCTGATAATTCTATCATAGTTTTTGCAGTGTGCAGTTAAATTTCTATATGAAAACACAATTACAATATTCTTTAAAATAATGTCATTCAAAGAATATTTAGGAAGAATATCCTGTCTCGGAAAAGGCAAGAGTTAATGCCTTTTTTAAATAATTTTAGTATTTTAATAATTAATAATAACCAGCATACCAAAAACGATTCTGGTTTTTTAAATAACTAATAATAACCAGTACACGATGAACGCCTCTGGTATTTCAAAATAACTAATAATAACCGGCACACGATGAACGCCTCCGGTTTTTTTAATAAATAATAATAACCAGCACATGATAAACGCCTCCGGTTTTTTTAATAAACAATAATAACCAGCACACGATGAACGCCTCTGATTTTTTTAAATAACTAATAATAACCGGCACACGATGAACGCCTCCGGTTTTTTTTTAATAAATAATAACCAGCACACGATAAATGCCTCTGGTTTTTTAAATAACTAATAATAACCAGCACACGATGAACGCCTCTGGTTGACGGAAATCGCCTGGCACGATCCCTATGCGTGCTCCGATGCCGCCGAACCCATTGATTTCCGTGGCGCACCTCTGTGTCGCGATGTTCGCGACCCGGACATCCCGGTTGACGGGAGTCGCCTGGCACGGCCCTTACGCGTGCCCTGATGTTGCCGAACCCGTTGGTTCTCGGAGCGCACCTCTGTGTCGCGATCCTCGCGACCCGGACGTTTCTACATATATATATATATATATATATATATATATATATATATATATATATGTATATATATGATACAATTTTATGCTTTCTCATTATGTTTGTGCAAAACCGAGACAACGGCATTTTTATCATTTATTCTCGAAATGACTTTACAGAATTGCAAATTGTTTTATATGATTAAAGTAGACACACTAACAAATAGTATAGAAGGTGATTTTAGGCTAAAAATGAGAAAAAGTTAAAAATTTATATTTATATTTATGTATGTTTTACATCATGACAGTGACAAGGATAATAGGATTATCTATCCTTGTCACGATTGCAGTACTTTCTATTAGAAAATACTAGAACTAAATTAGTGCTCTGTTTTATTCATTTGTATCTGAATCTCACATGATATACAGAAGTATTTATGCATAATCTTTTTTGACACTAATTTTTTTGTTTAGACTTCTGAACTCAATTCTAAAGATAACGTATTGTTTGTTTATGAGTATAAAACAGTGTTGTGCGTATATTTTGTATATATTAGTTAAATAATTACAAAATGTTCATGTTAATTATTAACTTTTTTCACTTTTAACACGAAACTACCCTCTACACTGTTTGTTAGTGTGTCTACTTTAACCATGAAAAACGATTTTCAATTCTGTTAAGCTATTTCGAAGATTAGTGCAAAAGCGATAAATGTCGGTATCCAGCATCCCCTTAAGCAGTCCAAATACCGTTTGTTCCAGTAGCTGAAGTTTATATGAAGTATGCAGTGGGAAAGTAAGAAGAATGTCACCATAATTTCGTGCTTTTTTGATAACAGGAATTGAAATATTAGCTTTTATGGTTGTCTAAAATTAGAAGCACGCGATTTGATTGCGATGCATTAAAATGTTCAAGAAAATGGTCGAAAAACTGAACGAACAGTTGTTCATTGCTCTAGCCGCTTGGATTTGCGTTGCCAATAGATCTAAGAGGAGCTCCTTAAAACATATAATTTTTTAAATTGATCCGTGGAAATATCAGCATAAGTGGAATGTGATTATCTAATTCATTTATTGCAACAATTACAGTAACATTTATCTCTCACTCTGCAGAAGTCAATTTAAATACGATTACAAATATATCTATTGAAAGTTGTGGACAAATGATTATTTTGCATCACACTATATGTTAAAGTTAAGGTTATTAAAATTAACTTCCTTAAATTGGATAATTATGAATAATTTTGATTTTTAACCTGCTAGTTCTCTATCTACTAAAGATTCTGCTCAATTGTACTTGTAGTTAAATATGTAATGGTCAAGATACAAGATATTATGAGAATTTGTTTCTTCTGTTTACAGTATTGAGTATAATCTTCAATTATAATTGATTACAGAGCATAAAACCACGGACGCAATTTGTTAGAGATCAAGAGAGCATAGTAGCGCGCAGTATTCTAAAAGAAGGTACTGCCACGGAAAACAATAATAATCATTACGGAGGGCTACGTGGTGGTAAATCTTCTCCGCTGATGTCAACAAATAGCTTGGCATCTGCTACTCACATAATCAATTATCACATGTTTGGATCTTTTGGTGTGCCAAAGCATTACAAAGGTAAATAGTAGTTTAGTAAAACAGGTTCTAACTCGACAGATCCGGGGGGAAGAGGGACAGAGGAATTTCGCAGCATGAGATACTTCCAGATTTTTATATATTACTAGATTATTAACTTTCTAAATTTCGTTCATGTTATAAAATGTTTTAAAAATGTATATACTTATGGTCAATGCATATGTATGTATTAGATCACTCTACGCATGCGTTATTTATTATAATGTATATGTATTTGTGTGTACATACAGGATGTCTCACTTTAACTTACACACCGAAATATCTCGAAATGTACAAGAGATACGGAAAAATGTTTCAAACAAAAGGTTAGATAGGAGACATAAGATAGTATTATTGGTTTGACCTTGGGTGGCGCTGACAAGGTTAAGGTTAGGGGAAAGTGGTCTAAATCGGCCACCATTTCAGTTTTTTGACTATAATTCAACTTAATGAATACTTATTGCTAAAATACATATACCATTTAAAAATCTAAACACTTATGCAACTTTTTGCCGAAGACACTATGGATCCTCTCTTATTCATATCTAGTTATGGCCAAAAAACAGAAAATGATTTTTATGGTTCCAAATCGGCCCCCCTGTTCTATATCGGCCATCCCCATGGTCCAAATTGGCCACTCCCATTTTTATCGCTTCTTTTAATTAAAATTTCAATTTTTTTCAACATTATTTGCATTTTTTCGAGAAATAAAGGAAAACTAGGTAGTTTTTTGTACTAAATCTAAATTTTATTGAAACTTAACAGTTACATACATAGGGGAGATCGGGATTATGTGTCTACAGAGATTATGTCCACAGTATTACTATCTCAGGTAGTAGGAAATAGAGGTTATCATTTTAAGTTGTTAAAAAAAACATTATATAAGCGATTCTAAAAGCTTTTGTTTTCCTATGATGCTTTTTGTCAGATGTTATATGCGCTTAAAAAAAAGATAAATATTTATTAATATTTTTCAATGATCAAAAAATTTATTGCGCGACAATAGTTTAATTCAAATTAAGGTAAATAATTTATAATTAAATTATATAATTAAATAATATTACTAATTAATATTTAGTTATTAGATATAAAAAACGTCAAATTTTAATCTCGCATAATTTAAAATTCCCAACATGCCAAAGACTGAAAAATGTGGTCGGGGTGTCTGTCTACATTAGCTTGAGGCTATATGTCCACACTTCAATGTTGATGGAGTGTTTTTTATAGATAATGGTGCCCTCTTCCAAAAGCACCACCACGAAAAACACCAAGAAAAAATCTTGCGTTGTAAGCATTGTGTTAACCTCAACAGTCTTCAGAAATGTTGCTGAGGAAAAAGCAAAAATAAGGAAAAAAAACACTCTGAAAAACATTCTTAATGCTTTGAAATTAAAAATAAAATAAAAAAGGGATGGCCGATTTGGAACCATTGATCGGTAGTCGATTTAGACTACCCTCTTATTTCTCATACTTACGTGAATTTTGTGAACACAACAAGAGCTTTTAGGAAACTTTTTTCTTTTAATAGAAGCACTTTGTAAGTGTCTATATAATTCTCAAATGTTCTTAATGAAAAAAATTTTTTCCAAGAAAAAACAAAATTTTCCTCAATGCGATAGAAATGAGAAACACTCAAAATATGTTCTGCTTCATACAGAAGCAGAATGTCAACTGATAAACGTCAAACTAATGACAAATAATCCGCTATCAATAGTGCCCCTAACTACACTATTGGCATGATGATAAGTGTTGTTGTTTTTATGAAATGGGGGGTGGCCGATTTGGAACAGGTGGCCGATTTAGACCACTTTCCCCTACATTGAATTTTTTAAATTAAACCTCTTACTTTTCATTGCATATTCGTAGTTTTTCTCGAGAGCAGTCGTATTCTAAATTTTTTTTTTGTTTTTAAGTTTAAAGTTTCTACTTTAAGAAGCATTTAGAAGATTTTAAATTTATCTTTTTCCTTTCGAGCCGTCTCTTCAAAAATAAGAACGTATTTGTTTTTCAAAAATTGCATAGTTTGACGCACTCCACATGGCGGAATTAATTTTTTTCGCAAATGTTATCACAACCATCAAACAATTTGGACTTTTCCGCGTAAATTAATGAATGAATGAAAAAAATGAATTTCGTATGATTTTTTTCACAGAGTGATTTATGACGTTTTGAAGTTACTCATACATTTCTGTGCAATTACGCACACGCGGGCACACGCACACGATGCACCAAATCCGACCAGTAACCTCGTCGTAGAGTGCATAGGGTAATGCTAATTCTGGTGGTAATTGCACAAAAATGTACGGGTAACTTCAAAACGCCATAACTCCGTGAAAAAAATCGTATGACATTAATTTTCTTTAAATTTACGCGGAAAAGTCCAAATTGTTTCAAATGATTGTGATAACATTTGTGAAAAAAATTTATTCCTCCACGTGCGTCAAACAATGCAATTTTTGAGAAACAAAACACGTTCTTACTTTTGAAGAGATAACTTAAAGTAGTTGTTTCTTAAATCAAAAGTCATGAGAATGGTGTGAAATTTTGAGAAAAACTAATTTATGTTACTATAAATCCATGTGCCAAAGCCTGGATCGATGGTCTACATATTACATCCAAGAGATATTTACATCCAAAATTTATGAGTTTGACCATCTAAAGCATTAGAGTAGTGACGTCGACGCGACAAAAAACTAGTTTTTCGTTTACTATATTTAGTAAAGTCATGTCAAATTGATGAAGAAGTGAGAGAAAATAATGTAGATAGTAACGAATTTTTTCATATTTTTAAAAAAATTTTCATCTATCTAGTATCGGAGTTACAACCGTCTGAAAATTATAATCCGATGCTTTTCACGACGATACTCGCCGTCGCACTGACATATGGCAACGTCGCAACGTCTGTTCGAGAAATAATCGTGGTTAGATTACATCTACTGATACCTATACATACATTGGATACCTATATATTCATTGAATACTGTGAGAGAAGCTTGTTTTTGATTATTAAATTAATAATAAATTAATAATAATGTGATTAATCCTTAAACTCCACACTATCTGTATGAGACATTTTCACGCATAGGTCGCTATTTAGAGATTAAGAAAACGAAAACAATAGTGGCGAGCATGAAGCCGAAGCAGAAACTAATGCAACGTTGTCAGATTTATTTTTCTCTCTCTACCACGTATTCATACTAAAGTATAATTTTCATACATATTAATTATAAATTAAATATTAACTAAATTTAATGACAATTTATTTTAATGAATATTGAGATTTTTAAGAAACAAAAAATTGCTTAGTTTTTACTTTTTTTAGTTCTGTTTTGACTTCTACAGTTGGGAAACAACTACCTTAATGGGAGAAAAATAAATTCAAAATCTTCTAAATGCTTTTTAAAGTAGAAACTTTAAGCGTCAAAAAAAATTTTAGAATATGATCACTTTTGACAGAGTTAGGCTTATTTGAAATTATGCGAAATTTTTGCATGGATTTATCTATGCGATAATTTTGATCGTATTTTGACTGTATTTTTTCGCTCATTATACTGCCTTACGATCATATTATTATCATTTAGATTACAACATTGTCAACCTTCATTAAGAGTAAAGATAAATTCAACTGGTGAAAAAAATTAATTTTTTATTATCTTGACATATGAGTATTCATACTCACAACAAATAGATGATCACTATTGGTTGTCTACACTTAAGTCTCTACACTGGTTCAAGCTTTGTGATCAGTTGTTTTTTTTACTATATACTATTTTTTTATTATTTTTTCGTGTGCCTTTCTAAAGTTTTTTAGTCCCTGTAGTGAAGGTGCCCATATCCTATAATCTATTAGCAGTACAGGCATTTCGTGGTTTTTGTATTTGTCGATCCTAGACTATATTGTCTATATGTTTTTAACAACGATCTCCCTGTGTAATGTGTAGCGCCTTCTAAACTTTTTGAAGTTTTATATACACGTAATGTAGAATATATTCTTAAATCTTAATTCTCTAAAATCTAAATGCTCATATTTTAAAACTAATCTTATTAATCCTATATTATTGATAGTAAGAAAAGTAAACCGGTCTAACTCGGAAACTCTGAGGAGAAAGCGGAGCGAGGGGGTACTCCGAGGGCGAGGAGGTATGACGTTACGCGGAAAGGGGGATGTAGTGACGCGCGTGTTTATACGAGCGCCGATGTTTAGCCGCTAATGTTATAAAACGCAATGCTTTAACGCGATGCCGCACGTGTGATTAGAATTGGGGGAGTGGGTGGTTATAGAACGTGTATATACCTGCGAGAGTGTACACGATATCCCCTAGTAATCCATCCCTCCTCCATTTCCGGAAAGACTTTTGATAAATAGCGAGCGCCGATTAAACAAATCCGGCCGCTATCAAGACCGGCGATTCTGAAACAGGATGCCACCCCAGCGATCCGATCATCTCGGTACCCCTTCCCCATTTTTTTCAAAAAGGATCTTTTGCAGTTTAAGCAGAATCAATGATTTGAAAATAATGTTAGAAAAAGACAAATAAAATATAAAATCCGTCTGGAAGCGTGCAGTACCGCAGTAGATGCTTTGACAGTGATAAGTTTCTGTGCTTGCAATAGTAGATTTTCGAGTTGTAGAGGTCCAATATCTGTGATACTTTCATATAACATATGCCCAATCTGCAAGCATTAGAAACTTTACTGTAAATAGACCACGATAGTAAATTAAAAGTGTAAAACACATGGAACAATTCATGTAAATCGGATGTTACCTGGTGGAGCAATCCAGTCGAGTCGCTACCTTAGGTGATTATTTCGCATGGGCGCAGCGATGCGACAAGTTCGTGGAACGGCTCGAAGAACACAGTCGAGTCAACCGTTCGCGGTTTTCAATCGAACATAAACAATCTTTAATGGTAGGTGCTGTCACGTACTCAGTCTCTATCTCCTTAGAAATAATCTAAAAACAGCTGAAAAAATGCCAATCTAAAATGCTAACAGACGCATATAAAAAAATTATCTCCATGACAAGGGACGCCTGCTCTGTCGTCTTAAAGTTTATAAATCTTATCTAAAAAGTAAAACAGTAATAAAACCCTTCCTCACTTAAGAAAATGTGTATGAAGTGATGGGAATCTCGCGGGGGAGGTTCTAGCCATTTGGGTATAAATAGGGCGGAAAAACGCTAAACAGCGTCAGTCTTTTCTTGGCCAACAGTTAGACGGTTAATTCCGATCACATACTCCGACAAAATCTCCGACGCTTTAACTCTGTCTTATAATTCTTATTCGAATCGTCATTCTCTCGATATTTTAAGTCCGCATTTGCTACTCGCTTTTGACATCTACAGTTTGTAACTTCACTCATTCGACATTAAATAAAGGTAACTTAAATTTTGAACTAAAAGGAGCTCGGTAATTTGAGAATTGATCCGAATCTTTATCGACATTATTCGTAATTTCAATCACCATTTCCGAAAATGGACTTGGCCTTTACGCTGATAAAATGTAGCGGATTGATTGTCTTTACGCTGCCGAGGAGTATAGCGGATTGATTGTTGCTGCCGACGAGTAGCGACTACTTAACTCGTTTTCAGGAAGTGAGGTAACTTACAGATGCATAAAAGAGAAGGTAAACGTGTTCAAATTAAACGGATCAGATTCCAAATCAAACGAGCTATTGCTTTGAGTATCGATCCTTTCTCCCTCCTCTAAAAACTTGAACAATTGGAAGGAAATACTCGTCCTAAAAAGCCTCTTCCTTCAAATTAATTCTTGCAGATTTCCAAATCGACTATCCCGAATATCGATAGATAAAGAAAACCAACCCTAGTTATCACACTTATAAGATACGCTATCTTTTCGAGACTGAGGAATAAAAGTTCACACAACTTAGTCCAAATCCCGGGTAAATTACTTAAATGTTCTGACCCAAAAACGGAAGAACTGACAAAACGTGACAGACTCGTGCAAAGACTCGATTAGAGAGATGCTTTATACATTTCGGCGGTAACTATGCGACTATCGGTAGTAGTAGCAGCGCGGAGAGACTCATTTGGCGAAAGATTGATACCGCGTTCGAAAATCGTGTTTTGATCGGTGTGGTGATTAACATAGACTATATCGAGCCGCGACAATTTTTAGAAGACGCTGTTAGTGTAGTGCTCGAGCGAGTGCAAAACACTGTAAGAAGACGCAACAGCGTAAAAGTGAACACCGTATTCAACGGTGAATTTATGACGGGCGACAAATGTGCCAACAAAAGTATCAACACGTGAAACTGCGAATTTTTTCGTACATCAGATTTGCGTGAGTGGTACGGGCGGCACGACATTGAGTCTATCCTAGCCTTTCTCGAAGAGTTTCAGGAACGTGAGTGGGTTGTCGCATATACTCAATTTGACTATCAACGTGAATAAGTATAATGCACGTGGGATATAATGTCGAGTTATTGCGAGAAATAAAATTGAAGACAGTGATAATTAATGTTCAATCTAAAGACAATGCATGTTTCGCGTCGGTGGTGGCTGCTCTACATCCGACCGAAAAAAATACAGATCGAGAATCGTCATACCCTTATTATACGACGGTACTGAATGTACAATACAAGACACTGAATTTCAAATAACACTTAATCAAGTAAAAAAGTTTGAAATTTTAAATGATATCTCAATTAACGTATATTGCATTGAGAATAAGGAAATCTTACCAATACGGCTTACTGACCGGAAGAGGGAAAAACATGTCAACTTACTGTACGTGCAAGGAGACAACGATGTGGGACATTTGGCGTGGATAAAAAAATCTGTTCCGCCTCGTGAGCTTGCAATTCAGCGCACGTGACCACAGAAAATACTTTTGCTATCGGTACGTATAAATTTTTTAATTACGCAATAATTATATGCTGTGACGTGACAGGATCCGTCACAAGGGCTTGCCTGACCGAGCGGGGTCCGAAGGGGATCGGACCGGCGATTCTCCTTGTTGAGTTATTTCGGACGCGTTGCGGCGCGAAATCCGCATGTATTGTCTACCGAGGGTTGAGGTTTGGCGAGGAAAACAGAGAATTGATTATTTTCCGATTCGACAGGAAAGTATAGAACGACTGGAGTGGTGGATCCGGAGAGCGGTCGGATGGAGATTGCGGAGCTGGGATGTCGGAGAAGCGGAACCGGCGCGGCGGCGGGGCGAGAGAGAGCGGAGGAGTACGGGACGGAGCGCGGAGCGAGAGTCCCTCACTGCGAGACTAGTCGTACCTCGAGGATCCCGGATAGAAGGCAAGTGGAGGGTCGCATACCGGAGGACACTTCGGATCGGTCCCGTTGAATGAGAACAAGCCCACCGTGGAGACGGGAAGGCGGCCTCACTGTGACGAGCCTTGGCCCGGCCAGCCGGGGAAATCGCGCTGCGGAGCGCGCCTGATGAGCGACAAGCGAGGCGCACGGGCGTGTGCGAGCGAGACGGCAGCGTATGACTTAACGCGTATATCGACTGCCCTTATCGACTGCCCGGGATCCGAGGGTAAATTAGCAACCAAGACTAGGCGCCGGATGGCGCGGAAGCGAAGAGAGGGCCCGACGAAGCGCTACGGTCTCAGAGTCACTGTCGTGTGGGATGCTGAGACACGCGGAGCGAGTCCGATCAATCGTGCCGCATCGCCCTCGCCAGCCAAGCGACCAACTAAGGACGAGGACAATCCGAGGAGAGCATCGTAGGCGATCTCTGATCGCCACTAAGATCACCACTCCGGCGTACCTCGCGGATAATCGAGACCGGGCGCGGCGGCCTCCCTATTGAGTCCGCGGGAACGGAGATAAAGCCGTAACGTACGACAGGCAAGGTCACCGGACCAAAGGCCATCGGGATTGTTCCGCGAGGAGGCTCGCCCGCCCGGGCTCGAGCTTCGTAAAGAAGGAATCTCTCGCTGATCGCAAATCCCACCGACAGTTATTTTTTTTTTGTAAATCTAATGTATCGCGAATAACGAGCGTGAATCATGGCGCGCGGAAAGCCTGTTGAAACACGTGGCAACGGAAATTCATACAGGCACGGAGGAAGACTGTGTTCGCGCCCGGGCGAAATTGTTTTGTGAGACGTAGATGTGAAGCATGTATCACGAAAAGAGTGGGTCGCGAACGTCGTCGAAATAGGCAACGAAGGAATGTACTCGCGGTGTTCGTTGCGCCGCGGGAGATTGCGAGCCGACGCTCAGAGAAGCGCGGAATAACTGTCTCGCGCCGAAAACGGAGTTGGGATCATACTCATCGTGGCCCGCGACAGAATTTCGATTTGGCAACCCGGAAGCGGGAAAACTGTGTAAACATTACCGAAATATATTTATCCTTCTGTTGTTCTTAAGCCTGACTTATGTTATTTGCGACATGCCACTCTCTCCTCTATTTCCGATCTCACGCCTGAGATGCGAGGTTTCAGATTGACGAGCCGCTGAATGACCGGACGCGCATCGCTAATTAACGGAAAGAACGAGCATATTATTGTGTGGCACGGGGCACCGTGCCTGGCGCCCAAAAATTTAGTGTAGCATCCTAGTATCAGACTTCGCGTAAGTTGCTTGTACGGATTAAATCTGGACGGACATCGACGGGTCAGGCGGGCCCGCGGAAAACACGTCGCAATGCTTATAATTGATATAAGAAATTTTTTTGTCAAATGTTTACATTACTTTAGATCGAGCCAAAGGCTTGAAGCCCACGTTGTGGATTATCGAGAGATGAACGACTCCGCCACCCGACTATCGAGCGAGAACGGTAAGTGGACAGTTTTTAAACGGTCAGTTTAAAAAATTGTGGTTGGAAGGACCGGATACCGTTTGTACGCCGACCTGGAGTGCACTCTTGAAAAAATGGACAAGGATTCAACAACGTCCACTACGTGTACCAGCATCATGAGATATTCAGTGTAGAATACTACATCTGTTGCTCGTACGATGACTCATTATCCGCGTACCGATCTCATTGCGGTATCGATTGCGTCGCGTGGTTCGCCGAGCAACTCGAAACGCTAGCACCGCGTAAAGTCTATTCTGTCCGCTAATGTCCCCATGGAAACCTTGTTGAAGGAACAGTAGAAGACATATCGTAGCGCGATACACTGTCATATATGCGAGAAACCGTTCGCAGCAGATGACGATAGAGTACGCCACCATTGCCATTTGACCGGCCGATATAGAGATCGCGCGTTCGAATTGTAATCTAAATTACAAAGACTTGTATTGTATTCCAATAGTTTTTCACAATTTATCCGGCTATGACTCGCATTTCATTATCAATGAAATAACTGCAGCATATGAAGGCAAGGTTGATCTGTTGCGATAACGAAGAAAAAATACATTTCCTTCACAAAACATGTTAAAGACACTGCCGAAAGATCAGATTCGCGAAATTATATCAAATTGTTCATCGATTCGTACAAATTTCTAAGTACCAGTCTCGATAAATTAACATTTTTTCTCAGCAGAGATAAGTTGAAAATTTTACGTTCCAATTTTTCAAAAGGTTAAAGTTTATCGATCAAAGTTTTTGAATTACTGAAACGAAAAAGTTATTTTTTTTATGAATACGTGGATCGCGTGGATAAGCTGCAGGCCTCATGTTTAGCGCCGCGCGAATTATTGTACAGTTCCTTGACCAGTGACACTGTATTCGAGAGCGATTTACGCCGCGAACATCTGGCAGCGATTCTCCATTTAAACTCTGGGCAAGTACAGCGATTTGTATTTGAAAACTGATGTCTTGTTGTTGGCAGATATTTTTGAAAATTTCCGCGACAAATCGAGAGTTACGGCCTCGATCCCGCCAATATTACTATATCTTACCAGGATTCACGTGGGACACCATGCTGAAACATATGCGTATAAATTTTGAATTGCTCACAGACATTGATATGATCATGTTTATCAAACGCGGTATACGCGGCGGTCTGAATCAATGGTCCAGACACGCGTGAGCCGGCAAGTAAGCAGTCGTGCGATCCATCGAATCCTTCCTCGTACTTGATGTACTTTGACATTAATAACACAGCCCCACAAAAAAAGTGGTCTGTCCGATAGACCAGATCAGTGCGTCCTTATATATTTTGACCCGCTTGAATCCGAATCCGAAGTCAGAATTGTCGGATTCGCTTTAGATTCAGGCTTGCTTTTCACCCCTAACCTCAAAAAACGTTCGTAAAAGCCGGTTTTCGCCTTTCACACTCAAATAAGTAGTCAGAAAAAATTTTTTGTTAATGTTAGCTTTATAACCTCATAACCCTATAACCCCGCTGAATTTCAATGGGTCGACGATGCCGCAGACTTTGATTTTTAGAGCGATCGCTTCGGATTCACCCATGAGTTACATTCTCGAAGTCGATCTCGAGTACTCGCAAAGTATGATGAGCACACTGACTTACCATTCTGCCCGACGCGCAATAAACCGCACGGCAAGCAACAGGTTAAAATTCTGACGACTCTGTACGATAAGAAACGAAACGTCATACACTGTCGTAACCTGCAGCAATACACGCGTCAAGGCCTTCGCATCACAAAGATACATCGCGTACTGCAATTCGCGCAATCCACATGGCTCCGCGATTACTTCGAACTCAATACCCAGACAGCACATGATATCATTCAAATATTCTGCAGTCTATGAACTGTACTATGAACATATGTACTGTATGTAATGTACAAAGAATATCTTTAAAACATCTCAACAGGATATTCTCATTTCATACATTCTCAGAATATACTAATAGTATATCTACCGAATATTATTTATCGTATATTCTCAGAATATACTAGTAGTATATTCTGGTTGATTCAGAATAACCATATGTCCTTTGACAGACGTATTCTTAGTGATATTCTCAGACGATTTTTCCATTGACAAAAATTTGTCCGGAGCTTAGTTTTCAAGATACAATAGCAAACAGTTAGCAAATTATGAACAGGGTACAGGAGGTAGACAGGGGCGGCGCAACTCATTGCTACGCGCGGGTGTGTCCACCGAGCTCCCGCTGCGCTCAGCTGTACATACAATAGTACACACACATACAGATACATATTTAACCACACACACACACACACGCACGCACGCACGCACGCACGCACGCACGCACGCACGCACGCACGCACGCACGCACGCACGCACGCACGCACGCACGCACGCACGCACGCACACCACACACACACACTCTCTCTCTCTCTCTCTCTTTTTCTCTTCGAGTAATTCTAACGCGTCGAGAGATTAGTAATTGATTGATAGTGATTCGTAGTGATTTAAATTGAAAATCGATCGATCGGTTCGTTAAATACTCGTTTACTTTGATAAAGTGAGTAGTGAGGTTAGTGTGCAGTGAATGTGCTGATGTGAATGATAAGTCATCAAATAATTCCGCACTACGTATTTCATCGCGGGAGCAATCAGTTGACAGGATAATACGTGAATAAACATGTTCAAACTTGTCCGAACGTGTACTCTCCCTCCTCCTCCCCTCTCCCCCTCTCACTCTCTCTCCTTCACTCTTCCTCACTTATTTTAAATATTTTATCTCGGAGCTCGGTGGACACCCGCGCGTAGCAATGAGTTGCGCCGCCCCTGTCTACCTCCTGTACCCTGTTCATAATTTGCTAACTGTTTGCTATTGTATCTTGAAAACTAAGCTCCGGACAAATTTTTGTCAAAGGAAAAATCGTCTCAGAATATCACTGTAGAATACGTCTGTAAAAGGACATATGGTTATTCTGAATCACCCTGTATCTACAGAATATTATCTATCTGATAGTATATTCTGATAGTGAATATCGAAACAGCCAATAAGTCAAGAATCGTGGAAGGACCAATCGTCATCGATTATTCTTATTCCTTCCATGACCCACAATCCACGACTCATTGTAATTTGTACACCAGGCTTTACCGATACCGGTCTTTTTTGTTCTAACCACGGTGCTGCTTAGATTTACGTACTCATCGTACAAGAATAATCATAGGTAATCCTAAAAACGTACAATAAATTTTCCTTCTATTCGTTTCTTGCTTCAATTTGTAATATTTCGTGCTTGTGTTTGTCGATTTCTTGGGATTACAAGCGCGTGATCGCATCATAACCTGCAAACTCATTCCTACTTTTTGTTTATCTCAAGTGAAGGAAGCGTGGATTGTGAGCTATCCTACTTGTGATGTTAGCACAAAAAACTACTTTTTAAAGTCGTTATCATTGGTGAGACATCTGTAGATATAAAGTAAGTGTAGTAATTATTCAAAAACTTATTTTCCCTTTTACTTATTTTATTGCCTGTTATTTTAATTTGTCTTTAGTAAATTAGTAATACAACTGCGTTATAAATGCTTTAAAGCATTTCTTCTTTTTCTTTTTTTTATTGAAAAGAAAGAGAAGAGAAATGCTTTGAAGCATTTCTAACATTGCGTTGACCGCAGTCTTCGATTTATTAACAATACAATACATACAGAATGTTTAATGCATATATATAATTGTTCCACATTAATCAAATGTCTAAAATTATATTCTATCTAAATATGTATAATTATACCTTTGAATTTATTTAAAACTGTGTATATAAAAATTCTTTCAAATAGATTAATACAATTTAGATTTAATATGGTTTTAAAATCCTCGTTAATAGACTTTATACATATATGTGTGGAATATTCTGTACTTGTATTAAATTTATAATTTGTTTGTGCGTGCGTGCGTGCGTGCGTGCGTGCGTGCGTGCGTGCGTGCGTGCGTGCGTGCGTGCGTGCGTGCGTGCGTGCGTGCGTGCGTGCGTGCGTGCGTGCGTGCGTGCGTGCGTGCGTGCGTGCGTGCGTGCGTGCGTACGTGCGTGCGTGCGTGCGTGCGTGCGTGCGTGCGTGCGTGCGTGCGTGCGTGCGTGCGTGCGTGCGTGCGTGCGTGCGTGCGTGCGTGCGTGCGTGCGTGCGTGCGTGCGTGCGTGCGTGCGTGCGTGCGTGCGTGCGTGCGTGCGTGCGTGCGTGCGTGCGTGCGTGCGTGCGTGCGTGCGTGCGTGCGTGCGTGCGTGCGTGCGTGCGTGCGTGCGTGCGTGCGTGCGTGCGTGCGTGCGTGCGTGCGTGCGTGCGTGCGTGCGTGCGTGCGTGCGTGCGTGCGTGCGTGCGTGCGTGCGTGCGTGCGTGCGTGCGTGCGTGCGTGCGTGCGTGCGTGCGTGCGTGCGTGCGTGTGCGTGCGTGCGTGCGTGCGTGCGTGCGTGCGTGCGTGCGTGCGTGCGTGCGTGCGTGCGTGCGTGCGTGCGTGCGTGCGTGCGTGCGTGCGTGCGTGCGTGCGTGCGTGCGTGCGTGCGTGCGTGCGTGCGTGCGTGCGTGCGTGCGTGCGTGCGTGCGTGCGTGCGTGCGTGCGTGCGTGCGTGCGTGCGTGCGTGCGTGCGTGCGTGCGTGCGTGCGTGCGTGCGTGCGTGCGTGCGTGCGTGCGTGCGTGCGTGCGTGCGTGCGTGCGTGCGTGCGTGCGTGCGTGCGTGCGTGCGTGCGTGCGTGCGTGCGTGCGTGCGTGCGTGCGTGCGTGCGTGCGTGCGTGCGTGCGTGCGTGCGTGCGTGCGTGCGTGCGTGCGTGCGTGCGTGCGTGCGTGCGTGCGTGCGTGCGTGCGTGCGTGCGTGCGTGCGTGCGTGCGTGCGTGCGTGCGTGCGTGCGTGCGTGCGTGCGTGCGTGCGTGCGTGCGTGCGTGCGTGCGTGCGTGCGTGCGTGCGTGCGTGCGTGCGTGCGTGCGTGCGTGCGTGCGTGCGTGCGTGCGTGCGTGCGTGCGTGCGTGCATGTGTGCACTCACACAAAAGATAAGAAATATTTATAACAACCTGGACAATATGTATGTAAAATTATATTAGTTTCAAAAACAGAATTGATGCCCTGAGATACCTTCACTACTGTGCAATGTGACACGACTGAACGCGCGAACTTCTGACAAATGGATTGGCTTTAAACACTTTAAAAACTTTAAATACTTCCCATTTAAAAACTATTATAACCTCGGCATTTTGGTATCAGAATTTTCGTTTTAAAATGATCTCAGGAATCTGCTATTAATGGGTGGTACGTCAGGTTTAGAACACTCTGTATATAAGTACATTTGTAGAACGTTTTTAGTACATCATTAGTATATTATATATACGTACTAATAACAACTCAAGATATTCGGCAGATATACTTAGAATAAACTAAAAGATATTCTAAGTATCTATTGAGAAACAGAAAAACTCGGACATAGTAGCGTTCTCAGTACATATTAAGGATATCGCAGTGTGTATTTCGAATATTCCTAGAATATTCCTACAATATACGCAATGTACTTTTGCGATATTCTTAGAACATTCTCAGAATCTACATGTGCTGTCTGGATACGCAGTTTAGAACGCTTGCCAAACAGGGATTCCACTAAAAAAATTTTTTTTAAAGGTGACCTAAAAGTTTCAAAAAGTGATTAAAAAATGACTATTTAAATATAAATTAAATAAGTTATTTAATATAAATAGTAAAAAATAAAAGCTTAAAATGTAATTTTGTGTCCGTGAACATACATTTTTATTTTTATAATAGCCATTTTTGTTTTCAAACATTGTTCGAGAATTGTACAGCGTAATTGTCAGTTCGGTGGACAATCATTATGCATAAGCTTAAAGCAAGTTGCTATGTCTGAATTCATGGTTGTGTGCGAAGAGGCGGTCAAAATGACGGGAATTTAAACGCACACCACAATAGTCATTCAAACGCCGGCACGCGTCTAACACGTGATCAGTCTTCTTCTGTCCAGTTCATGAAATCACAGTTTATTGAAATTACACTGACAAGGGGACCATCAACCCTGTTGATAATGGATTTTTTTAATTTTTACATATATTATAGAGAGTGTCTCCCTGTACACGTCGGTAAACGGAAAAGTCGCGACAGGTTTACGAGAATATAAAATTGAAAATTTACGAGTGCCAGAAAATCCGGGACGTTAGGATAATTTTCACAACGAGCGGCGTGGAGTAGCGACGAGTGCCAGTGACTCGTACGCTGCCGATCCGGATTCGAGTCCCGCTTTTTTTTAAATAAATTATAAATGTTTCTATAATAAATTGTGAAATATATACATTTTATTTACATTTACATATTATTTATAAATATTAACAATTGCAAATGATAATTTCTCTACTAATAATTCAATTAATGACTTTATTTTTTAATTAATTTTTATAGTTATGTTGTAGCTCAGAAGCTACCACAGTGCAAGCTTGCATTTTCGACTGCATAGCAACGATCACGCCATGAGCGAGCGGAAATGCAAGATTGCTGAGATATAGAAATTAATCCGTGAGACCGTGCACGACTGACACAGCATTAACCAAATATAGTTCTATTAAGAAGTATCACCCCACTTAAATTCTTGACAAATGGCACTATAAAAGCGCCCGCCTAATCGCCACTTGCGGGAGAATCATTAATGAACTAATAACAGATCCATATCGGGAGAATCATTAATGAACTAATAACAGATCCATATCGGGAGAATCATTAACGAACTAATAACAGATCCATATCGGGAGAATCTAAGATGAATCAATAACGAATTAATAACAGATCCCTAACGGGAGAATCCATAAAGAAATCTATAACGAAACTATCACGAATGTCAAAGTCAAAATTATTACTGTGCAAATCGCGACCGAAGCTCTCGAAGAAATATTAACAAACGTAAATAGGGTCTTGTCAAAAAGCTATTCAACGGATAGTGATAGGCAATTACCGACTAACGTCCGATAAACGAGCGCGAATTCCCATTCACAGAAATTGACACTAGCTTGTTAGCATTCGACGTACCCAATCAGCGACAGACTGACGGACGTACGCGACCTTGTCTAAGCCGAACTCCCAGCCAGGCGAGTCTCAGGCGCGAATTCTCTCTTACGTCTTACTGTCTTACGACAGTAGTATATTTGATCCCGAGGAAATGTACCAATATCAAAGAGAAATGGCAAAAATTACCTCTGACCTTCTCGCAAGTATGTCCGCGGACAGAGAAGGAAACGAAAATTTAAATACACGAAATCGCGGAACGGCAGACGCCGAAGCGGCCGGACCTAGTGGAATCGTCACTCACACGGACCAAGGAGAAACCTCGTTATTATACGAGATCCTGCAAGAATTAAGAGAAATGCGAATGCGCATAAATAATCTCGAAGAATGGCACGAATTTAATCGCATAGGGCAAGGTAGATCATATCGCGAATCACATAGTAACGCTATGGACGTTACATACGGGTGTACGCGCGATGACATACGATACCAACCTCCCAGAAAAATATAAAGTAGAAGTAAATCGCCAAATACGTAAAATGCTGGATCGCGGAATAATAAAACCCAGCATCAGCCAATGGAACGCGCTGTTATTGGTAGTACCAAAGAAAACTGACGCGTCCGGCAAAGCAAAATTACGAATAGTAGTAGATTTTCAAAGATTAAATAATCTCACAATAGGCGACTCATTCCCATTACCAAATATAGACCAACTAGGGAATGTGAAATACTTTACTACGTTAGATCGCGCTTCAGATTATCATCAGATACCAATGGCCGAACGCGATAAGCAAAAAACAGCTTTTTTTACGCCGCATGGTCATTTTGAATTTAATAGAATGCCTTTTGGTTTAAAAAACGCGCCAGCCATATTTCAACGACTCATGAATACTATTTTAACAAGCATTCAAGGATTAAAATGCTAAGTATATCTTGACGATATGGTCATTTACGGTCCGAGTTTAGAAGAGCATAATAAACGAATAATAGAAATGTTAAAAAGATTACGAGATAGAAATTTGAAACTGCAACCCGACAAATGCGAATTCTTGCGCAAGGAAGTAATCTACTTAGGACACGTGATAACAGAAGATGGAATCCTACCCGATTCATCTAAATTAGAAGCATTACGAAAATTTCCCACACCACAAAAAGTTAAAGATATCCAATCATTTATTGGATTAGCGGGATATTATAGAAGATTTATAGAAGACTTTTCCAAAATAGCCAGACCTCTAACAAAATTAACAAAGAAAGATGAAAAATTTATGTGGACCTCGGAACAACATGCGTTGGAAACATTAAAAAATAAATTAACCACAGCGCCCGTGGTAAGATACCCCGACTTCACTCGTGAATTCATTATCACCACGGACGCATCGGATTACGCCATCGGCGCTATACTATCTCAAGGCACGATAGGTCAAGATCGCCCGATCGCCTATGCTAGCCGCGTATTATCGCGAGCCGAACGAAATTATAATACAACTGAAAAAGAATTACTTGCTATTGTATGTAAAACATTTCAGACCATATTTATATGGAACTAAATTTAAAATAGTTACCAACCATAAACCACTGATATGGTTATTTAACGTAAACGATCCCGGATCAAGATTAATCCGCTGGAGATTAAAGCTCGAAGAATACGAAATAATCCACAAGTCTGGAAAGACTAACGTAAACGCTGATTAAGTCGAAATGTTGCAGCCACTGTATGCATTTCAGAAAATACTAATAAAGAAGATAAAGAAATTAACAACCCACGAATTTATAGTGAAGATGAAAAACAAAAAATACTTTAGGAATATCACGATGCTCCAACTGGTGGACATCAAGGAATAGAACGTACATTAAAGCGAATACGAATGAATCATACCTGGCCTGGTATAACTAAAAACGTGGAAAAATATATTGCTAAATGCGATTTTTGTAAAAAAAATAAATTAAAGCTTAAAACAAGGGCGCCCCTCGTACTGACAGACACGCCCGATAAGCCTTTTGAAAAATGCGCACTTGTAGGACCACTGACGATAACGAATGCAGGGAATAAATATATATTAACATTCCAAGACTGTCTAACGAAATTCAGTAAAGCAATACCGATATCGAATCAAGAAGCCGCAACGATTGCCAAGGAATTTGTTATAAAAATAATATTTGAACATGGAGTTCCAGAGAAAGTATTGACCGATCAAGGAAAAAATTTTGTAAGCGAAATGTTCAAAGGCGTATGCAAGCTATTAAAAATCGAGAAGATACAAACAACCGCTTATCACTCCGAAAGTAACGGAGCTCTCGAGCGTTCACACCAAACTCTAGCCGAATACCTTCGTCATTATATTAATGAAGATCAAACGGACTGGGACGAATGGATACCATATGCTATGTTTACGTTCAATACTAGGCCACATACAGCGACGGGATATACACCGTTCGAATTCGTACATGGACATTCAGCTACCCTACCGTCAGCCGTAGCATATCCACCAAAACCATCGTATACTTTCGACAATTATGCACAAGAATTAAAGAAGAGACTACGAGCAACGAATCAAATCGCCAAAGAACGATTAAAAGAAGAAAAGCGGAAATCAAAAGAATATCACGATAAAAATCCAAAGAAATTAAATTCAAAGTAGGGGACAAAGTTCTACTATACGACGAAACGCTTCGCCGCGGACGATCTAAAAAATTAGACGCCTTATGGACCAGCCCATATACAATACTACAGAAAAACTCAGATGTAAATTACACAATAAAAATGGATCGAAGGAAATTATGTACGCACGCGAATAGAGCGTGCTTAAAGCGAATATAAGCGCATAGAATTATAAAAATATATACAAATAAATAAAGGAAAAGTAAAAGTAATAAAAAAAGAAAACTCACCAGACGAAGAAAGAAAAAATCCAACCAGGCGAAACACTTAAACTATTAAAAAAAAGCACTTAACTAGAAAAAAACATTAAACTACGCTAAAGCTATAAGCACTTAAATAACTAACTAAAAGAAAAAGTCACACTAATTCACGGGCTCGTCCTCATCATCGGAGTCACAAGGAGCCCGACGCTGGGCCCGCGCACATAAGTCTCCCCCTCGTACTCAAACTCTTCGAGGGACGCATCGGAGTCATCAGACACGTATTCGAGCTCCCCAATGTCAAAATTATTGCCATTTCTGCCGGAAACGCGAAGCTCAGCATATTACTGCCGATGAACAGCAGTAACAAGATCTCCAACAAGACCGCGGCGCACCGGACGATAATCCACAGGATTGATGGCATCCAGATCTTTGATGAGCAGGCCGACGACCTCCTGGACGAGGTCATCGAGAGTACCGCGAGACTCTCCGATCTGCACAAGACGGTCGCCACGACCCAAGGAACATCCAGCAAAGGGGAAGACATACTCCTCCCCGGAAGCCTCGCAAATTTTGTTGTGCCTCTCGACGCAAGAGTTATTTTAATTAATATTTATAAATATCGCAGCAAATTTTAAATAAAATATTGGTATTTAATGATTTTAATATTATTTTACATTAATAATAATATTTTGATGAAGATCAAGTGGATTTTTCCGTTACTTTTATTAATTAATTAAAATAAAATAAAAATTTTCTCCAATTTGATTATCTTGCACACGCTTCTTTCTTACAAAAAGGACGCATTAAAACGAAAAAGTAACGGAAAAATCCACTTGAACTCCACCAAAATATTATTATTAATGTAAAACAATGTTAAAATCGTTAAATATCAATATGTTAAAAGTTCGTCAGTATAGATTGATTTGTCCAAATCCCTCAGCGCTATAGCTGAGTTGGTAAAACTGCGGGATGGCGCCGCAGTAATTGCGAGATCTAGAGGTTGGCAAGGGAGGAGCGCGAAGAGCATTTTCGTAAGTTATTTGGTCTTCCGCGTCTGCGACAAACAAAAAGCGACAAGTGTACAAGTTCGGACGACTCGCGCGGTAAAAAGCAGAAATGAATTTTAACCTTCTATAATCACGAGCGTATCCTAATTGGGCGATGAGGAACGCCTAACAGAGATTGCTGACGGATCAACAGAGTTGCGAACTCTCGTCCGGGTAATTGGAAAATATCCAGTGGAGATGACACCCCCGGTGGCATCCTTCGCTCTCGAGCAACTTCAGCCGGGAGTTAATTTTTCGTTCGTGTCGTAACGCGTTCGTAAACTTCGGCCTAACTCCCCGTCTTTTTTACTTGCGCGCGCTAAAAGTGCACAACGCGCGTTTCGCGCGAAAGTCGAGATAAAGCGCATTCGTGGAATTCGCGCAGCGGGATCGAGCTGCCATTTATGAATAATAAATTAGTCTAAATTAGCCTACTAAATTAGATGGGTCATAACCACAGGACATTTGACCGACGCACCTGTCATCGCGGCGATCCTCAAAGACGCCTCCGTTTAATTGGTCCTTTGCTAAACGACTCGGACGACTGGCGTCTTTTTGCTCTCAATCTTTGAAAAGTGAACGCGTTTGATTTTTCTTACGAGCTCACTTGTGGCTATCGATTCTCGTTATTTGAAAAAATTACAAAAAGCTATACTGGCGTTGGTGAAAGCATTTCGTGTATCCGTAAGGTTGGTGAAGATATTTCGTGCATCCGTAAGGGCTATACTAGCTCGAATAAAGGCTATACTAGCCTGAGTGAAAAACCTTACAGGTGAAAGCGAATATACTATTCCCGGCAGGGGGACGCCTCTAGCCGTTTTCCAAGAGTTACGAATTCGAGGAGTGAGAGAGATACCAGGAGAGGCATTAAACGTAGACGTTTCGGCATTAGAATTCTGTGTGCAGTTGACAAGTCTCCGTTGTTACACGACGCAGTTTACACGGAGGTGGATTTCTTTATTAAATAATATTTCAAGAAGGAAGGAATTATTGCCAACTTGAGATGTCGTTGCACGTCTCCTTGTCCTTACCAATAAGTCGGTCATATTAATTCCGGTCTGTGTTTATTACGTATGTGGTTGTCTTGACTACACAAACATACTTTATATGCGCGTTACTGATTCAAGCTATTCTCTGATGTGCTCACATTTTGATTAATGTTCATTTATTTAATTAATCGTATCCATCTTATATTTAATGATTTGATTTCACATGATTATCTTAATATTAATTTCTCTTCTTTATTTTGTATATTTTGATGTAAGAACTGTGTTTTGTTGATTTAATTAATTGTCTATATCTATTTATAATCAATTCAACTCCTATATTTATAATGTTTGTACGTATCAACGTGAATGTGGTTGAAATTCATATTGTTAAATAAATATTATCCTACAAAAAAGAAATAGAAATTGTCTTAAAAGTGATTCTTGTTACAATTTTCATATCAATAATTTTATTGTAATTACTATTCTTTTTTTAAGTATAATTTAACTATTAATATTTCTTCTTATTAATTTTTTTTCTTCCTTTTGAAATTATCTACTAACACAATATTTTATTTAAAATTTGCTGCAATACTTTAAACTATAAAAATTAATAAAAAAAATAAGGTCATTAATTGACTTATTAGTAGAGAAATTATCATTTGCAATTGTTAATATTTATAAATAATATGTATATATTTCACGATTTATTATAGAAACGTTTATAATTTAATAAAAAAAAAACAGCGGGATTCGAACCCAGATCGGCAGCGTACGAGTCACTGGCACTCGTCGCTGCTCCACGCCGCTCGTTGTGAAAATTATCCTAACGTCCCGGATTTTCTGACACTCGTAAATTTTCAATTTCATTTTCTAAACTAAGGCCCGTCACGACTTTTCCGTTTACCAACGTGTACATGAAGACACCTTCTATAATATATGTAAAAATTAAAAAAATCTATTATTAACAGGGTTGATGGTCCCCTTGTGAGCGGATCTGTCACATTGAGCAGTCCACAATCCCAAAAAGATGTTGAGCGTATTCGATGGAGCGTATTACCGTGAGATCGGCAATGTGCCCGGAATTATCGTGAGCACGTGGCGAACGCGTGATCATACACGCTCGCCGTGAGGCTGTATCCGTAAAATATAGAAATAATATATTCGGATAAGAATAATTCGCGGAACACGATGAGAAATGACACAGAGCTGTCTCCTAAATAACTACACACTTGACGCATAAGCACAATTGCAAGCACTAGTACAAAACCTTCGCGAGCTACCGAAAATGATTTCGATCGCTACGACTGTCCGAACTAGAAGAGCCGGAAGCCGTAAGGCCCCAAAAGCGCCACGTGTGGGGCCGCCGATGAATATTCATGACCCAAAAGATGCTGCCACCTCTCGGCCATATGCGACGCACACGTGTAGTCGCGCCTCACAGAAGGCGAGCACGTACCGGCGGCAAGCGAATACATTCTTTTCCGAACAAACATTTATTTCTCACTATAATAAATACAAAAAAGTAAATGTATATTCATATACTCTTTATTTTTGTCTATTAGAATAATTAGCTATCCGCGCAACAGTCTTTGTACTATATACTTCTGAAAAAAGATAAATATAATATACATCCTTACAAATAAAAATTTTTAATTATAATTAAGATAAACTTAAAACTTTATTAATAAAATAAAATGAGATCATAAGAACTTATGTATATTTAATTCAAAATAAAAATTACTGCTTCTTTTTTTTGTTATTTAAAAATTCTGTTAACAATGTTGTCTTTCTTTTTTCTATTTTTAACTCATTATTTGCTATTTCTCGAATTTCTCTTTTTCAATATCCTTTAACTGTTTATAAGTGTGTAAAAGTTCTTCTGCTACTCTAGCTCCTTCTAAATCATTTTTTGACATTTCTTTAGTTGTTTTGATGCTTGGAAAAATATTGTCTGCTGCTTTTTGAATTTTTAATTCCCTTTTTTGGTCTTGAATCTCTGACTCAAGTTCTTCAATTGTTTTTTTAGTTTACTCTAGATGTTTTTTATTTTCTTCTTCCATTTCTTTCTTTGTTTGTTTCTGTTGGTTAAGTACTTTTTCTTATTTTATTTATTCTCGCGTTTCTTATATGTGCGTCACCGTCTCTGCTGTCCTTTCTGTACTTTATATATATATATATATATATTATATATATATATATATATATATGTATATAAAGTACAGAATATATATATATATATATATATATATATATATATATATATATATACAGGGTGAATTTTAAGACTTCTGCCATCGGTCGTGGGGAGATAGAAGGGATTGAGATAAACAGAAAAGTCCCATACCATTTTGTAAAATTCGCAATATTAACCGAAAAATTAATTTTTTAAGTTGTGCGAATGAGAGCGCGCCGTGAGGAACGCGCGAGCTTGCCCGGTGATAGCACGGCCTAGCATAAGAAGTATGGGCTGCCGGCGCACCGGAAGGGCAAGGGGGGAAGCGCGCCGCTCGTGCTTACTGCTCGGCCCCTCCCACGTCTCGCCGCACCTCGCCGGGCGGGCTTGCGCGCTCCTCACGGCGCGCTCTCATTCGCACAACTTAAAAAATTAATTTTTCGGTTAATATTGCGAATTTTACAAAATGATATGGGACTTTTCTGTTTATCTCAGTCCCTTCTATCTCCCCACGACCGGTGGCAGAAGTCTTAAAATTCACCCTGTATATATATACTTATATATATATATATATATATATATATATATATATATATATATATAAAGTACAGAAAAGACAGCAGAGACGATGGCGCACATATAAGAAGCGCGAGAATTAAAATAAGAAAAAGTACTTAACCAACATCCCCATTATTTGAGTGCTTCGCTAGATTCACACATACCAACACATCTAATGAGTTTGTACAGTTTTTCTTTGGTCAGAACTTTTGTGAGGAAATCTGCATATTACACTTCCGATCTTATATACTTGAGTAATAAAGTTTCATCTGTAAACTTATCTCTAATATAATGAAATCAAACATCTACATGTCGAACATCTATATATATATATATATATATATATATATATATATATATATACATATATATATATATATATAGATGGCGTCTTTCTCGGTAGAGGCGTTCGTTCTCGCGTCCGAGAACAAAGCGATATATCAGAGTTCTTCTACTTATATCATTATACTATACTCAGTTTATTGTATTTCACTCGATTGCTATTAAAGCATAAAGTTCATATGAAAATCAGAAGTCGTTTTTAACTTTCTGTATCGGAGCCCTGACATCTAGGAAAATATCCAACAATTTCTGTTGATTTAGGTTTTTTATTTCTTCTACTTTTTAATTTTTTTTCTTCAAATAAGCTAAATATGATTTATGCGCATTTTTACATAATTTAAGAAGTTCATGTGTCAAAGATACACAGTACGGTTTATACACAGTACAGTACGGTTATCTGCAGATGAGTGTTAAAACACTTAATGCCACATTTGTTTCCAAACCTTTTCAAAAGTTCAATAGTATTTAGACGTGCATTAAGTGTTTTAACACTCATCTGTGTATTAATTTCCGTTAATATTTATTCTGAGCGTGATAATTCTCTTTCTACATCTGCACTTCTATGTAAGAGGCAAAGGTATGCACTAACAAGTTTTTTAATATTTGGATACTTTGACATTTGGATGATATTACAAGACGTAGCAAAAATAGTATTCCAAAAATTTTCTGTTGATTGGTTTAAAGTATCTGCATTTAAAAGAATTTCTTCACTTTTTAAAAGACGCCACTCATCTGCTAATTCAACCATTTATATTTAAAGTCAGTTTCTCTGAGAAATAGGTAACATGCTGTGTTTGGGATTTAATAATATTTCTCGGATTTAGATATTTGCAATATTTCAAAAAAAAATTTTTTAAGTAAAAGGGATATCTCCCATTATAATAGTCGAAATGCCCCTGTTCCGCTTTTTGAAAAACGTCTATTTGAACTTGTTTGTACTTAAAAAAACATAAATTCTAACCCTTTAGCGCTCCCCACCCCCTCCCCTTTCCCAGCAGCTTAAAAAACCTGTTTTTTTGTATCTTAATTTTTTTTCTCAGAAATCTTTCGTCCAAGAAATCTGAAAAAATTTGAGTATATAGGAGATGTGTATCAAAATATAGTAGAATTTTTTCGGATTCCTCTAAGGTTATCTTCAAAGTCAAAAAAATTCCAAAATGTTTTAATTTGGTATAACTTTGACTTTGAAACCAAGATGGATACCCATAATTTTTTTATTCCGAATACGTATTCTAGTTTGTTTTACAAAGTTCAATGGTTACTCTTAAGTAAATCCCGCGACGTCATCTTCAAAAATACGAAAAATCCCATTTTTCTCGTATTTTTTATTTCTATTTCGGAAATGACGGGCTCAAAAAGTCTGAAACTATTCGTGTATATAGAGGACATACACCAAGATGTACCCAAATTTTTTCAGATTTTTCCAAGGTTTCCTTCAAAGTAAAAAAAATTCCAAAACAATTTAAAAATTACAACTTATATAGAACGTGTACAGATAACACTGCTGTTTCGTTTAAAAAATATTAACATGCACTTTTGTACTTTCACACCTAGTTAATAAATAAATAAAAGCTTTGTAACCTTTACGCCAGATATATTTTTGTTGCAAAACAGTTAAAATTGTTATAAACATATATTTATAATCAATTTATAAGGAGTAAAAAACAACAAATTATTTTACTTTAAAAAAAACACGAAAACCTTATGACAATAATTTTTAACTCAAGAAACATATATATATATATAAATATTAATACAGAATTATATAAAATATTAATCTTCATCACTATTTTCTTCGATTATTGGTGTCACTTCATCGAAGTCGAAAAGATGTTTTAATTTCTCTACTGGTACAGGTTCAGGTACTGTACTGGTCGTACAACTTTGATGAAAATCTTGTGTTAGATAAAAAATAAATAAGAGTGGCTATGTGTGAACAACACCCTACGGTCCTGTTTCCATTAGCACAGCTACAACAATAGCGTTTGATACCCTCTATTCCAATGGCATTGGGTTCGTAATGTATGAAGCATTTATATGTTTTACTATTAATATGCCTTGATTTTATTTTAAATTTTATAATATTTGGTACTTTCTTTAAATAATTGATCACAAAAGAATCGTTTTCGTCCAGCATTTCTTCTAAATATGAAATGGACTATTTTAATTGGTAGGATCCCGTAAAAAAGATTTCTAATTCTGTTAATGTAATTTTTGGGAAATCTAATAAGTCATTTGATAATAACGGAGCAAATGGTCTGGTTTTTTTAATCCAATTATTTTCTTCTACTTCAATTGATAGAGAATTGATATCGTTTTGAGTTAAGTTTATCCTTTCGATAATTTTGTCAACCTTGCCTTCGTCTGAGTTTAAACGCTTGCCAAAAGTGTTTTGTAAAAAGCAAGCAGTTTGACAAAACAGACCAGCACTAGACAAAAGATTATTTCTTAATTGATGTTGTTCCAGCTGTATGATGTAATAGTTTGCATTTCTGTCCAATGATACCGTGGACAGCTTCCACCACTCATCTAAGTTTGGTTACTAAACGAGATTGATTAGACTCCTCTGTCGTTAACTGATTTCGATGGCCTTTCAAAGCTGGCATCAAAACTTTAAAACCTTTCTGTTCCAGCAGAAGCTTTACATCTCGAAATCCTCTGTCTAAAATAAAGATATCGCCTTTTTCTAAAATGTTATTTAGCCCGTCTGGTAGTTGAAGTAAGTATTCTAGGATCTGGGCATCATTTTTTGTGGCATTAAATGGCCCACATACATCAATTACGAATCCGTTTGTCGTGCAAATGGTGAAAGGCTTACACAATGATGTTTTCTTTTGCCCTGAGTATGATTTGCATTGATATTTGCACTTTTCTCGTGCTTTAAATATGTTGCATCACAAATCAGAGCTAGACGATTGACAATATCGTATAACTTGTTTGCTACGGGACTGGTCTGGTTTATGAGTTCCTGACGAGAATAGGCATGTATTCCAAACTTCTTAGGTAGCACATCCTTTTTCTAAGCTTTTAAAACCGAGTTCACCGAAGCTGTAACTACTTTTTCGTCAATACCTAATGTTGCAGAAATTAAGTTGTTAGAACTACCAGACCTTAATTTATGTAGAAAAATAACTACAGCCTGTGTCAAATTGCGATTTTCAGAATTTTTCATGCTGACTATCATGTTTTTAATGGTATTGAATGGTATTTAATGGTAATGTTGTTCCAGCTGTATCCTGTCAAAGCTTGAAGTCGTTCTTCTGAAATTGCATATTTTCCAATGTAATCGTGGAGCTGCAAATTGGCTTCATCAGATAATTTTTCCATAAATGTTGCTAGCTCTGTAATTTCTATTGATGATTCATTGGAAAATATCTGCATTTGATGTACTTCATCTTCATAAAATCGACTTTTTATTAAATGCTTAGAGCAACACCTGTTTCTTTTAGGAATGAAAATTCTTCTTTTGGTGAACACCTGCATTCGAGCCGCAAAAGGTACATTATGAAGATCAGTTCTTGATTTGCAGATGAAATAATATCCATAGTTTATAGCAACTCTATTAAATGGCATTTCGACGCATTCAACATTTAATGATTTAAGATTTAAAGTAAAATTCGAATCATTAGTTGATGGTTGTGAGGATTGACTTGAAGTAGTAACTTGACTTTGTTGTTGATTGCTATCATTTACTTCTTCCGGCGATGGAACTGCTACTTCAGAACATAATATTTCTTGATCTGCTACTGCTGTTTCTTGCTCTTCTGTTTCTGTAGCTAATGAAATGTTTGGTCTTAAAGCATGTGGAGATGATGATCTTCGTGAACTCTTTTGCAATTTTATCTTGATGTAGCATTTTGGACACACTACTTCTCCTGCCTGAATAATATATCCGCAGTACCCTTCACGTATCTCATAATATGCTTTACAAGCGACCAATGCGTTACACTAGAATTTTCTAGCGCTCTAGAAGCAATATTAACCGCAAAACTAATATCAGGTCTGCTAATTACTTGCAAGTACAGTAGGTTACCAACCACTTCTCGATACGGAGTTTCTTTTTCTACTTTACATGGACTGGATAAGTCCCAACCAGTTTCAATTGGAGTAGAAACGATGTTAGCATCACTCATATTAAATCTCTCCAAGATTTTCCAAACGAATTTTTTTTGATTAATAAAAATAGAACCATCGGGTAACTTAAAGATTTCCACTCCAAGGAAACTCGTTACATTTTCCGTCTCCGTTATTTTAAACTGCTTTCTTAGCTCAAGAAAAAATTTTCTTATGAGTAGTTCATCGGTTGCGGCCAAAAGTCCATCGTCTACATAAAAAGTAATAACATTTTACCTAGTTCTAGTCCTATATTTTAAAAAATATAGAAACAAGGATCCGCTGTGCTCCTTGAAAAACCAAAAGATTTAAGAAAACTCGTAAAATGTTCTATCCAACACCTTGGTGCTTGCTATAATCCGTATAGACTTTTCAATAATTTGCATACACGTGCCGTGCCATCATTAAAACCCTCGGGTTGATACATATATATATCCTCCTTTAAAGACCCATACAAAAAAGTCGGTTTTCATGTCAAACTGGGCAAGATTTAATCCGTCGCGAGCCGCTACACTCAATAAAGTTCTCACCGTGTCAAAACGTACTATTGGGCTAAACGTTTCTTTATAATCTATCCCTTCCGTTTGATAATAGCCCTTTATAACCAATGCTTTATATCGCTTCGTACCATCGGGATTTGACTTAATCGTATAAACCCAACGACTCTTCAAAATCTTTTGTGCTTTTGGTTTTTTTACGAGCATCCACGTTTTATTTTCTGCGATTCTATCTCGTCATGCATAGCTGCTTCCCAGTTACACCTATCATTAGAATTTATAGCCTCGCTGTAATTTTCAGGCAGCACTTCCGTAAAATATGAAACTGGACAATCATAGAATTCTGTTTGTTTAATTTTACTCCTATCTCTCAACTGTCTCGCATTCGAGTTGTCACCACTTGAAGACTGCATAGGTTTTGTCTTACGATCATTTTGTATCTCTTTCTCTTTTTCAACCTCTTTATCAGAAAGAATCTCAGAATCGCATGTGTCACTCTCCCTCGCTCTTTATTTCGATTTGATTAGGAACTACTGTTTCCTTTTTAAACAGAACATCGCGACTTCAAATTACATCTTTTAAGCTTGGTATGAACACTCGATAACCCTTGCAATCTTCAATGTAACCAACCACGAATCCTTTCTCTGCCTTTTTATCAAGTTTTCTCCGTTTCTCATTCGGTACATGAACGAAACATTCCGTTCCAAAAATTTTCAAATTATTTATATTAGCTGTCTTACTGAACCACAATTCATACGGAGTTCTTCCCGATTGCTTAGTAGGACCTATTCTATTAATGATATATACCGCCGTATTCATGCCTCCGCTCATAAAGATAATGGTAAATCAGGTTTCGCATATATCATCGATCGTGCAGCTTCAACAATGATCCTGTTATCCCGTTCTGCAACGCCATTTTGCTGTGGAGTATAAGGAACATTCACACTGTGTTTTATACCTTTGTTACTTAAAAAATTTTTAACATTTTTATTTATGTATTCTTTACCGCCATCGCTGTGAATCTCCTTTACACTCTCACCGAAGTGATTTTTGAGCTCTTTACAAAACATCATTAGTTTTTCAAAAACTTCTGACTTTTCACGCAAAAAATAAATTTTTCTAAAGCCCGAAAATTCATCCTTAAAAATTAGTGAGTATCGTTTACCACCGAGTGACTCCTGCTGCATAGGACCACACACATCAGTGTGTATAATCTCTCGAACCTTCGTCGCATGTTCAACTCTGTTATGAAAACTTAGCCTATGATGCTTGCCGTAAGCACAGCCGTCACAGAAATCATCTACAACTAAAACATTAATACTCATATTTTTTAAAAAAGTTTTAACGTGTCTTTTGTCCTGATGACAAAGCCTCTTGTGCCATAACTGCAAAGTATCCGCTTTATCAGAATTTGATTCTGTAATATTAACATTATTAATCTTACTTATAATATGACATTCTTTCGGTATCACAACACGCAGATCGATTTTATACAAATCACCGTTATCTGAGCCCGTCGCTATAATCTTTTTGTTACGAGTTAATACAAAACGTGAACCACGATCCGTTAATGAAAAATCTACACCTTTCTTGGCTACAACTTTTACAGAAAATAAATTTTGCTTCAAGTACGGTACATACAATACATTTTCAATAACACTCGAAAGCCACTATCCATTCACAAGAGTTTCGATTTCAATGTTACCTCTCCCACAGGCCGGAATTTCGTCTCCGTTTCCAACTCTTACCGTCAATGGTTTTTCAAATTCCTCGAAAAAACTAAACCAGTCACGTCGTTGCGTCATGTGATCTGAAGCGCCCGAGTCGATTACCCAAAAATCATCCGCAGCAGCGCCACTGCTTCCGAGAAACATCTGCCTGGTCGTTGCACTATCTTGTTCCGCAGAATTTGCTTCGTCCCACGTCCCTGTCTTCTCGCTTTGTTTTGGACAATTTCTATTTATATGCCCCTTCGATCCACAGCCTGTACAGTCCTTTTTTACATGATTTCGCTTTCCACATGAAAAACATACGACACCTTTTTCTTTTGTTGATTGTGCTTTTTGTTTCGACTTGTTGTTTTTTGAAAACATATTTCACGGCTCTAACCTTGAGAGTAGAGCAACCGTTGTCTCCTTGGAATTTTCCCGCTTTTGTAGCCGAACCTCCTCATTCATTAATCGCGTCGTCAAATTTTCGAAGGTCTTCTTCGTATCGTTTTCAGAATCCCACGCATTGTGAAAGTGATTAAACTTCTGTGGAAGAACCGACAGCGCGCGTGTCAAGATCATTGAGTTCGGAATTTCACCACCGAGGCTCTTCATTTTTGTCGCCAACTGCTCGAGCTTTGATAAATTATGCGCAACATTTTTACTGCAGTCCCATTTTAACTCAAAAAATTGCTTTTAAACAAGCGACAAATTTTCGTCCGATTTTAGGTCATACACCGAAGATAACTTCGTCCACATTTCCCTCGCTGTAGTGCAGTTTAACAGCAAATCCAACGGTTTCCTCTCGACTGTCGTGACAATTAATTTTCGAGCTGCTTTGTCAGCCTTCTCGAATTTCTTCAGCTTGATCGCTGAATCTTGGTCATCGGCGCCAGGGCGAACGAGCTTGCCCTCACAGACATCCAGTACATCTTGATCTTCCTCAAGAAGAGTATGAATTATAAACCGCCATTGATGCCAGTTATCCTTGTCACAAAGCTTTTCGATTTTCAAGTGCGTCGGTTCCATTTTTCACTCAATACTTTCGATTTACTTCCCAATTGTGAGGCCTGGGCCCATAACCTGTTAAGGTTATTCGAAACAAAGAGCGAAATGTCTATCAAAAACACTTTAATAATATAAAGAACGAAAAGTGTCTGTCTCACACGTACACGTCCAACCGTTATCACAAGCTAAACGAGAGTGAGAGTTTCCTATAGTCGCTTGCCGATAGTGCGTCCCTATACATATATATATTACTACAGCCAATCCGCAAAACGCTCGCAGAGACAGTAGCGCCCGTAAAGCCCAGCGCGAGGGCGCGAGTTTAGAATGCTGAGTTTTACCTTTAACAAATATAAATACACTTCTTGCAATAGTGTCTCTTCCTTTAAGGGGATGCTGGACTGTTCTTTTTTACCGTCAGAGATAAATAATTTTTGCATTCTTGCCAATTTTTTTTGGTTTTATAGAATTAAAAAACTTTTTCACAGGATTAAAGTAGACATTCCAAAAAAGTAGGGATGATAGTTGTTTTGTGCCTAAAATCTATTAAACTTGTATACGAAGCTGTTGCATTCATGTGTCAACAATTCTAACCATAATGTTACATTTTAGTTTCTTTTTAGTTTCTTTAGTTTCTTTAGTTTCTCAGACCCGATGGAGCTATTTAGACCTCAGATTCGAATTCAGCGACCCCAAAAGCATATAGTAAGAATTTTGAGACCCCGAGGTCAGAAACTTCTTTTTTTGTGGGGCTGTGTAATGTTATTTAATGGCTTCGGTGGATTTTACGGTGTTTTTTGAGGTTAGGAAAAAATCCTGACGACTAGAGGTTAAACGGGCTGCGGATTCGGGTTCAGCGGCAAAAAATACATAGGAAAATGATTGTGGCATTCATGGCGCAGAAAAAAAATTTTTTTTGTGGGCCTGTGTTATTAATTACTTACATTTTAGTTCACACTACTTGTAAAAAATATGAAATTATACATATATAAAATGGTTTTTAGGTTATAAATGTTATGAAGATTTATGAATAAATTTGTTTTTAAACTTGTTATATTAACTATTGTTATATTAACTTTATTTACTGCTGAAAAAGTAGTATTGAACTAATTCAATATAAGTAGCTGATGTAGCTTTCTTTTTTCAATCACGTGTATAATCATATAAAAGATTATATTTATTGGTTAAGGTCAAGACGTGTTATATATGATTGGTGCATTTATAGTTTTAGACTTTTAGATCTACCAATTATACACGATCTATATGTATCAATCACAGAAAGTTTTTATTCAACGACTTTACAAATGTTGTGTCCTCTGAACGCGACAAATGCTGTTTGTGCATCTTCATGTATAATAAAAATGAAAATACAAATTTATATGGTAGCCTATGATAAAAAATTACTAAAAAGTAACTTTTTGACGTAAAAACACAAAAGAATGTGATCAAAAGTGATAAAAAATAACTTAAGTGACTACAGTGGAATTTCTGCAAGAACGATTTTGAGAAAAATTTGTATAAATTGATGAACAACGCGGTATTTGGCAAAACGATTGGAGAATGTTCGAAATCATGTCGATGTAAAATTATTAACAAAATGGGATGGACTATACGGCGCGGCGGCAATGATCGCGAAACAAATTTTTACAGCCAAAGCATTTTTTTCGGGAAATCTGATCGCCGTTGAACTGCGCAAACTCGAGGTGAAATTCGACAAACCGATCTACGTGGGTATGTGCATCCTCGACATATCCAAGGTCTGTTTGTACCAATTTCACTACGAATACATGTTACCTTTATATCGCAACAGATGTAAGATCATGTACACCGACACGGCCAGTCTCATATACCACACCGAGTACGATGATGTGTACGATGAAATGCGACATTGACAGATTCGACACGAGCGATTATCCGACTGATAACGCGTACGGTATATCGTTTGCGAACAAGAAGGTACCGGGGTTGATGAAGAATAACGGCGCGATAATGACGAAATTCATTGGGCTCAGAGCGAAGATGTACGCGTTGAGAGTGGACGGTAAGAGGGATACTAAAAGGGAGAAAGGTGTAAAGAGTAACGTGGTAGCGCGAACGATAACGTTCGACGATTACACTTCTCAACGTAGAGATTGAAACGACACGTCGTCAGTCTTGTATAAGATCAAAGTTGCACAAAGTGTATACAGTGTTCGAGAAAAAAATCGCTCTGAGTCCATACAACGACAAACGGTATATCGTACTGGATTCGATCGATACTCTACCGTGGGGATATTATCGGATAACTTTGTAATACATTACTGCGTAAGGGATATTAATAATAATTTTTTGTATACGCATATATCTTATATATTTTATATTGTATACATCTTACATTTTATATTTTTATATATTGTTGCGCGCTGCGGCCGCCCGTTACACTCTCGGCCGCGCGAGACAGCTGACGGGTCGATCGATGATATCGATCGGCCGGTCGTCAAAAGAATGCGTCGCTGTTTACGATGAGCTGTCATTTGGGCAGATTCACGCTGGACTCCTCTCGTGGAGGACGCGTCGCGGTCTTATTCTTCTGTATTCTTGCTGTTGTAATAAAGTTGGTGTTTCCTTTCCTTCTGGCTACTCGTTTTCTTTACGCGAGCGTCCCGCGAGTGTTTGAAGCGCGAGTGCGTTCCGAGCTCGGATCGTGCGCCGTAGTGAACCGCCGGAATGTGACGACGCGACAGACCGGCGGAAGCGCAACAATATGATTAAAATGAATAAACTTAAATCACATTGTTCTTGTACATCTAAGAGTTGTGCAACTCATCGAATCCTAGCCATTTCATGTAAATCTCGTCACCTCTCTTGCGCAGTATCTTCTCCACGAGATATACGTTGGGATCGGTCGCGCGATGCAATTCGTATTCGTAGAACGCTCCCGCGATAGATTTTCCACGATAGTCCTCGAGTAGATACGTCACGGGATTAATACGCTGCACTTTAACGATTTGACCTCGGTGGTCCAGTTTGGCGTTTAAGGGGACGCCAAACGCCAAAATTAAATTAAAATAGATGCTTCTGATGCTGGAGTGACGGCCAAACTTGATCGGGGTCGATAATCTAGAATATAGTATAAAAATTTCCTATATTATCGATCCTAGCTCAAGCATGTATACATTGCGCGCTTGTACGTGCAATGTTGCCACCTCGATTGTTTACGATACGAGCAGGACAGATATATGATCTTTCGTCCTTTTCCTCTCATTGTTACCACGAATCTCGATGTTGCCAAGATTCTCAATGTTCTGAGACGGCTAGAGCGAATTTCCTTTTACCAGGCACTGCAAGGCCGCCTAACAAATTGCAGGCCCCTCATTCTGATAATATTTTAATAAATATTAAAGTCGCGTATGATTTTAATACATATAATAATATAACGACTTTATTATATCTTATGAAAGAAATATATTCAATAATTTGTACTATATCGCCTTTGTAATCATGTCTTTAGCCATGCTGTACGTTCCATCATCCCATTGCAATCCATGATGTTTCGTCGTCAACCAGGATGCCCGCTGTCTGTCCGCTTTGCTGAGAAAATACCATGGCTCGGGGCTTTCAAAAATATAATGAGAAAGAACATGTCCCTCTCTGAGAGCGGCAAACTCCTTCACGAAAGGAGTTTCTGCCAACGATAAAACCTTGCAGATCCACAAACGTTGGCGTGGACATGACAGGTTTTCGACACGTCGAGAAGTGGACTGCGAGAGGGTCACGATACATGAATCTTATATTGGAATATTGCTGACATTGCAATTTACATAATCTTGCACACTACATTGGACAATTAGCTGTATTTGATGACGCGATTGTGCAAGATGAGACAGTAGGCAGTAGTATTCGCCGGTACATTCTCTTTGCAATCAAATTCTATGCGCACATCTACAGTGGCACTCTTGATAGACTCGTTCTGTCGCGCGCAATCGATGACTACAAAAGGTCCATTCGCCAAAAATGTGCTTACGTTGCAAAGCGTTTCATAGCAGTCGTATCCATAATAAGCTTTACGAAAACGCGCATACATGTCAAAAAGTATAGCGTATCTATTTCTGTTAAAGTCTAAATTCAGGTCGTCATATGGATAAAATTCAGAGTTTAGATAAAGTTTCACGTTGGTCAGATTACAATCATCGAAAATGTTCGCATATTGAGACATGATATTCTTTCAGCCAGTCTGCAGAGCAAAGATAACGTATCGCGGTTTCTCTAACTGAGTCGCAGTTTTGATAGCCCACGAATGCTTGGTCGTGCTCTGCAATAGGGGGTGCTCGTATAGTTCCCATAATGGGAAACTCATACTCAGATATCGTCCGCTTTCCAAAGCTCGTAACAGGGATAGTTTATTGACCTCATTCAACATAACGTGAGGCATTCGCCACTATACTTTGAATAGTTCAATTTCTGGTTCTGTCTTCGAATCTCCATTGATACAATTGTTGTCGTTGCGCGCTCGTATCAAAATTAGTTCATCGCGGGCGTTAACAACCACACGTTTGTAATCCTCACAAAAGCCCAAAAGCATGTTGAGCAGTGCGCAAAAATTAAAGTATCCTTCCGGTATAGTCGATGAAGTGTCCCATCCGGCATTCCGCAAGATCAACGCTTTGTCATACGATAGCGATACATAGTTCTTGATAGTGCTGGTTATTCCAGCGTTTCTAATGCGGTCAATCTCCACGCCGCACAGTGGATCGAAAGATAGGAACGTGCGGACATCGACGTTTAGAGGACGATATAACAGTGGAAGCTTTATTTAATTATGAATACATTTGTAAAATGTATTTGTAAGTGTACTTTGATGATTAAAATAACCATTACCTGCATTATTGTTTTAAATAATAAATTTTAGCAACAATTTTTGTATCAATCACTACCGCCGGCATTAGCATTACCCGATATACACAACGAGGAGGTTGCGCGGTCGGAATTTGTATATCTTTTGTATGTGTGTGTGTGTGTGTGTGTGTGTGTGTGTGTGTGTGCGTGTGTGTGGGCGTGTGCGTGTGTACACACGCGCACACACACACACGCACACACACAGGCACACACACGCGCGCACGCACGCACACACACACACAGACACACAGACACACAGCACACAGACCCACAGACACACACAGACACACACACACACACACACACACACACACACAGAGAGAGAGAGAGGGGGAGGGAGGGAAAGGGGGAGGGGGCGGGAGGGGGAGGGGAGAGAGTGAGGAGGGGGTGGGGAGGGAAAGAGGGAGGGGGGAGAGAGAGAGAGAGACACACACAAAATTTAATAAAAAATATACCTATCATGACAGATGCATTATCTGTTCCAAGACCATACATTTTCTGAATAGAAAGGTTATATTCTGCAAGAATAACTTTAATTGCTTTTACAATGGATCGTGCATCGCCTGCTTCTAACAACTCTAACTTCAGAAAAGTAGAAATAACTTTTTTCTTTGCCATAGAAAAGTAAATAATACAAATTCTTAATTGTTTGTATACAGCAATATCTGTTGACTCATTAATCAGGAGACTATAATAGCTATCTCCTATGTCTGTTCTCAAAATCAGATTCAAAATGAAGAGCAAACGTTCTTCAAAGCTGCAGTAGCTTTCGATCTGTGCAGCTTAATTTCATTAATATTAATAGTTTTGGAAATAGGTTTATACAGCGCACTCAAATGATCAATACATCTTATTGTACAATGGCAAGTTACAAAAAGTACCATTTTTATCTCAAGAGCAGCTTTTTCAAGAGAATAGGCAGAAGCCTAGTCTAATTTCAATTTTGATTGTCTTTGATTTGAAAATGGTTCAGCAGCTTTAGTATGCTTTGAAGGCTTAGTATGCTCCATAAGGAGAGCATGATGTGCTTTCAGAATACAGCGACAATATTTACAAAAAACTGCAGCATTTTTGTCCGTTGAAATTTTTTGAATCCAATCCTTAAGGATGTATATGTGACTTTCTTCTTTGGCATTTTTATCTTCAAAAGATTAATCTTCTAAAAATAATATATTATTTATACTATAGTTATTACCTAATAAATACAAGCAACAGTAAAATAATATTATATTACTATTGCTTTGTTTACTGAGAATATATTTAACAAAAATATTTAAAATTGCTTTACCACTTACTTTTAATCCTTCTACAAAATTATTAAACATTAAAAATTATTACGCACATTTAAAAGCGTATTTAGATTTTGTCAGACAACTAGCCAGAAGCCAATCAAAACTTACACTGATAATGGACCTGGTCTTTTTCGCTGCACTGCTGCACTGGTGAAATAAGTTAAAATAAAACAAACACATTTTCTCTCGTTCTAACCTATTGCATTGGTGCTGCAGTGCAGCGAAAAAGAACAGGCCCAATGGCTGCGTTCAGCAGAGATTGTGATCGAAAACATATCTAGAGATGTTACATTTGCAACTATTGTAAAATTTGTGAATCTGATTGGTGTATATTTTTAGATCTAAAAGAATATGCCAATCAGAACGCTTAGTGAGAGATACTTAGTACTGAAGATACCCAATGAGTGTATTCAAAATAGAAAACAGTAAAATTATTTTTTGCTTTCCTACAATCATAGAAATTAAAAACTACCAGATTTCCTACGTACTACAGCTTGCGTAAATCTCCTACAACCGCCCATCTTAAAAATACTAGATTTAGTAAGATTGAATTGACAACACTGACGGAGATATTTAAAATCGTTAAAGTGCAGAAAACTAATCCCGTGACGTATATACTGGAAAATTCCACTGGAAAATCTATCGCTGGAAGATTCTATGAACATGAGCTGCATCGCGTAACTAATCCCGATGTGTATCTCGTTAAGAAAGTGTTACGGAAAAGAGGGGATGAGGTTTACGTGAAATGGTTGGGATTCGATAAATCGCACAATTCGTGGAGACGCAAAGACAATGTTTTGTAAATATACATTTTATTATAGTGTCCATGTTGATTACATGTCATACAAATAAAATGAATTTATAAAATATTTACAATGGTATCTTATAATGTCCCCATAGCAGCGTTTCAGTACAATCGGGTACAATGTATCGCTTATCATCGTACGGACTCAGAGCGATTTTCTTTTCAGCTATGGTATACACCTCGTGCAGCTTTGATCTTATACAAGTCTGTTGTCGCGTCATTTCAATCTCATCATTGAGGCATCGCGTGTAATCGTCAAACGTTATCGTTCGCAATACCACGTTACTCTTTACACCCTTCACCTTTTTAGTGTCCCTCTTACCGTCTACCCTCAACGCGTACATCTTCGTTCTAAGCCCAACAAATTCGGTCATTATCGCGCCATTATTTTCGTCCTTCATCAAACCCGATATCTTTTTATTAACGAGCGGAATATTGTACACGTTATCGACAGGATAATCGCTCGTGTCGAATCTATCAATGTTACGTTTCATCGTCTCATACACATCCTCGCACTCGATGTGATATATACCAAAGACTCGGTGTCAGTGTACATTACTTTACATTTGTCGTGAAATAACGGTAGCATATACTCGTAATGAAATTCATACAAACACGTCTTGGATATGTCGAGAATGCACATACCCACATAAATCGGTTTGTTAAATTTCACCTCGAATTTACGCATTTCGATAGCAACCAGATTTTCTGAAAAGACGCTTCGACTGTGAAAGTTTGGTCTCGCAATCATTGCTTCCGCACCGTATCTGCCTTCCCATTGTGTTACGAGTCGCACGTCAACGTGATTACCCACGTTCTCCATAGTTTTGCCAAATACCGCGTTATTCATCAATTTGTACAAGTTTTTCTCGAAATCATTCTTGACGAGCGCTCGAAATTTCGTATTGAGTTCAATATAACCGCGGAGCCATGGAGATTGCGCGAATTGCAATATGCGATGAGTCTTTGTGACGCGAATGCCGTGACGAATACATTGCTGTAAGTTACTATAATGTATGACGTAACGGTTGTTGTTGTATAACGTTGCGAGTAGCTTATCTTGCTGCTTATCGGGCGTTTTATCACGTGTCGGACAGAAAGGTAGGTCAGTGTGCACATCGTGAAGATATTGCAGGTATTTCAAGTCGACCTCGAGAATGTAGCCTACAGGCGAGTCTAGCGCTACGGAGGTCACATCGAAATCCTAAAATTATTAATTAGCTGTCAACTCATAAAAACATTCACTCATATAAAAGTTATAAGAGATTGGGCACGTAAATCGAGAGAACAGCGGGACTCGGACAGGAATAATAAACAGTATGGTAGCAATAAAAGTACGAACAAATCTCTAATAAGAAAGATCCATCTTGTCAAACATTTTATTCATTATAGATTAAGGTTAAGGTAAAGAAGAGCGAATATTTTTAATTTTTTTTCGTTTTTGATATGAAGTCGATACTCGCGTGGTTCATTTTTGCGTGTACTTTAATCCTGCGAAAGGATTTTGTATTCTGTAAAGCCAATTTGATAATTTATAATATTATATCTTAGAATTCCACCTATATTATCGACCTCGATCAAGTTCGAGCGTCAGTCCAGCATCCCCTTAAATCTTTTGCACTCGTCCCGCGTTAAATCTGCCATGGGTATATTAGTGGACAAAATAGACTTTATGCCATGCGCCAAACTTTTCAATTTCTCGGCGAACCATGCAATGCAGTCCTTATCGCGACGAAATTGATACATCGATAACGAGTCGTCGTAGGAGCAACGCACGTAGTATCCTGTGCTGCATACTTCGTGACGCTGGTACGCGTATGTGGACGTTATCGAATCCTTGTCCATCTTCTCCAGTGTGCACTCCAGATCAGCGTACACGACAAACGGTACTCGTTCCTTCCTGGCATAATTTTTGAAGGTCAACCACTTGTCGTCCTCGCTCGGTAATCGGATTGCACAGTCATTTATCTGCTGGCAGTCGATACTGTGAGCCTCCAATTTTTCGCTAGAACTGAAGTAGTGCAAGCATCAGGAAAAACACACAATTTTATTACAATCATTTATAAACATAAATTGTTGCGCAATTTCATTATAAAAATTTATACATACCGATCGCAAAAGTATTTTTTATTCTTTTTCTTGCTCAATTGCGAGCTCGCGAGACGGGACATATTTTTAATCCACATGAAATACCCTATGTCGTTGTCACCTTGCATGTATAACAAATTGACATGCTTTTCCCTCTTCCGGGCGGTAAGTTGTATCGGCAGGATTTTCTTATTTTCAATGCAATATACATTAATTGAGATATCGTTTGAAAATTCAAACTTTTTAATCTGATTAAGTGTCACAGGAAACTCAATGTTTTGTACATTTAGTACGGTCGTATAGTGTGGATACGACGATTCTCGTTTTGCGTGTCTTTCAGCCGGATGCAGAGCAGCCACCACAGATCATGCGAAACATGCATTGTCCGTAGATTGAATATTGATAATCGCTCCCTTAAATTTTATCTCCCGCGGTAACTCGATGTAACATTCCGCGTACAGTGGATTATATTTGTTTACGTTGACGATCAAATTGAGTATACGCGACAACGCCCACCCACTGTCGCGTTCCTGAAACTCTTCGAGGGATATAAGGGTAGGCTCGATGACACGTTGCTCGTACTACTCGTGCAAATCTGACGCACGAAAAAGTTCGCAGTTTCGTGTGTTGATACTTTTGTTCGCACGTTTTTCACCCGTCACAAATTCGCCGTTGAACACGGTGTTCACTTTTACGCTATTGCGTTTTCTTAGAACGTCTTACACTCGCTCGAGCACAACATTGTAAGCGTCTTCCAAAAATTGCCGCGGCTCGATATAGTCTGTGTTTACCGCATCGGTCAAAATACGATTTTCGAACGCGATATCGATCTCTCGCCACGAGTCTCTCCACGCCACAGCTCGCATAGTCGCCGCCGATGTGTATAAAAACGTTTTTCCAATAGAGTCTTTGCACCCACAAGTCACGCGATGCTCGACACCACAGATTGTCTATGTCCGATCGAGAGACGCGGACACTTGATTCGAATGCGCTCTTCGAGTCGTTGCACGCACTCATCGCATTGCTTCGCCCACACGAAATATTCGCCCAAGATAGCGACTCGACTTGTTCGCAGGTCGCGTTTGATTTGTTCCATATCTTTTCTTATACTAGGTATGTCACACTCTTCTATGAGACACTTGCACGTGACTCGTTTGCATGATTTACAATAACGTTCATCATCCTGAACGATATAATGCCCCTCCCTAAGATTGCGATAACTAAAACAGATACCTTTATAATTTCTTCGCAATTCCCACTCTTCATCGGAACTGTCGAGACTCGCTGTTAAAACGTTCGAATCTTGCCAACGATTGAAAAAACACATGATGATTTCATCGCGATTCTTCAAAATGCAATTGACTTATACATAATGAATTTTGCACAGTAACAATCGTACATCGACGTTATTGCGAGATTTACATTTTTGACACGTGTTTGATAATAGCAGCTGTACATCGGCGCTATGCAAGATTTGCATTTTTTCTACACGTGTTCAATGAGATGGTTTCACGAGTATGAGAAACAGTAATTGTAGCAGCCGTACATCGACGCTATGCAGGGTTTGCATTTTTGACATGTGCCTGATGATTTCATCGCGATTCTTCAAAATGTCATTGACTTATATATAATGAATTTTGCACAGCAACAGTCGTACATCGACGTTATACGAAAATTACAAGATTTAGATTTTTATCACGTGCTCGATGAGATAATGTTATTCCGATTGTTCGTAAATTCGTTAGTGACCTACGAATGGAAGTAGGTGAGAAGGACGCAGTGGAACGGATGTTAAAAAAAAAATGCTCTTGTGTTGTATTAACGCTAACTCAGTAATCTGAGCCGGCACATATATTGTATCACAGCGTTATCACATGCGGTTGTAAATATTCGCGTGAGTCGTCTATCTCATCAAATGAAAGATCAAATAAATCTTTCGTAACATGCAATTAATGAGCACACACCGAGAGAGGAGATTATATTAATCTAAGCTCTCTCTGAGCCCGCGGAGATGCCCAATGTTATATCGCCACGTGGCGCCGGCGAGCGCATATTCGTGGTGAGCCTGAGTGTTCATGTTGATGTACCTGAGCAGACGGATGAGCTGTCTTCACTATTCACAGCAGGGCACAAATGCCGATTGTCTTCTATCCCAACGGATGTGCACAGCACAAATATCACCGGACACACGAGAGTTCACTCAAGAGTACCCGTAGCGTTCACCGCCATACACGAAAGTGACGAGAAGCCAGAAGAGGCCACCGGAAAAACACCCGGAAGGCCACGATGGTAAAACTTATCGAGAGGGTTCCGATAGCGCACGGTGCGATAGCACACATCCCGGTAGCACACATAAAATTTAACTCATTTCCCGATAGCTCACATCCCGATAGCACACGTCCCGATATCGCACAAGATAAAAAACACATTTTCCCGATAGCGCACAACGAAAGAAACATGTTATCCCGATAGCACACATTCCCGAATACCCTTTATCCCGATAGCGCACATCCCAATAGCGCACATCCCGATAGCGCACGTCCCGATAGGGACCGTGCCAGGCGACCCCCGTCAATCGGGATGTCCAGGTCGCAAAGATCGAGACGTAGGGATCCGCCACGAGAACCAACGGGCTCGGCAGCACCAAGGCACGCGTAGGGACCATGCTAGGCGATTCCCGTCAACCGGGATGTCCGGGTCGCGAAGATCACAACACAGAGGTGCGCCACGAGAACTAACGGGTTCGGCGGCACTGGGGCACGCGTAGGGACCGTGCCAGGTGACCCCCGTCAACCGGGATGTCCAGGTCGCGAAGACCACGACACAGAGGTGCGCCACAAGAACCAACAAGTTCGGCAGCACCAGGGCACGCGTATGAACCGTGCCAGGCGATTCCCGTTAATCGGGATGTTCGGGTCGTGAAGATGACGACGTAGGGATCCGCCGTAGGGAAAACGCGCAAAATTTAAGTTGTAAACCTATGTGGAAGTAGTGAGGTTGGATAATAACGCGTGGGCGGGGTGCAGGGGAAGGGCTTCGCCCTCCCCCTGCATCCCCGCGTAAAAATTATAACATAACTAGAGAGCCCCACATTCAACAACGTGGAAATGAACAGCGTGGACTTAGTTTTGTATGAAAAACAGAAGAAAATTAAGTGCGGAGTCGAATCGTGCGGTTGACGGGAATTGTCTGGCATGGTTTCTACGCGTGCCCCGGTGCCGTAGAACCCGTTGGTTCTCATAGCGCACCACTGTGTCGTGATCTTCGCGACCTGGACACCCCGGTTGACGTGGGTTACCTGTCACGGTCCCTACGTGTGCCTCGTTGCCGCCAAACCCGTTGGTTCTCGTGGCGGATCTCTACGTCGCGATCTTTACAACCTGGACACCCCGATTAACGGGAATCGCCTGGCACGGTTCATACGCGTGCCCCGGTGCTGCCGAACTTGTTGGTTCTCGTGGCGCACCTCTGTGTCGTGATCTTCGCGACCTGGACACCCAGGTTGACGGTTGTCACCTGGCACGGTCCCTACGTGTGCCTCGGTGCCGCCGAACCCGTTAGTTCTCGTGGCGGATCTCTACGTTGCGATCTTTGCGACCTAGACACCCCGATTAACGGGAATCGCTTGGCACGGTTCATACGCGTGCCCCGATGCTGCCGAACTTGTTGGTTCTCGTGGCGCACCTCTGTGTCGTGATCTTCGCGACCTGGACATCCCGGTTGACGGGGGTCACCTGGCACGGTCCCTACGCGTGCCCCGGTGCCGCCGAACCCGTTAGTTCTCGTGGCGCACCTCTGAGTTGTGATCTTCGCGACCCGGACATCCCGGTTGACGGGAATCGCCTAGCATAGTCCCTACGCGTGCCTTGGTGCTGCCGAGCCCGTTGGTTCTCGTGGCGGATCCCTACGTCTCGATCTTTGCGACCTGGACATCCCGATTGACGGGGGTCGCCTGGCACGGTCCCTATCGGGACGTGCGCTATCGGGATGTGCGCTATTGGGATGTGCGCTATCGGGACGTGCGCTATCGGGACGTGCGCTATTGGGATGTGCGCTATCGGGATAAAGGGTATTCGGGGATGTGTGCTATCGGGATAACATGTTTCTTTCGTTGTGCGCTATCGGGAAAATGTGTTTTTTATCTTGTGCGATATCGGGACGTGTGCTATCGGGATGTGAGCTATCGGGAAATGAGTTAAATTTTATGTGTGCTACCGGGATGTGTGCTATCGCACCGTGCGCTATCGGGACCCTCCCAAACTTATCGATCTATCCGTTGATAACACAGCCACACAAAAAAAAAAGATCTTCTGGCCTCAGGGATCAGACCATGTTTATTACATGTTTTTGGGATCGCTGAAACCGAATCCGAAGTCCATTTCACCCTATCATGTCAGGTTTTTGACATAATCTTGAAAAATCTTATAATCCAATTAGCTCGTTATACCTAATATATTGAACCTCATAATCTCTTAACCCCATAACTATTTGACCCCTTTACCCCTTGACCCCATAACCTCTTTACCCTATAACCTAAAATTGCAATAACCACCTAATTTTAAAAATTATAAATAACGAATAACAAATAACAGGTAGATAGAATTTTAGTCATTCTCTTTTTTTGAACTATGACGGGTTCTTTTTTGATCAAATGATCTGTACAAGGGGTTCCGTTTGCGATTTCCATCATATTTCTCTGTGTCTCTCTTCAGCATCCAACAGAAATCCGCCATCATATTTTCGTCCCATCTTCCTTGGTAACGAGTTTCCATTATAATGGACTTTCGACTTTCGAGGAGAGGAGATCACTGTCTATCACTAATGATAAAGAATAAAGTCGCGAGATTGCACATGCGAAAGTGCCGACAATAACGCAAGCGTATGTATGCGTGAGCATATGCGACGTACGAGATGTTTGTGTCGAATGGCTCGAGGCACGCGAGAGATAACGGGATCGTCACGAGAACAACGACATCGACTCTCGGTAATCCGATCATCCGATTGTATCGAGAGAAAGAAACTCAACGCTGTTTTTTTTAAATCGTATTGGCATACGGATTGTACGTGTGAGTCTCAAGCTTGACGATGCGATCGTCGAAGATCGGCTCGACCCCGATGTTGAGAATGTCCGTCATCGTCAAATGTTTTGTACCGCGAATCCCAAAGATTTAAAAAAAACAACTCGAACGTTGTTTTTTTTAAATCTTTGGGATTCGCGGTACAAAACATTTGACGATGACGGACATTCTCAACATCGGGGTCGAGCCGATCTTCGACGATCGCATCGTCAAGCTTGAGACTCACACGTACAATCCGTATGCCAATACGACACGTTCGGACACAGCGACGAGATAAGATTACCTTACTTATACACGCTGCCGTACGAAAGTTTTATATACATCGAGGAAAAACTAATGATAAAGAATAAAGTCGCGAGATCTAGTTTTGTACTGACGCACAACTGCATCGCGTCCATGTTCGATGAGATTCTATACGAACTCGACAATAACGCAAGCGTATGGGTATAACGCGACGGTATGGAGATTGATCGCAACAGAAACGTCGGAATAACCAAATTGCTAAAAATCATGTAAAAGTATCCGATAGAAACGTGATCCTGAGGAACACCGGCTGGGATACACAGGGTATTGCGGACGGATACTTTAATTTTTGCATGCCGCTTTACATGTTACTGGAATTTTGCGAGGATTACAGACGCGTGGTTATTAACGCTCGTCACGAATTGATACGATCGCGCAACGACTGAAATTGCTTCGTGAGAAATTCGAAGCCCGAGATCGAATTATTCAAGATACAATGCCACATGTGTTATTGAACGAGATAAATAAGCTATCGATGCTGCGTGTTTTGAAAAGTGGACGATACCTCAGAATGGCTTTTCGCTCGTGGGATCTGTACGAGTTTTTACTACTGCAGAACACAACCAAGCATTCGTGGGCCATTAAGACTGTTTTGCAGCTCGAGAAGCCGCAATACGTTATCTTCGCTCTGCAAACAGTCAAACGTTATATCCGAGGATGAGAACCGATTCGACAACTGCAAATTAAACAATGTGAAACTCTATCTGAACTCGGAGTGTTATCCGTATGACGATATGAATCTGGATTTCGATAAAAAGAAATGGGCGATTCTGTACGACATGTACGCACGTTTCAGTAAAAGTTATTATGGATACGAATATCTCGAGCCAAGTCTTATTGACTTTCAAAAATTACGGTCCATTCGTGATTATTGACTGTTCTCGACAAAACGAATCGGTCAAGAGCGCAACTGTGGATGTGAGATTGGGATTCGACTGTAAGGAGAATGTACCGGCGAATACTATTGCCCGTCATTTTCTTGAATTTATAAGAGAACAAAGTCGTAACAAAGTAAATATATAGGAATATGTATTTAGATTTAAAAAATAAATAATTTTTTTTATAGTTTAAATAATTTATTATTATATTTAAAATTATTTTATTAATATAAATAAATATAGGTGTGAGTAAAATTAATTAATTGCCTGATTATATACGCGATCACGTAGTTCAGTACAACCCGTTGACCAATGCGTAAAATCACCTAAGTGCGACATCTGTCTCGCACAATTTAGAGAGGGGAGAAGGAGAGCGGTATAAAATCTACAACGTTTCTCGATCTTCCTGCAGTCCACTTCTCGATGTATCAATACGAAGAATCAATCATGTCCACACCAACGTTTGCGGATCTGCAAGGTTTTATCGTCGGTAGAAATTTTTTTGTCGTGAAGGAGTTTGCCGCTCTCAGAGAGGGATTTATTCTCTCTTATTATATTTTCGGAAACCTCGAGTAATGGTGTGTTCTCACCAAAGCGAGTAGATTTAATCAAGATTGAAAGTTGCAAGTACGCTTGTGCATTTGAGAAGCTCTAGATCGGATACACCAGCTTTTTCGTCATCGATGGGCCAGTCTTCTATATCTCCATAAGCCAATCACCGGCGCCCCCATTGGGGCTCAATCAGAATAATGTATTTATACCTCTTTCGAGTACCGCTCACTATGCGACTCCGCTGATCTCGCCTGGCGCAAAATGAAACCATTCACCTACGCAATCGAACTTTTTGGTTCAGTATCCGCAACAAGTGATAGAGCCCGAACCGAATCGAGTAGATAGAAATCGACCGATCCCGAACTGGCCCTTTCGGCTTAAGAACAAGCGTGATAAGAATCTCTCCGATGAGCCGCAGCATGCAATCCGATTAGTATCCGATTGTTGTGGTCGGAGTAGAGTTCGCCACCGACGAGACATCCTTCAGTCGTGACATCGATCACTCAGTAAAACATAATCTTGCAACACGCATTAACGTCGAGCAACGATTTTCCCAACAGACCGAGATGCCCGAACAAAATCCGCAATTGATAAAACAACCGCTTTCGCCTCACCCCCTGTCTCTGCCCCCTATTCCAGTGTCGCAGAACCTCACGCTTGTGCACAAATCACTGGAGCAACCTGTTGACTATATGCAGTCACCTCAGTCTCAAAGCCAACCGATCTACCTAATGTAGCATGAAAAAAGTATGTCATGATAAAGAGCAGCATGGACAGTCGGGGTCAGCAGGTGTGCACACAAGCAATCAGGATGACAAATATCGGCAGGGTTTGATCAATCATCTAGGCCAATTACCAGTATCCACGTTGCAGGTTCAGTGTCAACAACCACCCCAATCACCAACAGTTTCATCCATATCGATAAATTGTCTGTTTTGCAACCTGTGAGTAAAGTGAACACACACGACCGTGCATACGGAAATGCAAAGGAATCAGCTGCCGCCTACAAATGTAAAGATATCCCCACCACAGAGGCATCCAATCCAATAACCGTCTTCCAACACATAATTGTTCAGCCAGGACATTTGGTGCAAATTTCAAAAATCCAATCTTCTAAAGAAAAAAACAACAGAATCCTCTCTTTTTCCTAGCAGTTGACAGTTCTGGAACAATCAAAGGTGAGCTCTTCGCGTAATATTTGATTGATGGCGAAACATCACGGATTGCGTTGGGAAGCGGATAGAATGGTTCCAAAGGCGATAACGATGAAGAGCGAAACATTACTCATCGTATACGGAAAGGGACATGAGAAATGAGAATTGTTGCAGGATTTGCTCCTGGACGATACGAGAGAGGATATCTGCGTCGAGAACATCGACGCGCACTACGAAGGCGTGGAATCTCCGAAGAATTTAAACGTTGCTCATACTTTGCGTTGCCAGAAACATGTATCGAATTGTGCTTTACAAAATGTATTTAAGCTATTCAATTGGTGGCACTACCACCATAAAAAATAAACGTATGCTAATCTACAGATACAGTACCGATCAAAAATATGTCACCTTTAGAATTTTGGAGCATAATTTTTATTTAGGTGTATTTCAAATAAAATTAATTTTTCACAAGTTATTTTTTTATTATTTGATGAATAATCCTTTGTTCGGTAAGCTGTATTTATTATCAAAACATGTAAGGATTTGATAAATATTCATGCACTTTGAAACAAGTTATGTTTAAAAATCCTAAAGGTGATATACTTGTGGCCGATACTGTATATCGTCAATTTTTATCCCTTACGCATTTCAAACATTTACTTTCTTTACGTTCTTTTACGTTTCTTGATGTTCGTTTGACGTTTTCCGACGTTTTGTTAACATTCGTTTGACGTTTTATTTGATATTCATTTGACGTTTCTCAACGTTCTTTCGATGTTTCTCGATGTTCTTTTGATGTTGTTTTACGTTCTGTTAATGTTTATTTAACATTTTTTTAACATTGTCTCCTTTCCCTGAGCACGCTACAGACATTAACCTTCTCCTTTTCTTGCTCTTTCTTCTCTAAAAAAATAACGAATACTGTTACGTATATACGCAATTAGTTTTCAATCCCTTCTTTCTCTTATCCCTTTTCTCAAAAACGGCAAATGCTGCCATGTATTGCGCAATTAGTTTTACACGATCAGTGTTGCATCGACCACTCGTATCAACGAACTACTTCTCGTAACCGAGAGAAAAAATGTACTCCGCAGAAGGAAGCAACGGCAAACGCATGAATTATTACATACCGCGTCAGTATGGCGAAACTCCGTCGCATGAGAATCAGAAGAAGAAACGTAACGTGTAAGTATAGAGCTTCCTATTTTTGTATATTTTGTATATTTTGTAAAACCTTTCTCTTTAGAAATCGACCTTTCGACGAAAAGAAAAGTGACCAATTGGATATAGCGCATACTCAGCAGACGATACGCACTGACAGCCAAGGGGTACAAATATCTTGAAATTGATATCAACGTGAGTCCACCCTAGGGACCCGAAACGAAAGAGATGCTGATCGACTTCTTAAGAAAAGAAAACCTCTTTTCCATGTCAATATTCTTTTCCAAGCCAAAACAAAAAAAAATGGACATGATCGAGCCCGGAAGAGTACAAAACGAGATCGATTACATTATAGTGGACAGAAAAGCCTGCAAGGATGTGACAGTCCTAAATCGGTTCAATATGGGCAGTGATCATAGGCTTATCAGATATAAGATAACTATCAACTTGAGAATTGAAAAGAAAAAGAGGACAATAAGAACTCCAATACCAACAGCTCTCGAAATCCAAGAAAAGGCAACTGAGTACCAAAAATATATCGCGAAGAAAATAGGCCCGAGAGAAAGTCTGGGTGCCCATGCTGTTAATGACCTTAACAACAAAATAGTGAACGGAATCCTGGGGGCTGTGAAAAGAGCATGCGCCCTCCGAAGACCAACGCCCTCAAAAATCACAACCGAAACCGCACAGCTGATGGCAGAGAGACACGCAACGAGCAGAGAATCTCCAAACTATGGTGAAATCAACAAACGCACTAAAAAAACGATCAGAAGAGATGTTAGAGCATATAACAAGACTGATCGAACAAGAAATCGAAGACAACTTAAACATGAAGGTGCTAGAACGAACCAGAGCAGAGGAAAAGGCAAAATTAACTGTCTAAAAGACAACCTAGGGAACCCGCAATACGAGAAAGGCAAAATTCTGGACATAATCAAGAGTTTCTACGAAGATCTATACAAAGGGAAAATTCCGGCCCCAGAAGGTACGCACAAGCGACAAGGAGTATGCAATGTAGGATCTGAAGAATTACCGGAAATAACAAGAGATGAAATAAAGGTGGCCCTGAGAGAAATGAAGAACCACAAAAGTTCGGAAGAAGATCGCATAACCGCGGAAATGCTGAGAAACGGCGGAACCGCCTTAGAGGACGCGATATGCCTGCTTTTCAATAAATGCAGTCTTGCTTGAGTCCGGTGAAATATCTAAAAAATGGAAGAATGCCGAAGTCATTATATTGTTTAAAAAAGGCGATCTTACATGCATGGAAAACTACAGACCAATTAGCCTACTTAGTGCCCTCTATAAGCTGCTGACTAGAATCGTATCCAAGAGACTCACCAATAAGTTTGAAACGTTCGAACCAGTAGAGCAAGCCAGTTTCCGTAGAGGCTTCAGTACTACCGATCACCTCCACGTCATCAGCACACTAATAAAGAAGAGTACAGAATACAATATACCACTGTGCTTAGCCTATGTCGACTACAGGAAGGCTTTTGACTCCATCGAAACGTGGGCAGTACTGATGGCAATGGAAGAAGCGCGTATTGATTCGAGATACTCCAGGCTCATCAAAAGTACATATGAGGGTGCCACACTACAGGTGAAGCTAAATGACGATTAAACAACAGAAAAAATTCCAGTGAAAAGGGGTGTTAAGTAAGGAGATACAATATCACCAAAGTTGTTCACGGCGGCGCTCGAACACGCCCTCAAAAAGCTGAACTGGGAACGAAAAGGAATCAGTAAACGGCGCCAACCTGAATCACCTCCGCTACGCAGACGATATAGTTCTGATTAGCGAGAGCCCAGACGAGCTTGCTGAAATGCTACAAGAACTCAACGAGGTCTCAAAAGAGGTGGGCCTTACCATGAACCTATCCAAGACAAAAGCGATGGGAGCTGACGCCAAACAAATATTCGTCGACGGTCAGGCCATTGAAAATGTCAGCGAGTACGTCTACCTCAGTCACAACCTAAAGCTAGGCCGAGAAAATCAAACGGCAGAACTCAGAAAGAGGATTGGACTAAGCTGAGCTGCGTTCGGTAAACTCAGCCACATCCTGAAAAACAGGAAAATACCTGTCAACCTAAAAAGAAAGGTCTACGAGGCATGTGTTTTACCAGTCGCAACATATGGGATTGAGACCGTCACGATGACTCAATCAAGTGCCGAGAAGCTAAGCGTCATGCAGAGGGGAATGGAGAGAGCGATGTTGGGGATCAGCCTCCGAGACAGAGTGAGAAACGAGGTGGTTCGACACTAGAGTCACAGACATCATCCGCCGGGCAACGACTCTCAAATGGAGATAGGCTGGACATGTTGCCAAGAGCCCCGGAGAAAAATGGACCAAAAAACTACTCGTCTGGAGACCAAGGGCGACTACCAGAAGTACCGGCAGATCCCAATTGCGCTGGCGAGACGACATCACGAGACGTGCCGGAATCAACTGGGTCCAGGCAGCACAAGACCAGTGACATGGAAGCAAATGGAGGAAGCCTTCGTCTAGGAGTGGACGGACCGTGGCTAAAGAAGTGAGTCTATCAAGTTAAGTGGAGATCGCCGTAGAAGATCATCGTGGAAACGAGTTGATAATGTCTCGAAACATGGAAGGACTCGAGCAACGATGGAACGTTCAGAACTTTACTTCGGAACAACCGTAGAGATGCCTTTTATAAGCGCTGGGCCGCTGACGATCTGCGCTTCCGCGATTAACGAAGTTAAATTCGTACGTCTCGAATCTTCGAATGTACGTTTGACGATGATCGAATCGATGTTGCTCTTTATGTTTATTCTAGACTAGTGTATCAATGTAACATTCGAATCATTATATAACATAATCGAGATGGTCGACACCAAGTTTACACAGTTTTGGCATATCGTGTCCTCTGTAACGGATCGTAACGAGATATCGAAAGCGATTTGCGCCAGTGAGGTTTTCGATAAGGATCACCTTATCGATTGCGAGCTGTTGGTTCTAATTTTTAGCATATAAAAAAAAAGTATGTAAAAGAAAAGAGTATGTAAAAGAAAAAAGAAAAGAAATTTTTAAGTCTAAAATTCATAATGTAATTTCTTCTTCTCAGATTTCACTCCGTTTCCTTTGTCATACGCTCCGTTTCATCTGTCGCTCGCTCCTAGTATCGTCTTAGTAATCCGCACCATCTTGTGGTACATGCAGAGCGCGGGGTACCGGAGACAATCGGATCGATGAGGGATGACATCCTGTTTCAGAGTTACCAGTTTTGATAGCGACCGGATTTGTTTAGTCGGCACTCGCTACTTATCAAAAGTCTTCCCGGAAATGGGGGGAGGTTGGATTACTAGGGAGTATCATGTATACCCTCGCAGATATATGTATATACGTTCTATAACACCCTCTCCCAATTCTAATCACACGTGCGGCCTCGCGTTATATCGTTATTAAAAATTTAGCGTAATAATCAGCGTATATTAATTAACATTTTATTATTTATAGTTCATATTGACTGTAAGAAAGATTCAAGAAATGTATAAAAATTTAAAAATAAAAATATAAATTCTTTGTCCGAAAAAATATTTTATTTTTAAGTATTTCTACTATTTTATAACTGACTTTATAATTCCTATCATTTTATGGTAGATATATATATATAGATATATATGGTAGATATATTAAAGAATATGTATGCGTAAATAATATGCGAAAATCATCGTAAACAAGACGTTATACACACATAAAAAAAAAGTTTGACATTAGTGGTCTCGATCCAGCGTCCTCGCTATTACTAGTCCTTGCGCCAGCTCGTTACGCCACACGGCACTGATCGATAATACGACTAATTTTTGGTCTCATAATCTACACTATCGATCGCGGCCAAATCGCCGAAATTTCAAACATAAAAAAATACTTTTTATAAGGCGCATTGAATAAAACCCTTTTACGTGACGTATATACTCACTACACAGATTCATCACGTGAAAGGAGATCCAAATCGGTGGGGGGTCAGCTGCGACCTCCCCTTATTAGATACTATAGTGGTATCTCTGAACTAATAACACAGACCTACAAAATATAACCTGAAAGTTACAGGAACAAATGAATCAATTTCTTATAAATTTCTGGATTCTAAAAACGAATCCGTTTTCCAAGTTAGCTTATCACGTCAGAATTTTTAGTAACCATTACTTAAAACATCAAAAAACCGCTATTTTGGTTATATTTGATAGTCTATAAACAGTTAAATTTATGCAATACTGAAATTAGTGCGAATGTTTCTTATAGATTTTTGGATGCTGAAAGCGAATCTGTCCTCCAAATTAGCCTATCACGTCAAATTTTTTAGTAACCATTAGTTAAAGCATCAAAAACCGCTATTTTGGTCATTTTTTTACTGTTCATGAATTTTTTAATTTAAACGATATAGAAATCAATGTAAGCGATTTTGATAGATCTTTTTATGCTGAACACCGATTTGTAGCTCACATTATCTTTCTAGAGGTTCTTTTAAAGATTTAGGACAGCAATTATGATAATAATTATATAATAAGAACAAAACCTATTCTAAAAAGATAATATGAGTTAAAAATCCGAGTTCAGCATAAAAAGATCTATGAAAATTGTCTACATTGATTTCTGTATCGTTTTGATTACAAAATTTATAGATAGTAAGAAATGACCAAAATAGCAGTTTTTTGATGTTTTAACTAATGGTTACTAAAATACCTAACGTAATAGACTGAATTGGAAGACGGTCCGTTTCCAGCATTCAGAAAGCTATAAGAAACACTCGCACTGGTTTTTGTAACTGATTCTTGTAGATCTGTTCAATTAATTTTGACTTCATGGATGAAGTCTTTTTCTTACTTAATGACTATTTTTGACATTCCTAATGATCATACAAAAAAAAAAAGTGTTTTGAAAATCCCGAGGGGGCATAAAAATGCGCTTATTCTCTCCTCCTCCTCCTCTTTAGTGGTAGAAAAACATACAGATAATGTATGAGCATTAAGAAGTTATAATTACAACCACTTTAAGCTCTATATTATGTAAAAAATCAATATGGTAGATACAATTGAAATAATATAATAATTACGCATTAACTTAACTTTATAAACTATTTCAAAATATTCTTTATTAAAATCATTATTCTTGTTTAGAAATAATGTTATTCTAAAAATTAAAAAAATTAAAATTTTTAACAGAAGATTCTAATTAATTATTATTTCTTTTTAGATTCCTTGGATGCGAACACAAAAAAATTGCTTTGAGCTGTAAAATATACTTATCTTAACCTATTAAGTCTCGGACGAACGCTTTTTCGTGACTTTCTTCAGCAGCTTTTTTTTCTAAAAAATCGATCTTGAAAAAATTCCAGAACAATCATTTCCGACGTAAAATTGTCTGAACTTTCAGAATCTTACAAAAATGCGATCCGAAAAAGTTGTTTATTTATTTAAAAAGAAAACGGACTTTTTCAATCAAATATTTTTTCTATTGATATTTTCGTATCGAAATCGAATGAGGATATTTCTGTGGAGTGAAAATCTTGCGTCCATAAACCTTAAACTTCAAAATGTATAGATGAGTAATTTGAAATTCAAGATGGCGACATCCAATATGACGGCTCGAAGTTGAAAATTGTCGAATTCTTCCGAGCACAACAATTTCCTTTGATGAATTGCTCGTATAAAGTGTGAGGTCTTTGACTATTAAGGTCTTTTTGGGTCGTTGATTACAAATCTGTTGTCGAATTTACCGAATTCAAGATGGCGGATTCAACATGGTGAACGAAAATTCTCAAAATTCTTTAATTTTTATAAAAATTTTTATATAGGGATTTTTTGGGTCGCTGAGTTCACATCTGTTATCAGATTTCTAAAATTCAAGATAGTTGCAAACAGAGTGACGTCTAAAAGTAAAATATTGGACATCATTCAGAATTTCATTAAAAAATATTAATGTTATGATACAAACAACATATAAATTTTTATTTGTTTGCAATTGTCTCGAATTTTGAAAATCTAATAACAGGTTTGTAATCAGCGATGCAAAAAGAACCCACTATGTAGATGGCGGATTCAACACGGTGGACGAAAATTCTCAAAATTCTTTAATTTTTATAAAAATTTTTATATAGAGATTTTTTGGGTCGCTGAGTTCACATCTGTTATCAGATTTCTAAAATTCAAGATACTTGCAAACAGAGTGACGTCTAAAAGTAAAATATTGGACATTATTCAGAATTTCATTAAAAAAATATTAATACTATAATACAAACAACATATAAATTTTTATCTGTTTGCAACTGTCTCGAATTTTGGAAATCTAATAACAGGTTTGTAATCAGCAACGCAAAAAACCCACTATGTACAAATTTTTATAAAAATTGAAGAATTTCGAGAATTTTCGTCCGCTATGTTGGAGCCGCCATCTTAAATTCGATAAATCTGATAACAAATTCGTAATCAGCCACCCAAAAAATCTCAATAGACTAATTTACACGGGCAATTCATCAAAGAAAATTGTTGTGCTCGGAAGAATCAATAATTTTCGGGTTCGGGCCGCCATATTGGATGTCGCCATCTTGAATTTCAAAATACTCACCCATACATTTTGAAGTTTAGAGTCTGTTACGTCCTTTGGACTCCACGATTTCTTCCATTCGGGAGAAACGTTATCTTTTAGGGAGAGGAACCAGTGCATGTCGACAGCTGCATTAGGCTATTCGAGCTGACGCATTATTTGTCTCAAAGAGGTAAATAGAAAACAATCGATCTCCAAATAATAGAGACTATGTATTAATGACTAAGACGTTTGTTACGCTGTCGACGAGCGCAAGGTTGCTCAAGCTAGATTAAGACGAGCCGTCGCGACACTGGTATGCGTCACAAGTGCAGGGGCTTAACAATTACTTGGATGCCCGTGCGCCAAACCAATTGACATTATTACCTAAGCCCAGAAAACTCCGTTTTATTTCAACTATGGTCAATATTAATATTTGAAAACTATGACTTAGCCGATCTTCGAAAAATCATCTATTGAAGAAACCAATTAACCCGCGCCCTCGATCCCAGATCCCTATCGCATTCACTCCCTAAATTTTTCCCTACAAAAACCACGATTCCCTACTAAAACCATCTCGGCGGCTTATTCATCCAGTTCGTTCTCGAAACTCAAACTCCGAGGACACTTCGTGCACACTCTCCGCTTATACTCCGCGCTCTCAGACGCTCAGTCCTCAGTCACAGTGTTCTCAGTTCGATACCGTCGGTCAGTGCCAGTTTGCGCAACTATCAGACACAGCAGTACATCGGCTCAAGTCTCGCAACTCCCAGAGCTCACCGAATCAGTACATCACCAGACCCTACGCAGTCAATTCGACACTAGTAAGTCTTTACCAATTTTCCCCTTTACTTTTCTCGCTCCGCATCGTTTTCATTCGCAACCCATCTCATTTTTGAGATAATCCCCGTTTTCTCACCCCACGATTCTGATCGTTTTTTTTATTCCCGTTCTCATTTTTATATCCTTCGGCAGGAGTTATCATGAACGTTTCCTTTTCCTTTTTCCACACACACACACACACACACACACACACACACGCACACACGCACACACGCACACACGCACACACGCACACACGCACACACGCACACACGCACACACGCACACACGCACACACGCACACACGCACACACGCACACACGCACACACGCACACACGCACACACGCACACACGCACACACGCACACACGCACACACGCACACGCACACACGCACACACGCACACACGCACACACGCACACACGCACACACGCACACACACGCATACACGCACACACGCACACACGCACACACGCACACACCCACACACGCACACACACACACACACACACACACATACACGCACGCACGCACACACACACACACACACGCGCGCGCTTTTTTCAATAATTAATTACTCGCGACCTAATGGTCGGATCGACTTGAAACAAACGGCATTTTTCTTAGATTTTCACGCGTTACCTGATGATATATAGCCAATGCGATGATTTGTTAACACCTTTCCATTTCTTACATTTTGCGCCCCTTTCTTCTCTCTTTTCCGTACCTGACCATCTTTGACGATTATAATCTAGTGCCCTCTCCCTCCCCACGCTCTCTCCTCTCTCCTCTTCCTCCCTTCCCCCTCCTTCTCACCCTCTCATCCACACTCATATCCCTTTCTCACACTTTCTCTCTCTCACCTACCTTTACATTTGCATTTATCTTTCTCCGTTCCGCTTTTACAAACCGTTTTCTTATCCTTTCCTTCTCCCCGTCTCATCCACACTCATATCCTTCTCTCACACTCTCTCTCACACATACATTTACATTTGCATTTATCTTTCTCCGTTCCGATTTTACAATTCGTTTTCTTATCTTTCCTCCACCCTTCCATTTCCGCACCCCTTCCCTCCCTTCCTTCCGTGCCCGGACCTCTACCTCCTCTACTCACTCTCCTCCTACTCCCATCTCTACCCCTATCCCCCATCTCCACCTTATTTCCCCATCCCTGTTTAGCACCTCTGACCTATCCACTTCCTTCTCCATTTCTACAATTAACACTCACGTCCCTTCCTCCCCCTTTCTCTTCTCCACCCCTCTAATGTCCACTCTCTTTCTCAGCGCACTTTCCATCACTCTCTCTACAAACATCCTACTTTCCTCTCTGTAATCCTCTTCTATGCCTCTCCAGATCACGTTTCTTTCCTTCTTCTTTCTTCTTTTTTCCTCTTCTCTCTCCATCTTTTCTCTCTCTTCTCTCTCCCTCACCTTTCTTCTGATCCTCTCCTCTTTCTTTCTCCTCTCCTCTTCCTTCCTCCTTTGCTCCTCCTTTCTCTCCTCCTCCGCCATCATACTCCACCACTCCAGATCACGTTTCTTTCTCTCTTCTTTCTTCTTTCTTCCTCTTCTCTCTCCGTCTTCTCTCTCTCTCTCTCTCTCTCTCCCTCTTCCTCTCCCTCTCCCTCCCTCCCCCTCTCCCTCCCTCTCCCTCCCCCCTCTCTCTCTCTCTCTCTCTCTCTCTCCCTCACCTTTCTTCTGATCCTCTCCTCTTTCTTCCTCCTCTCCTCTTCCTTCCTTCTTTGCTTCTCCTTTCTCTCCTCCTCCGCCATCATATTCCACCATTCCAGAATCCTGTCCTCCTCTTTCTCGTCCTCGCTCTCCCTTGTCACCTTTACTCCTCGCCTCCCTTCTCCTCTCTCTCGTCTCTTGCTAATTTCACCCTCCTTTCCTGCGCTCTCTTCTCCTGTCCTTTCCTTACCCTTTCCTCCCTTTCTCTCCTTTTCTTCTCCTCTCCTCTCTCTCCTGTCCTCTACTTCCTCTCTGCCTCCTGTCTTCCTCCGCCTCCATTCTGTCCACTCCTCTACCTCGTATCTCTTCCTTTCCACCTCTTCATCCTCTTTACCTCCTGTGATCTGCTTCACCCTCACCTCGTCCACCTCTCTTCCCTTTCCTCCTCTCTTCCTGCCCATCCTTCCTGAGACTTGGTTCTGTCTCTCTCTCTCTCTTCCTCTTCCTTATTGCTCCTGTCTTCCTTCTTCGCCTCTCTCTCCATTCCTTCCGTCCTTTTCTCCGCCCCTTCCTGCCCATCCTCTCTCTCCTGCACCTCCATTCTCTCTCTTATCCATCTAATCACCTCTTCCAAGCACTTTCTCATTTCCTTCACCTCTCTCCTGCATTCTCTCAGCTCCTCCTTGACTCTTCTCAGCTCTTTCTCCATTCTTTCCGTTTCTTCTGTAGCTACTCTCCACCTCACCTCTTCCTGCTCCTCTCGTTTCCTTATTCTTTACTTAGCTATCTTTCCGCGGCTCTCCTCGTGTCACTCTTTAACCTTTTTTACAATCTCCTTCTTATATCGTTCGATATTGGTTTATATCGATCCCCGCTTCTCTCTATCGCTCTATTGAACTATCATCGATCCGTCGATCCGTCCTCGCATCGCCAATCATCATTCCTTCTTCCTCACGCCATCTACGTCAACCATAAATCTCGGTGCGAAAACTGCCTGACCGACCCTCTTGTTTCTCCATTCCTCCATGTCATCCACCTTCCTGCTCTCCTCCCAGTCTTACTTCGATTCTTCATCTCCTCCTCACATCTCTTGTCCTTGCTCCTCAGCCTTCCCTCCAATTGTCCACCTTCCTCTCCTTGCCCTTCACCTTTCCCGCACATCCACTCCCTTCACCTCCACTTAACACTCTCTCATTTCTCCTTTTTAGCGGACACAGTTTCCCGACACACCATCCACACCCATCTTTTCTCTTCTCCCAAAAGCGATCTTATTTAGAATCTTTATTTTTCTTCTCGAATATTCGAAGAATTTGAGTAAGAGAGGGAGGGTATAAAATTCCGGTCCTTCGCGCACTCGCTCTGCTAATTTCAAGCAAAACGATTTGCGCATTCTATTGTGATCAGTCTTCGCGAATTCAATTGCGCTCTGAGCCGACTCGCGTGTAAGGGTGTTTATTTCGTCGCTTGCGACAATAGAAATTCAGTTCTGTCTGTGAGCTGTCTATCTCGCGCTCGCGTAGCATTTTTGCGGACCTTTTTGCGAAAATCGTGCTCGATACTCGGAAACGAGTATAATCCGTATAGCTCGCGTTTAAATCGTCACAATTGACGTGTAAATTAATGTGTAAATTGATCATTAAAAGCATAATCAACTCAACCAAAACCTTTAAGTGCACATTAAAATTTGCAAACTTCTTGCTCCTTGATCCACTCGCATCTCACACAATTGTTATTTTTCAAAAGTTCTTTTTTTTTTATAGAATGGATCACGAGAATTTATAGAGCATAAATATAGGGCACATATGTTTTTATATGTTAAATTATATTATCGAAAAAATATTCAGAAGTTTCCTTATACAGTTCATTCAACAAGAAAGTGACTGGCGTAATAAAAAATAAATACTTAGGATTAATTTTTTTAACACGAAAGTAGATGTTATTAGCTATTGCACAATTATCTAGTAGCTAATCCAGTTGTCTTTATTACTGATTATGGCTTGGCACCTTTTTGTCATGCTTTCAACTACGTTTTCAATATACTCACTAGACAAAGAGCGCCATATTTTTTTATTCCCAGTGATAGTTGATTCAGGGTACATATTAGCTTTACTTTAAACTTCATTTTGATGTACGATCACACATTTTCTATAGGATTTGCATCTGGAGATAATGTAGGCCAATCCATCGTAGTGATGCCATTTTGCAGATTCTATTCAGTGCAAATTCTACTTCGATGTTTAGGTCGTCGTGCAGTACCCAATGCGTTCTGTCAGCACCAACCTTTAAGCAATCTTCAATAAATATTTCTGATAGATGTTACGCATTTCTTCTGCATTTAAATTATCTGTACCATAAATAGGAAAAGATAACCAAAACCGCGTTTACAGAAACATCTCCAAATATGCATTTTAACAGTGTTTTTCTGTGCTCTAAAGAATTCTATTCTCCTTCGTTGGCCAAGATTTCGATAAGGGAAACCGTGCATAGAAAAATGATTCATCCGTAAAGATGATGTTGTCTTAATTTTGAACTAAATTTTCTTTTACTCACGCCAGTCATTTAAGTATATGCTTTTCTGACAATGGTTGTTAGGACAACCGTTTCATATATTTGTGAGTATGTTTGAGTTGGTCGTGGTAAACGCTCTAGCTTGAAGAGCACTCACGTCGGTAGCGCTGTTCTTCGTAGGCGCACGCGCGGTGTGAGAGAGTTTTAGTCCTGTCGAATCGTTATGTGGCGCAACAGTGTGTAGTGAAGAAATAAAGAAAAGCTGTATCAATTCGCTGTTAATTAAATACAGTCCATTCAATTACAAAACCTAATCCCAACGCGGAAACACTGGAGATAGAGAGCCATCCGCGGCGATCTATAAGCGTTGCATAGAAGCGTTGTATAGAAAGTAACTACGTGTGCACGCCTAACATTGGTCCTGCGAGCCGGATAGAAACACACAAAAGAGACAGCGAAACGAAAAAGGCATCACTTGAAGAAAGTATCTCTGAGGCTATACTGTGTCTACAAGGTATGATAGCAGTGTAATCATCGACGGGCGATGCGAGTCGGCAAGGCGCTAATCAGGAAGCGCAACGATTTTTGTGATTCGCTGTAGTGAACGGCCATTAGAGTTGGTACGGAAGTTTTTGTCGCCATATTGAGAACGTCGTGTACGCAGTACTCTTTCGTCACGTGATCAACAGGTCTTTAAGAACGAAGAGCAGAGCGTGTCTGCATAAGGAAAGTGTGTTGACAAAAAACCGCGAAAAAGATGAGCGCGAAACATGAGTAGAGAGTCGAGTAGCGTGAGCGGGTCTTTCGCGGAACTAACGCAAATGCGATCGTTAAAAGCAAAGTTTCTCCCAAATAAAAGCGCAGTGCACAAGATTTCGGACATACGTGGACAAAGTAAACATTCAAGAAGTGTTGATAATCGAGCTGCGTCGAAGGTTACAGAAGTTTAATGAAACGTGGAACAGCTTCAACGAGAATCAAACAACGATCAAGGAATTAGAGGTTAAGACCGGAGAGGAAGAAAGTCACGACAAAACAAGGCGTTTATTCGAAGATAAGTATTTTGAAATAACATCAGAGCTGGAATATCTAATTGAAAGAAAATTAGGAGGTACGCATGTACCAGTCTTCAATCCGATGTCGCGAAATATGAGAAAAGGGACATCCGCGACGCAGAGAAGTAACGTTCTCAATGATCACTTCCGCGTGTTAATCTACCTACATTTGCAGGAGCCTTTGAAGAATAGATTCCATTCCGCAATATGTTCCAGAGTATGATTGATCAGAACGCTGCACTCCCAGATGTTTAAAAAATGCAGTACTTTCAGCTCTAAGGGGCGAAGCGTGCGATGTAATTAGCGCGTTAGTGGTATCGGAAGAAAACTATGAAGAAGCCTGGGAGATGCTCCAAGAAAGGTACGACGATTTTGATTTCATTATTCAAAAACACATCAGAGCGTTATTCGAATTACCAATTAAGATTAAGGAAAATCATACTCAATTGAGACGTTTGTTAGACAGTGTTTTAAAGCATTTACGAGCTTTAAGAGCTTTGAAAAGGCTGACGGAACATTGAAATGATCTATGAACCATTTAATAATAAGCAGATTGGATTCAAAGACAAACAGAGCGTGGGAAGTCACAGTGAAGAAAGGAGAAGTGCCAACACTCAAGCAGTTAACAGATTTTCTCGCCCAATACAGAAAAGCGTTGGAAGCTTCAAGTCGCGCAACGAGATCAGCTACTGTGGGAGCAAATTCGGAAAAGGCGAAGGGTACTGCGGCAAATGTATCTACGATCACAAATGTGCATATTGTAACAATGAAGAGCACGCTATATTCAAGTGCGACAATTATTTACAACTAGAAATAGATAAGAGAATAAAAGAAACAAGAAACCGGAAGCTTTGCTTAAATTGTTTGAAGGGTACCTCTCATATTGCTAAACAGTGTAAGACAAGGTCGTGTTATAAATGTAATAAACGTCACAATGTTGCAACAATGTTTTGGAAAGCTCTTGAGGTAAGCTACAAGAATATGCAATGAAATATAGGGTGTTCCATTTATGAAAGTGAAAGTGACCTTTACGTGACCTTCAAGCAGCTATTCAAGGTCAAACCAATGGTACCATCGTATGGCCCTTTCAAAACCGTACAACTTTTGTCTGAAACATTTTTCTGTAAAACTTTGCTGCATTTAGAAGAAGCTGCTTCGAAGAATTCGGAACAAGTATCGAAGATTGAGAGCGACGAGGAGCAGAATAAAATCGTAGCAGCAAGTATTAATTGCGCAGCATTTAAGAAGAGTGATCAAGTGCTTCTTGCGACCGCAGAAATTAAAATATTCGACAACCAAGGCAACGCCGTATTATGTCGAGCACTTTTGGACAGCGGATCGCAATCCTGCTTCATTAGTGATCTTGCCAAGAAGTTGGCTCTCAAGCAGATAGAGGTGCATATCCCAGTATGTGGATTAAGCGGAATAATCACGCAATCGCGGAGAAGAGTCAAAGTGACAATACAATCAAGAATCAACAAGTTTAAAGTTAACTTGGATTGCTTGGTCATAGATCGAATTACTCAAACGGTGCCTAGTAATCGAACAAAGCCAGATGAGTTACAAATTCCGCAGCTGATGTGCATAGGAAGAATCAAGGTCTCGAATACGCAGCCAACGTGGCAAAAAACTTTACTTGGATGGATAATTTCTGACAATCTAACGAGTAAAGACAGAAAGGTACAATATGCGGTTTAGTAACTAACGAACAATTGAGTTCGAAGTTAGCTCGATTCTGGCAAGTGGAGAGCAATGAACGTCAAATCACTCGAAGTCCCGAAGAGCGTAATTGTGAAGGGCATTTCGCGAGAACGTACAAATGTGATGAAGAAGGGCGCTTCATAGTGTCTTTACCGACAAGGGAAGAACAGCTCAGCAAACCAGGTGAATCTAGCGATGCGGCGATTCAAAAAATTAGAAAGAAGATTCGAAATGCAGCAGCTATTGAAGAATGAATACGCTAAATTTATGCAGGAGTACATTGATTTAAAGCACATGAGGGAAATACGAGAAGACGACCCGCGGTGCAACCTCAATGCTATTTGCCACATCATTGTGTGCTCAAAGAAGAGAGTACGACCACTAAATTAAGAGTGGTGTTCGGCGCATAGAGCGAGACGACCAGTGGCGTTTCATTAAATGACGTTGATGACTGGCCCAGTATTACAGCAGGACTTATTCGCGATACTATTGCGATTCAGAGATTTCGAGTATGCGATGACGTCGGATATTGTCAAGATGTACAGGCAAGTACTCGTAAACGAAGAACAAGTAGCATTGCAACGAATAATCTGGAGGAATCAACCCACAGAAGATCTAAGGACGTACGAATTGTTGACTCTGACGTATGGAACGGCTCCTTAGCATCGTTTCTTGCTATAAAGTAATAGCCGAACTAGCGGAGAATAATTTTCCAAAGGGTGCAATGATAGCACATCACGATTTTTATATGGATGACCTGATAACAGGCGCAAATAGTAAGGAAGAAGCGTTAAAAATAAGAGATCAAATTATTACACTACTTCGGCAGGGAGAAGTGGAGCTACGAAAATGAGCGTCCAACTATGAAGACTTGTTAAAAGATATCCCAAGATATGCAACGAGTGACGCAAGTCTCGAGTTAGCTAAAGACAGCATCGCTAAAACGTTAGGCATTAAATGGAATTATACTGAAGATGTATTTCAATATAGTATTGGCATAAAATGCCAACGACCCGCTACAAAAAGATCGATATTATATAGCAGATTATATAGCATCTCAAATATTCGATCCACCTTGGGGGTATTGGCACCTGTAATAGTAACGGCTAAGATGTTGACCTAAGAGCTGTGGAAACTACAAGTGGAATGGGACGAATCGTTACTGTCGGACATATATTCGAAATGGTTAAATTATGTTTCAGACATGCAGGAGCTAAACGAGTTCTGCGTACCGAGAAGAGTTTTGGGAGATGGAGCAACAGCTGAAATTGCATGGCTTTTATGACGCAAGAGAGAGAGCCTATGGAGCCTGCGCATATCTACGCAGTTTTAAAAAAGACAGCTCAGTTTAAGTTTGGTTGTTGTGCGCAAAATCAAGAGTCGCGCCAATCAAAACGATTTCTACCCAGGCTAGAATTGTGCGGAGCACAGCTACTAGCTCAGTTGATAACAAAAATTGAAGCGTCTTTAAGTTTCTAGGTAGTCAAGATTTATTGCTGGACAGACTCTTCAATAGTGTTACATTGGATCGGAGCTGTCAACAAGAAGCTACCTGTATTTGTGGCCCACAGGGTGGGATAAATCCAGGAGCTAACTGCAGTGGAAGACTGGAAATATGTAGGAACTAAAGAAAATCCAGCCGATTTAGTGTTCAGAGGTTGTAAGGCAACGGAACTAGCTGTTCTCAGTTATGCTGGAAGGGGCCGAAATGGCTAGAAGATCAAGAGAAGAAAGATCGTCCTTGGAAAATCGACAAGGTGGAAGAAGAAGCATTAGAACTTCGAGAAGAGCGCGTCGTATTGTCAGCAACGGAAGCACAAGAGGAAGACATCATGAGCAGATTTTCTACTTTTCAAAAGCTCGTTCGGGTGATAGCGACATGCATAAGGTTCGCACAACGGTGCAGAAAGAGGAAGGATAGCGGAATTTCTCAAGCATTAATCGTCGAAGAGCTAGAATACGCAAAACAATGCATAATCAAAAGGAAGCAGCAATCTTACTTCAAAGCTGAGATACAAGCATTACAAAAAACCAAGAGGATACCAAATAACAGTGCTTTAAGACATCTCAATCCGAGGTTGGACAATAAAGGTTTATTACGTGTGGGAGGCCGGTTAGAACGAGCAGAAGTGCAAGAGGATGTAAAGCACCCTATAGTACTACCTCACAAGTCAAGGCTAACTGAGCTGATATTGCTACATGAGCATGCAAAAAATTATCATTCAGGAGCAGGAGCAACACTAGCAGCTGTTCGACAATTGTATTGGCCGATTAGGGTGCGCGGAGCAATCAAAAAATTAATACATAACTGTGTTAAATGCTTCAAGGCTAGGCCGCGCAGATCGGAGCAGATAATGGTAGACCTACCAGTCGACAGAGTGACCCTCTTCAACCCTTTTACGAATACGGGTGTTGATTTCTGTGGTCCTATATACATCCGAGAAGGCCGACGTCGAGGAGTCAAAAGAATCAAGGCATACGTCGCAGTATTTATATGTATGGTGGTCAAGGCACAAGTACACTTGGAAATTGTGTCGGATCTGAAAACGGATGCGTTTCTCAACGCATTCAAATGGTTCATCGGCCGCAAGGACAGACCAACCAATGTAATTGGGTTGGCCAATAAATCCGTGCGGTTTTTTACTTATAAATGATGATTATTTTTATAGAAGGTACTAACTTTAATCAATTATGTATTGGCCGTTGTTATCTACTATCTTTTGCCATCTTTCGGGCAGCTTCATAATTCCTTGTTCAAAGAACTTCCTGTCTTTCTCGGCAAAAAACTGTTCCAAGTGTCGTTTGACAGCTTCTTCAGAAACGAGGTGCTTTCCATTCAAGGAATTGTGAAGGGAGCAGATGGTAATCTGACGGTGCAATGTCTGGGGAATACGGAGAATGTGGTAAGACATCCCAGCCTAGCGCCAATAATTTTTGCCGGGTTTGTAAAGATGTGCGGCCTAGCGTTGTCATGGTGAAACACGACGCCTCTATGATTCACCAATTCTGGACGCTTCTCGTGGATTGTTGCATTCAATTCATCCAGCTGACTACAGTACACATCTGAATTAATCGTTCTGTCCTTCGGAAGTAGCTCGTAAAACACAACACCCTTCGAATCCCACCAAATTGAGAGCATAATTTTGCTCGGGTGAAGCCCTGCTTTCGAAATGGTTTGTGGCGGTTCGCTGCGCTGCCCCCACGATCTTTTGCGCTTGATGTTATTGTAGATGATCCATTTTTCGTCGCCAGTTATCATGCGCTTCAGAAATTGATCGCTTTTCTCACGTTTTCCGAGGGAATCGGTGATGGAAATGCGTTGGATTAAATGAGCTTCGCTCAGTTCGTGCGGAACCCAAATATTGAGACGGCTAACGTAACCAAGTTGATGCAGATGATTTTCCACGCTCGATTTTGATATTTGGAGAACGTCTACAATCTCCCGCGTCGTGTGGTGTGGATTAGAGTCAATTATCGCTTTCAATTTATCGTTGTCGACCTCATTTGATCGGCCTGAGCGTGGTTTTTCTTTGACGGAAAAATCTCCGCAGCGAAATCTCGCAAACCACTTTTGGCATACGCGTTCTTTTACAGCATTCTCACCATATATTGCACAAATCTTTTTACAAATTTGCGCAGCGTTTTTGCCTTTTTTAAAACAAAAAAGCATAATATGCCGAAAATGCTCGAATTGCTCATTCATTTTCAGATGACGCAAAACACAAAAGATATACAAGTAATAATTACGTATATTTTTTAAATACACGTTTAAATGTCATCTGCCAATGACCATACGGTTTCAAGACTTTCGACTGAAGATAAAGCTTAGCAGAGCGCCTTGAAGCCATCTATCGGGAAAAACCGCACGGACTTATTGGCCAACCCAATATATTCGGATAACGGCACTAATTTTGTCGGAGCCAATCGAGAACTGGAAAAGTGTAATAAGTTGTTTTCTCAAGAACAACAAGGTAGTATCATCGATCAGACGGCGACAGAAGGGATCAAATGGTATTTTATTTCGGCCAGGGCTCCCCATTTTGGAGGACTGTGGGAGTCAGCGTAAAGTCGTTCAAGACTTACTTTTACAAAGCAGCGGCGGAGGCAGCAATGACGTTCGAGGAGGCTTCAACATTAGTCACTCAAATAGAGGCGATCTTAAATTCGCGGCCATTAATTGCGTTATCTACTGATTCTAACGATTAAAATTATTTGTCTCCAGGTCATTTTCTGACAGGAAAACCAATAACATCGTATCCGGAAGTAGGAATAATGGAACTAAAAGTTAACAGGCTGTCGCGGTAGCAAATGGTAGAAAGAATACGGCAACACTTCTGGAAGCGTTGGTCGTCAGAATACTTAACGAGTCTGCAAAGGAGAAGTAAATGGTGGAGAAGTACTGGCGCACAGATCGAGGTAGGGCAATTGGTCTTATGCAAGGAGGACGGCCAATCACCATTGATATGGGCAGTCGGAAGAATAAACAGCGTCTCACCTGGAGCCGATGGAATAGTAAGAACAGCTATTGTCAAAACAATCAGTGGAGAAACGTCCAGCAACGAAATTATGTATTCTGCCGTTAGAACATAGTAAAGAAGAATAGTTTCTTTTTATTTGTATTAGCATTAGCATTAGTTAACATACATATATATGGACCAGTGGGTCAAAATTTATAGACAGAAGGTTAATTTTGCGTTATAGTCTAGATTTTGCGTCTAGATTATTTCATATATAGATATTTGGTTTATATACTTGATTAATAAGTCACTAATTCTCGATAATTGTACTTATGCGATATCAATGGGTTAAGCAATAGTTATTAGCATTTTTTAGTTTATATTCCGGATTGCTAACTCGGAATTACCAAGGCGCGCGGTATGTTAAGACAAACGTTTCATATATTTGTAAGTGGTATGTTTGAGTCGGTCATGATAAGCGCGCTCTAACTTGAAGAGCTTTCACGTCGGTATGGCGCTGTTCTTCGTAGGCGCACGAGCGGTGTGAGAGAGTTTTAGTCCTGTCGAATCGTTATGCTATGGCGCAACAGTGTGTAGTGAAGAAATAAAGAAAAGCTGTACCAATTCGCTGTTAATTAAATACAGTCTATTCAATTACAAAACCTAATCCCAATGCGGAAACACTGGAGATAGAGAGACATCAGCGGCGATCTATAAGCGTTGCATACTATAGAAAGTAACGTGTGCACGCGTAACAATGGTTTCTTTAAAGTAGATCGAAATGACACATCTTTTTCACGTAGGCGAATTGTAATTATATTTAAAGCAATGTTAAATCCCTTTTGGCGGCGTTTCAATTGGGTTTGACGCAACGTAAGACTGGGAATGTTTTGAAAGAGACACAAGATTGCTTTCAGTCCTCTTTCAGTGTTATCACGCGGGCTAATAACTTCTCCGGCAGATCATTCACATTTCTAACTTCCAAATCATTTTGGCCATTTCTTTACGAATGCTTCTAACTTCCTAATGTTCGTCATAGCTGTTTTGTACGTTAGTTTTGTCTTTTAGCATAATTTACAAGGAACACCACGTCGTATAATCTCTAATATTTTGCACCATCTTAATAATACCAAAACTAATCGGAACAATAACTTAGCAAATTATATACTGTGCAAAAGAGCATAATTTAAGATTTCAAATAGCTTATGACAAATGGTGCTGTGATAGGTTTTTACAAAATTACGCCGGTCATTTTCTTGTTGAATAGATTGTAGTATATTTGAATAGAATTTACATAGTTGTATACAACGCTAAGACTAAATAATTGTAAATAAAACTACTAAAAATTTATATCCATAAAATATTCATGACTGTCAATTATACGTAATAATGAAATATAATAAAATTTGTTTTAGATTCGAGTGTCCAGAATAAGCTTTCGCTGTCAGCAGACTCGATAGATGGCGACGGAATGCCGTTCACAGATCACCATCGGGTATCAAAATCGATTCTAAAAAAGTCTGATAGCGGTAATAATTACTGTAGCAATGCTGGGGACTCCGATACTGAGAAATTGATTACAGATAGCATGTCCACAGCAAGCATTTGTGATAATGAAACGAGCTCGTGTGATGCCTCCACCAATGCGAATAGTGCACATACGAAAAAACGTCCAATATCGCCATTACTTTCACGACAGGTCCTTGAATCGATATTCCGCACAAATAATAACGCTGAAAAACAATACGCGAACGACAAAGGAAATAAAAAAGTTAGCATCGCAAGAATGTCGAAGATTCTATTTAGTGATATTGAAGGTTTGTATAAACATGGAACAAATTATATTTAATTACCATATACAGAGTGTTTGATAACACTGTCCGACACCATTTTTGTAACATGAATATGAATAGTCATTTCCAACGTATTTTTGCCTCCTGAACATGAATCCGTTATCCAAATTTGGCTATCATGTCACAATTTTGAGAAAAATAGCGTCAAAGTGATCAAAAATGACAATTTCGAGAGTATTCATGACGTTATAGTTTTTGTACCAAATTTTTTATCAAATTCTGTTTGTACCATTCGAAAGAATCAAATTTCAGTTTTAAAATGTATTTTGTTTTGTTTCGATATAATTTTTTATTATCGAGATATTTCAAATTTTGTGCAACAATCAGTTTACACACGGAGCAGCATGTTTATGGTAGTGAAGGATGTATTAACGACTCACACCTATTATATTATTTAAGTCTCAAAGCACTTATTTTACAAATAATACAGTATTAAAATAAAATAAAATGTCTTTTGCATGTGTCTTTCATGTACAGGAAAAAGAGCTATTTTCAAATTATTATATTTCGAAAAGAAAAAATTATATCGATACAAAACAAAATGCATTTTACTAAAAAACTGAAAGTTGATACTTTCGAATGGCATAAACAAAATTTGGAAAAAAAATTTAGTACCGGCGCTATAACATGATGAAAACCCTCAAAATCGTCATTTTTGGCCATTTTCACGCCATTTTTTTCAAAACTCTAACGTGATAATCAAATTTGGATAATGAATTTGTGTTCAATGGGCAAAAATGAAAATGACTAATCACACTTGTGTTACAAAAAAAAGGTCAAATTTTATCGGACAGTTTAATAGGCGTAATACTTACATACGGAAAAAAAATAGTTATTGCAACTATAAAAGTGTGAACAAATAGAACCTCAACTGTTTTTTCGGATATAGAAATTAAAGTACTACAGTAGATTACAGAAATATTGTCAGACTTATAAAATAATATGATTAATACAACTATACGGGGTGTTCCAAAAAGATCGCATGTCCTTTCACTGACAAATTCTGTGGACCATTCTAAATGTTATGTATTGAGTATATAATCGATAGAATTTTCCGACTATATCTTGTAATGCACTCCGTCGTTCGTTACTTGGCTTCTTTTTTCGAGAACGGGACGGCTCGGGAATAATGAACTTTCCTTAGCTTAATTATAACCATGTGACGATACACTAAGATGTTGTCACTGAATCTCCGCGGCCAAACACCCGCCGACCACGGGGACACGGCATGCCCGCAAGGAATGGCGACCCCACCACAGGCCAACACATGGAGGGGGTCGCCGATTCCGGTATATAAGCCGGCTCAAGCGAAGAGCCGGCACCAGTTCCTGGCCCGAGATCCGTCCCGATATACCGGCCTCAGGGTACTATCGAGGACTTCCTAGCGAATCCTAAACCTGCTTTCGATACCCTATAGTCGACGGAGACGGACACGACCTCTCCGCAGCTTGGGTACGTTCAGCGTTCGACTTCCAGCCACCGATCTGGCCGGCTTAACCTTTAGACCGCCGACATTTGATGAGCTTTAATCCTCTTAGAAAGTCCTCAAATATTGTGCCTTATATCTTACATATAGTCTATATAAAGTTCCGATCACACATAGAGACTATATTTAGACTTTCCGGCGGTTAACAGAAGGAAAAAATTCAAAAGTCGAAATTTCGCCCAAAAGTCTGTTTCTATAAGTTTTTGTGGTCGCTGAATACGATACTTAGGTCGGTTTTTGAGAACATTCAATTCTCATGGCCATGTGCCGAGCTGAGGCTTACAAGTATGTGATCTATATGACTCTTCTTCAGCATTACCTAAAAGTCAACGGCGGGGACGTAGAGAGACATTGTGGCTTCATTTATTTGTTTTTTTTTCTTATTTTGTTTTTTTTGTATTTATATATACTTTCTATGAAAATTTGTGCGTGTTTAGATAGATTGCTCCAAAGCGTCTATATTTAGATTTTCCGGCGGTCTAAAGGTTAAACCTCACGACGCGACGCGACAGCGAATCCGACATCTCGAGAACCGCGCTCCACGTACACCGCCCAGGGGCACGTTTAGCAGGCTTACCCGCCGCGTTCCCGAATTTTAGGTTCCGACGAGTCCATCCGCGGCAACGCAAGGACGAAACGTTACAACCACTTCATTACAATATTAATTTACACGCCACTGTTCTGCGCCTTACACGAATGCATATCTCGTTTTTGGTGCACAAGATAGCACGTGCTACCGCTCATCACACCAGATACACACACACACGACACGCACACGTGCGCGTTAGCCGAGAGTCTCGAAGGATCTGCTCGAAGGGCTCGAAGGCCGGAAACCACCGAGAGCGCACGATCGCTCAAGGCCGAGAGCACAGCAGCGCGCGGCGCTGCCAAAAGGCTATATCCCCGCTAACATTAAAAAACGCGGGAAGGGACCGAACACTAAGTCAAAAACTCTTATGCAAAAATGTCAAGGCTATAATAGTTTTTAAATGGGAAGCACTTAATGTTAACCAGTCAGTTTGCGGAAATTTGACGCGCTCAGGCATATCACATCGTACAGTAATGAAGGAGCCCTTATATGAAGTACAAATCAACAAGTGACATTTCTTGTATAGTAAGCATTCAAATTATGGCAATGAACAAAATATTTTTTCGTGTTAAGAGGATCCTAAAGTGATATTGTTACCGATCGAGCATGATTAATTTCAAATTTATTAATCTTTGAATTGGCTTTACAAATTTAAAAATCCTTTTCCAGAATTAAAGTATAGACAATAATACAACGTGTAGGTGAATTAATTTACTGCTATGTTTTATCTTTCCAATTTCGCATACAAACAGACGAAATTCTCACATACGAAATTTTCAACACGAGACTTTTTTATCAAAGCATTTAGGCTCATTCTTGTACTTTAATCCTGCAAAAGGATTTTGTATTCTGTAAAGCCAATTTGAGCTAACATAGCCCCACAAAAAAAGTGGTCTGTCCGACGGACTAGATATCCACAGTATATCCTTATGTATTTTGACCCGCTGAATCAGAATTGTCAGAGAGGCTTTTTTTCACCCCTACAACCTAATCTTTTTTTAACGTTAGGTTGGTTAGGTTGTAAGGATGAAAAAAACTTCTCTGACAATTCTGACTTCGGATTCGGATTCAGCGGATCAAAATACATAAGGATATACTGGTCTGGTCCGTCGGACAGACCACTTTTTTTGTAGGGCTGTGTAATTTATAATATTATAACTTAGAATTCCGGCCTACATTATCGACCTCGATCAAGTTCGTACATCGCGACAGTATCCCCTTAAACTACAATAAAAAAAAAATAACTACCATAATGATACTGTTTTCTTACATCAATAATTTTATAAAGCAGATTAAATATGTAAAATTAGTAAAATATTTCAGCAAATATTTAATACAAGGACATCTTCACTATTATACGATATGTCATACCTGAGTGCGCTAAAATTCCGCAAACTGACTGGTTAACTTAAGTGCTTCTCATTTAAAAATTATTATAGCCTCGACATTTTCGCAGAGCTTTTGACTTAGAATGTTCCACAGAATCTGTCAGAGAAAGGACATGCGGTCTTTCTGAGACACCCTGTATAGAGGGTGAATTTTAATGGTTGCAACAGTTTTTTACAATAGGCAGATTATTGACTGCAACTGTAATAAATCGGAAGATTTACAGATGACAGCGGCTTGGGTCGATCACGCGTCTGAGATGCTGTACAGGCAAGTTAAAAACTATGAGTCACACAATAATGTATATTCATATATGTATTTTCCTAATATATTCAATTCTCTTACATGTTTCTTTTTTACACGGTTTTTTTAATAACACGATTTATTTTATTGTCACGTAACTTATTTACCGTGTAAAAAGAGATACTTTATAAGTGTGTGATATGATTTAATATTAAATAATGTGTTTTATATTCTTAGAATGTTAAATGTAATTTTAATAACATTTAATGTTCTAAGAATATACTTAAAATATATTTACATAATATTTTAACCCATTAAGGCCCATGGCTAGCACACCTGAGATAGCGACAAACTATTGGATTCACAGCATAAAGTAAAAATAAGATTTATGAGGTTTTCTTTTGTTTGTTAATAAAAAAATTGTTTGAACAATTTTTTTATTCATTGTTTTTTGCGACATCTAAAAATGTTATTCAATTTTACAGAAAAAATTATGAAGATTTTGTCTGAAATATTTTGTAGTAGGAGCTTTAGTTTCGCTAAAAAAAATTGAAGAATAACATGGTTTTTCCGCCCTTTTTCGATTTTTTTCGCAAACACCCTTACTGGTTCGAACTATGAATAGAAAAGTATTCGCTAAATATCTGATTTATAGCATAAGTATACAAGAAGTCACATAAGCACATTTTTACGATAGTTTTTGAATTATTTATAACAAATATTTTATTTTACAATTATTTAAATAATTTGTTGTAACTAATTTAAAAATTATCATAAAAATATGCTTATGTGACTCCTTATATACTTATGCTATGAACCAAACATTTAGCGAATACTTTTCTATTCATAATTCGAACCAGTAAGGGCGTTTACAAAAAAAGTTGAAAAAGGACCGAAGAACCATCTTATTCTTTAACTTTTTCTAGCAAAACTAAAACTCCTACTAAAAAATATTTCAGACAAAATCTTCATAATTTTTCTTGTAGAATCGAATGACATTTCTAGATTTCGCAAAAAACAATAAATAAAAATTGTTTAAACAATTTTTTATTAACAAATAAAACAAACAAAAGAAAAACCATATTAACCTTATTTTTGCCTTATGCTATGAATCTAGAATGATCCGCCTTTGAATCTCGCGGCGACGCAGTATAGCTCGTTGGCGGCAGGGTTCGGGGCAGATTCAAATATTAAGACGCCGGAAATAGACTTAAAGACTCAAAGACTGCATTTATTTAACAATCTGTACACAGTATTAAATAAAAGAGGAATAGAAAGCGGATTAACAATTAATATGTGAAACGCAATAGACTATAATGATCAGAGCGGTAACCGGCGTAATTTACGGTTATATTTCATTATTAACAATTATTTACATTCGATATCGATGCAACAGGCGGTGGCTCGGCTTTCTTCTCGAGGAAGCGGCGGAAGGAAAACGTGTTCATGGTTCGTTCTCGCAGTGTACGGGGTGCGGATTCGGTGCGTGTCGATGGCCGGTGGGCAAGCCCGTGGATTTAGCGTCGTTGATCTTCCGTATCCCTTTTCTTGAGTGTCTGCGGGATGACGTGCTGCGCCCGAGAACGCTCGAAGAATTCTCTCACCTCTTTGTCTGGTGTAGTGTGGTGAGGAAAGGAGCGCAGTATTGACGGCCGGAAACACCCAGCGGGAGCGGAGAACGGTCTCACCTCCGGAACCGTGTCGGCACCGGAAGTTCGTGTGTGTGAGCGGTGTGTTAGCGGCCAGAAAGTCCACGGCCGAGGCGGAGTACGCTCTCACCTCCTTTCGTGTAGCGGACCGATTCAATGCACGTCGAGTCGGAGCGGGATTAGCGAGAGCTGCTCGAGGCAGAGAACGCTCGTGCCAGGCAGTTTCGAGTCGGATCGGCTTCGGAGTTTTTCGGTCGTTAGTCGGCTGTTGGAGACGGTATCAACAGCTCGGCTGTAACGGAAAATCTGTCTCATCTCCGTTGGAACCGGCTTTTTATTTCAGTTCGGAGCTAATTATCCGCGCGATGGGGTAATTAGCGTGTGAAGCTCCGGTTCGGCCTCGGCCGAACGGTGGGGCCTCGGCACCGCGCCGCGTTCGGTCGTCCCCGGTGTTCCGCCGGAAAGACCTGAACCGAACTTGCTCGTGCGGCGTGGGATTTCCGAGCCGATTCCTCGCACTGAGAAAAATTGCTATTGAATTAAATAGTGTATCCGATTGTTAATTTTGTTTTCCGATCAAAGATGGATGCGTTTATTCGATGAAATGTAGTAATCGATGAAACCTAATCGGATAATCTCAATGAATATTGCCGAAAAATGTCGAAGAGAAATGAATATATCCGATTCCGTGGAAACGCACGATCTTTAGCAGTCTTTTCAGATTTTAGTACGGTGGCACACGCAAACAAGTGCAAACGCGTATATGTGTTGCGCGTATGTTCTTCGCAGTACATATACGCGCTTGTGTATACTGTCCGACAATAATTCGTTCCTAGACCCCTCTCGCGAGACAAGGGGAACATAAGAATATGGTATATTCATGGCACCGTCAGTTGAATTTATTTTGCAGTTGGCTGGTATCAATTGCATAGCACACGCGTTTGATATATCTCAATTCGTTAATAATTTTGGGGACTAAAATGTTACGTCCGCGAGACGATAGGAACGAATTATTGTCGGGCAGTGTACGTGTATTACCGAGGCTCACTAGCAAGACTGGTTACAACTCACTACAGTAAATACAATTTCGTCGCAATAATTCGATTTTTCTGTGAAATTTTCTGTGTTGATAATGTGTGACATACGTCGTGAATTAGAAGAAAGAAATGTAGAAGAAAAGGTCATTAATTTATTTTACGTCTAATATTTATTAATTTCAATTTCCTCTCTTCATCTGCCTCTTCCATATTTAATTTGTACTTTACCTAAAATTTTTTTATATTTGATCACATATTCCATCGAATTTATTTACATTTTAACAATTTGAATTGGATATTTGAATCGGATATATCCGATCAAATTCTTCATCGGATACATCCATTTGTTATTACGTAATTGACTTATCCGATTAGATAGGCTTCGATATTTTTCTCAGTGCGAAGATGAGATTTGGAGGAATTTATAAAGGGGCGCACCGTGTCCTTCTTGTCCGTCGATCGGACGACTTCCGGCGGTTGTAGCCGGGGAACGATGCTTTAATGGGAAGCATTGTTACAAATTCAATAGTTAATTAATTTGTCGCTATCTCGGCTGTGCTGGCCATGGGCCTTAACGGGTTAAGTTTTTACGTTATATTATGTGCTTATAGGGTATCCTTTATATTCGTTAATTTTTATACAATTAAAACGATATGCCGTCGAATGTCGCGGCAGCGCGGTATAGCTCGTCGACGGCAGGGTTCGGGGCAGATTCAAAGACGACGACGGTAAAATTCGAACAAAAACTGAATTTATTAAAAAAAAAAACAAAAATTAAAATAAAAGAAAAAGAAAGAAAATATATCGACGATATGTTGAGAAAAAATTCGCGTGACGTATACTAGAACAAAGTAGCGGAAATAATACAGAAATGGTCAATTATCATATAATATTTACAGCTGGGTTTGTTCGTGATTTATTTATGGGGTCGGCGCAATTGGCGGTACAATCAAGATGCTACGGCGCGTCCACCGGGTGAGCATGTTCTACATGGTTCCGATAATCAGTGATAATCGGCAGCTACGTGTATTCGGTCTGCAGCAGGTCTAGTATTTCTTAGCAGGCGGTATTAGTCCGTACATGCGTTTCGGGTCTGAGCGATGGAGGTAAGCTCTGCTTTCGGCGCGCGAACTTTTTTTACGCGAAGGCTACTCGCCGTTTATCTGATGCGCTTCGATATGCGGATTTCGTGACGTTGTGGAGACGTTATGGTTTCGCCGATAATGCAGGATTGCGCGCTGCGTCCGAGAACTCTCGAGGAAGACGGAGAATTCTCTCGCCCTCTTACTTGTGCAGCACGGCGAAGAAAGGATCTCGGTGTGATGCCGACAGCCGGGAACAATGCGGCAGATGCGAAGAACTCTGTCACCTCCGGAGTTGTGTTAGTACCAAGGAATTTGCGCGCTTGAGTGGTCGCTATCGGCCGGCAATTCCGGCGACGGGGACGGAGTTCGGTCTCACTTCCTGTCGTGCAGCAGCTCAGCTCATGGCACGGATTGTTAAAGTGGAATCGGTGAGAGCTGCTCGAGGTAGAGAACGCTCGTACCTGGCAATCTAGAGGCGGATCGGGTTCTGAGTTTTTCGGTCGGTTGTTGGCTGTCAATGACAGAAAATCTGCCTCATTTCCGTCGGAATTGGCTTTTTATTCCGACTCGGGCCTAATTACTCGCGCGGTGAGATAGTTAGTCGGCGACACAGGTGCGTGAAACTTTCGGTTCGGTACAGTGGGAAAAACGGCGCTGCGTCGCGTTCGGCAGTTCCCCGATGGTCTGCTGGAAAGACCCGAACCAGACTTAATCGCGCGGTGTAAGATTCCCCGGAAATGAGACTTGGCGAATTTTATAAAGGGGCGTCCTTTTCATCCGACTGATCGTCGGTCGGAGGACTTCCGGCGAATGTTAGGCGGGGTACGATGCTTTAACGGGGTGCATCGTTAAACAATATTTTTAAATGTTTTTTAATAGGTTCACGATTTTTTTACATATCATCATCATCATTATCGTCATTATCATCATCGTCGTCATCGTCGTCATCGTCATCATCATCATCATCATCATTAGCGCTACAACTCGGGGTGGGTCTCGGCTTGCCATAAAATGCGCTCCCAGCCATCGCTGGGTGTGCACGCATCTCCATCTAGCGCTTTTTCCCCTCACTTGTTAATCAACAGACGACACAAGTCATGCTTTACGTCCTCCATCCAACGCGTCCTTAGTCTTCCCCTTCTTCTGCGTCCCTCTGGGATCTGTTTCCAAATCAATTTAATCGGGTCCTCATCTGATCTTCTGAGAACATGACTTAATCACCTTAGCCTCATAAGCGTGATGTGTTGTACAACATTTGTGTCTTTGTATATCTCATAGACTTCATCGTTGTATCTCCTCCTCTACTCTTTGTTCACAAATATCGGGCCATAGATCTTACGCAGAATTTTCCTCTCAAATCTAGCGGCTCCTCATCAGTTCTTGTGAGAGTCCAGCACTCTGATCCATAGGTGAGAACGGGCCTAATTAATGTTTTGTATATATTTGACTTGACCCTTCTAGAGAGAATTCTAGACAGGGTTGCTTGATTAGTTCATAATAACATCTGCTAGCAGTTATGATGCGTCTCTTAATTTCGTCCTTCAAGATGTTAATGCACTGTTCACCAACGTGCCTAGGTACATGAATTCCGATACGACCTCGAAGTTATACGAGGGTTGTCTAAAAAGTATCCGATCTTGAATTTTCCCGCGCACAGTAGTGATGCTAGGGCGGCGTCACTGTGCACAGCGGAAGGAGACAGCTTAATGCACATGCTGGAATTTTTTCTCCGCGTTAATGTGTGTCAGTCGCTGCCTGCTGGCCGCCGAGTGAGGTGCTGTTATATGTGTTCGTCGGATTTGTGATTTCTCTCACGATGACTGAATGAGTTGAACCACTCCTTAATTTGTGTTACCTCCATAGCATCGTTTCCAAATATCTACTGAATCTTACGAATTGTTTCGCTTTGAGAATTACCAAGCTTGTGACAAAATTTGATGCAGTATCTTTGCTCAACTCGTTCAGTCATCGTGAGAGAAATCACAAATCCGACGAACACGTATGACAACACCTCACTCGGCGGCCAGCAGGCAGCGACTGGTACACACTAACGCGGAGAAAAAATTCCAGCATGTGCATTAAGCTGTCTCTTTCCGCTGTGCACAGTGACGCCGCTCTAGCATCACTACTGTGCGCAGGAAAATTCAAGGTCGGATACTTTTTAGACAGCCCTCGTATTCTCCCATTGTGATGTTCTATCCCAGATTACCAATACTGATATCCGGGGGAGGGGATATTACCATGAGCTTGGTCTTATACTCGTTGACCACCATACTCAGATGCCTGGCTGCGTTTTTCAATTTAAAGAAAGCTTCCTTGATCTCGAGTATTGAGCGCCGGACTATATCAATGTCATCCGCATATCCCAGGACTTGAACAGATCTATTCAATATAATACCATTTCTTAGTATTCTTACAACTCTCATGACTTTCTCAAGAGTAATATTGAACAGAATACACGATAAACCATCACCCTACTTAAGACCAGATCGGATGTCAACCTCCCGTGAGATATCAAACACCTTCCACCCTCATCTTTCCCTGTACATTTCGCATTTTAATTTTGGTTAGTCGTACCAGCTTCCCTGGTAAGCCAAATTCAATCATTGTATAATCTCTTGATTAAGTCATACGCTGTCTTAAAATCGACAAAGAGGTGGAAGGTAGGAATTCTGTACTCATAAGTTTTTTCGAGCATCTGCCGTATCATGAAAATCTGATCGACTGTAGATTTATTTTTCGTGAAGCTACTTTGGTATTTACCGATTATATCCCCAAGATAAGGTTGAATCCTGTTACAAATTATATTAGATAGGATCTTGTATCCTACATTTAAGAGCGCTATGCCTCTGTAATTCTCGTAATACAAGGTATCACCTTTCTTGTATTATACAAGGGACAAATAACGCTGATTTCCCAGTCACTCGGCATCCTTTCACAGATCCAAATATTCTGGATCAAGTCATACAGGAAGGAAACTAGTTGTTTGCCTCCATATTTTAGTATCTCAGTTGAAATTCCATACCTCAGCACTTTGTTATTCTTTAGTTTATTTGGCGCACTTCCAACTTCTTCGCATGATAGTACGTCCTGAGAGTCTTCAGGATTCTCCGGTTCTATTATGGAGATAACTTGACGGGGCATCCGGGTGTCCAGGTATCCCGGGCTGACCAAGTCACGATCTATCGCTTCGTTTAACAGCTCCTCGAAATGCGGCGATCATCTCTCGATCATCTACTCTCCTTATCTATTAGTAGGCCCCCATCCCTATCCCTGCAGGTATTGCATCTGGATTTAAAAGATTTCCGAGCCTCATTTATTTGCTGATAATATTTACGTATTTCCTTTGACAGCTGCAATTTCTCGATGTCTTTCAGATTAGTTCTCTCCCAGGTTCTCTTCTTATTCCGATGGACCTGTTTTTTCTCTCTTCTCAACTTTTTGAAATTCTCAATGGCATTTCGAGCGCGATGGTTTTGGAGAGCCAGTTTATGTTGGCATTTTTCTTGTTGGTAGCATTCTCACACTCAGCATCAATCCAGTCATTTTTTCTATCATGACTCTTGAAGTCAATGCTGGCCTCAACGGCTAAGTATATGGCCCGCCTGCCCTCTATCCAGAACTCGTTTATGGAGTTACCTTCGCCCCGTTCCTGTTACGGAATCATTTGAAGATTTCTCTGGAGGCTGTCAACGTAAGCCTTCTGTACTTCTGCTATTTTTAGGCGTTCTATTAGGTGTTTGCATGTATTCTGATCATTTTTTCACTTTAAAAAGGAATTTATTGAGAAAAATTGGTACAATATATATTAATCAAAATATTTTCCATCATTTTCTACAACTTTTTCCCATCTTTCTGGCAACATGGCGATACCGTGTCGAAAGAACGATGTTGGTTTGGCAGCGATCCAATCATCGATCCATTTTCGCACTTCTTCAGCATTTCGAAACTGTGTGCCAGCCATGCTGCATCGATCTGAACAAGTGGTAATCAGAAGGCGCTATGTCTGGTGAATACGCTGGGTGCGGCAGAACTTCCCATTCGAGCTGCAACAGTGTATCCTTCACAACTCTTGCAACGTGTGGCCGAGCGTTGTCATGCAAGAGGATAACTTTGCGTCTGTTACTCGCTATTGCTGGTCTTTTTTGCAACAATATGTCGTTCAATTTGTTCAATTGACGTCGGTAGACATCTGCAGTAACAGTTTCATTTGGTTTTAGCAACTCGTAATACATTACACCTTGCTGATCCCACCATATGCACAGCAAGACTTTATGGCCATGAATATTCCGCTTCGGTGTCGATGTGGATGGCTCTCCTGGACCTAACCCATGACTTTTTGCACTTGGGATTGTCATAGTAGATCCACTTTTCATCGCCAGTCACAGTACGCCACAGAAAACTTTTCTTTTTTTGCCTGGCAAGCAATGAAACCGCGATGTTGAAACGGTTCGAAATGGCATTTTCAGTCGCAATTCGTGTGGTAGCCATTTTCCCTCCTTTTGGATCTTTCCCATTGCATGTAAACGTCTGGAAACAGTTGATTCATCAACTGCTAAGTTGTCAGAAAGTTCTTTGAGAGTTTGAGCTGGGTTTTCGTCCAATAAGTCTTGCAATTCATTGTCTTCGAACTTTTTTGATCCTCCAGGCCGTTCTTTGTCATTGACATCAAAATCACCACTTTTAAATCGTTGAAACCAAAACCGACAATTGGGATATGATGGAGCAACATTACCATAAGTTTCTAAAAGTATTTGATGGGCTTCGGCAGCAGATTTCTTTAAATCAAACAACAAAAGTAATGAATGTCGAAAATGCAATTTTGAGCGTTCCATGATTAGCGTCTGTATACACTGAATAACTCAATAATACTAAATGGAAAACTGTTATTTTATGTAGAGAAATGTCAAAACCATCGAATTTAACAGTTAGGTTAGGTTGTTTGCATTGATACTTCGCATTTTCACAAATAGATGTCGATCAAAATACATGCAAGCACCTAATATATCGTAGCGCCTGGCTAATTCCTTGCGCTGACATTTTGAGGCAGAGATTCTAGCTCTGAGTCTTGCTCCGACCAGAAAATGATCCGAGTCGATATTCGCTCCTCGATAAGAGCTGATAGATGTCGGTTATCTATAAGTACCATGTACATTTAAGATGCTTATGTTGAAAAATTTGTGCTTTATACGTAAGTAACAAACTCTTTCATTCACAAGTACAAAGTCCAATACCAGGCTTTGCCTTCTTGTCTACAATCCTGTGCCAAATATGTGCTTTTGATTGTGGCAGCTGTAGTACAAGTTGTAGTCCTTCTTCTGGACATACCCGTACCAGTCCAACGAACCTCTTAGACTGCCGTTATGTGTGCTTTATACCTCTTCAGTTCCGTCGTCAGCATTCTCAGTGCTCCAGTGGTACAATGATAGCACATTCAAAATGAACAGCATTAAATCCTGGTTCCTAAGTCGTTTGTCCTTTTTCTTGCCATGTCATCGCCATAATGACTGTCCAGCTCCATTTTCTTTGGTCTTCTCAACAATTGGATTTTTTTTACGGAGCTAGGTTGTTAGCCCTGCACCCAACCCTCCTCCTTTATCCTGGATTGGGACCGACTGAGGAGCTCGTTCATAACAAGCCCGCCGGGCGGAGTTGATTTTTTGACATGTACGCATTTTAATTAAAAAAAAGCAGTTGTACCTTAAGCGGTACAAATACACGAATATTAATACTATTTTCATAAAAGATAATTAGGCAGTGTCTTTTATAAAAATAATAAAAAATTCGTGTATTTGTACCGCTTAAGATACAACTGTTTTTTTTTAAATTAAAATGCGTACGTGTAAAAAATCGTGAAGTTATTGAAAAACATTATTTAAAAATATTGTATAAAAAATTAACGAATATAAAGAATATATCCTATAAATAGGTAATATTATGTAAAATATACTCAAAATATTATTTAAATATATTTTAAGTATATTCTTAGAATATTAAATGTTATTAAAATTACATTTAACATTCTAACAATAAAAGATACTAATATTAAGTCATATCACGCATGAGATGTCTCTTTTTATGCAGCAAATAAGTTACGTAAAAATAGAAGAAATTGTGTTATTAAAAAAACCGTGTAAGGGAATTAAATATATTAGGAAATTTAATATATTAGGAAAATACATATATATGAATATATATTATTATATGACTCACAGTTTCTAACTTGTCTGTACAGCATCTCACAAGGAGATGCCACGAACTGTTAACTCTACTTTTGAATGAGCCATAGTGCATTCGAAAGGAAAAGTCGAGAGTATAAACCGTGTCAGGGCTTTTAGGTGTATTTAGTTTCGAAGAAAATTTGTTATAAAAGTATGTATTTTTCAGCTGTACGGTAAGTACAATGGATAGCCATAATTTTACATGAAGCGCACTAGCTGTGCAGGTTAGACGTGCGCCTACTATTTTGCGTCCGTGAAAGCCAAGTTCAAATTTGCGTAGTGACAATTTTTTTTTAAGAATAGATGACTGTTTATGAATTAATTGTAAATTTATTTATTTTTTCATTCTTTACAGTAATAGAACATATCAAGAGGCACGGTAGTGTCTCGCGCGCCAAGTTACGCGCAGCGGAGCGCCGAGACACGGCCGTGCCTCTATTACGCGAGACGTCGTATTGAGAAATTCTTCGATTATTGGATCTCATTAACGATTGAATCGATCGAATTCTAAGTAGGCTTAATCGAAAGCTTGAGGTCGAATCACATAATGAAAGTATTTTTATTTTTCTTCTACGTGAACTACGAGCGGAGATATCGCGATGTAAAGTTTAAAAAAGTCGAAAATAGGAAATTTTCATTTAAGAAACGTCGTCGTCTCCTCTGTCCCGGCTAGTGGTGGGGAAATGTCCAGGTTCACTTTTTTACCGCAAGAGCGCCTCTGTTACGCGGCGGCTGCACTCACTGATCTGCACTGTTGAACTAGTGCAACTCAGTGCAGCTATAACGAGAACCGACCCATAATCTCAATGTGTTATCCAACGGATTTGGCGGCACCGAGGCACGCGTAGGGACCGTGCCAGGCGATTCCCGTCAACCGGGATGTCCGGGTCGTGAAGATCACGCGCGCCAAGCGTCGCGCCGAGACTGACGAACCTCTTTTACGCAAGACGTCGTATTGACAGATCCTTCGATTATCGGATCTCAAAAACGACTGAACCGATAAAATTTTAAATATCTTGGGTTTAAGTTATATAACGAAAGTTCATTAATAGTAACAGTTTCCTTTTTCTCCAAGAGAAAGTTATAATAAAAAATATCAATTTTATAATTATATGAGAGAGATGAATTAAATTGGAAGTATCATATCAAAGGTCGTTAAATATTCTATTAAATTTTTTAAAATTTTAATCAGGCTGATATAATATTAATTGTGCGTATTTTAGAATTATTCTAGATATATTAATCTTATTTTATTAAAAGAATCAAGTATATATTTGTTTAATATGTTTAATAAATAATATTTTAGATGATTGTATAGTAGTAATAAATTTTATAAAATTATGCCTCAAAAAAGATAATAATTACTACAAAATGTGTGAAATCCTAACAAAATTACCTTTTCAAAAAAAGGTACAAAAATGCGCCAAGTATACGCGCCCAAAAAACGCCTACAAAAAATCCTTAAAAAAAAAGTGATATCAAGAAAGTGCGTCCCAACTATAGAAATGCATAGTTACATAAACTAAAACACCTGTTTCTTCACTAGCACTCTTTGGCCAGTGTTCATAGTCTGATCTTATATATAAAATTGAGTTTATTTTCAGATATTAATTATTTCATTGATTACGAAGCATTTGAAGATGAACTCAAAACGATCTTAAAGATAAGATCAGATTATGAATACCGCCTAATGATATTATAAATATTTCATAAATAAATATTTCATCGCACGCACGCACGCAGTGAGAGAGAGAGAGAGAGAGAGAGAGAGAGAGAGAGAGAGAGAGAGAGAGAGAGAGAGAGAGAGAGAGAGAGAGAGAGAGAGAGAGAGAGTTAGACAATTAAGATATTTATTCGGTATAAAAAATGTATATTTTCACACATAATTATTTGAATACAAATAAATATTTTAATACAAATAAATTTTTTTTTCAAAATACTTGGCGCCGCCAAACCGAATAAATATCTTAATTGTCTAACCTTTTCTCTCTTAATGTGTTCGTACATGCTCAGAAATGTGTGTGTTTGTGATATTAGATTAGGGATTAGATTAAGTATATATGTAAAATTATTGATTGTTAACATACTAAAACAATTAAGATATTTATTCGGTTTGGCGGCGCCAAGTATTTTGAAAAAAAAATTTATTTGTATTAAAATATTTATTTATATTCAAATAATTATGTGTTTAAATATTTATTTTTCATACCGAATAAATATCTTAATTGTCTAACTCTCTCTCTCTCTCTCTCTCTCTCTCTCTCTCTCTCTTACTGCGTGCGTGCGATAAAATATTTATTTATGAAATATTTATAATATCATTAGGCGGTATTCATAGTCTGATCTTATCTTTAAGATCGTTTTGAGTTCATCTTCAAATGCTTCGTAATCAATGAAATAATTAGTATCTGAAAATAAACTCAATTTTATATATAAGATCAGACTATGAACACTGGCCAAAGAGTACTAGTGAAGAAATAGGTGTTTTAGTTTATGTAACTATGCATTTCTATAGTTGGGGCGCACTTTCTTGATATCATATTCTTTGAAGGATTTTTTGTAGGCGTTTTTTGGGCGCGTATACTTGACGCATTTTTGTACCTTTTTTTGAATATATAATACATATATGTATGTAATGAACAGATATATAATGAAAAATACCAATAATTTTTGTTGTATTGTTGCTTTTTATTTATTGTAAAATTCTGACATCGCTGTACATGTTGCGGGTGATAATATACATAAAAACATTCGAAACATAAATGGATCGCATACCATGAACATTTTATAAATGAAAACTGCGAATTGCAGATACATTTTTCTTATATGCATCCGATGGAAAATATAATTGATTAACATTATAAAATATGTCACGTTTATCTGCTAATTTTGACGTGTACCAAGCGAATTCATTTTTACAAATTGCGGAGCACATAATAAATAATGAATTAATGATTGAATTTGAATTGCATCATATCGTGAATTTAATTCTTTCTTTTCTCCGCTAATCATAGTATCCGGACAGTTTTGAATATATTTTATAATAATTTTCACTTGCCTATAAAAATAGAAATAAATAAATTTACAACTAATTCATAAACAGTTATCTATTTTTAAAAAGAATTGTCACTACGCGAATTTGAACTCGGCTCGCACAGATGCAAAATAGTAGGTGCACGCCTAACCTGCACAGTTAGCGCGCTTCATGCAAAATTATGGCTATCCATTGTACTTACCGTACAGCTGAACAATACATATTTTTCTAATAAATTTTCTCCGAAACTAAAGCCTATACACCCAAAAGTCCTGACACGGTTTATTTACTCTCAATCTCCCCTTTCGAATGCACTATGGCTCATTCAAAAGTAGAGTTACCAGTTCGTGGTATTTCCTTGTCAGATACGCGGTCTGCATGATCAATCCAAGCCGCTGTCATCTGTAGATCTTTCGGTTCATTACAGTTGTAGTCGGTAATTCGTCTCCTATGATAAAAAGCTGTTGCAACTATTAAAATTCATTCTGTATATAACGTTGTGTAGTAGTAGTTGTCTGACGCTATTACCAAAACTATATTTTTATGGTTATTATTATAAAGACATTTAGTTGCTTGAAATATAATATTATGGTAATACGGATAACATATCGATTTACCTCTCAAAAATATTTCCATCATTACAATTATTACAAGACTTGTGTTGAGGAAGTAGTGTTTTAATGCTATAAACTATGATATGTATTTTTATTATCAAAGCAATACTTTCATATTTATCAGCACTATTCTTTTTTAGTAATATAAATTAAATTTTTATTGTACATATTATAGATAATATTCTTTGTTATCCTTAACTATATTTTTAAATATTTTTAAGAATTATAAAATTTTGTTTGATTAAATTATGTTTTTTAAGATGTAATAATTATAGTGTTATATTTTCAACTATGTGTTTATTGTTATTAATACTATACATCTTCAATTATGCTGATTAGAACTTAAAAAAAAATACACCATAATATTTTTAGTTTTTACATATATATTTTTCTACTTATACAAATAGAAATACTATAAACATATTAAAGTCATACAGCGAATTAATATTTGGTACGATGAGATAAGATAAACACAAAATGTATAATAAATATGTGAATCTTCGAATAAATTTTTGGCCAGTAAACTTTTTTATTTAACAAAATAAAAATGTAGCTTTTATTTCCTTAATCAAATCATTTATACTATTATACCAAATATTAATTAAAAAATTATGGAATAAATGTTTATATAATAAATGTTAATAATTTTTTAAAGCTATTAAAAAAAATGTGTTATATCATAATAACAATTATAATAATCGTAATAATTATACAATTTTTTGAAATAATATTGTATAATAGAGTTGATTAAAACATGTGATTATTATATGACATGTAATTATTCACATATTCATATGACATTCACATATTTATAAAACATGTAATTATTAAATGAAACATATATTATATCATTTGACAACTTTATTTCATTTCATGGTTCAAGATATAATAATGATTTATATAATATAAACTTATATTCATTTGTTTCTTTAAGTTGATAACTATGAAAATGATCATGTCTCTTTACACATTTTAGAATTTTAACAATAGATGCAATTTTTGCATTATTAATAGAATTTTCTTTTTCTTTCAGAATGTTAGTTATACGACCGTACATTGTATCAATGTATCAGTATCAGTTTAATGACAGTATTCATATCGTATTTAATATTGTCAATCGTAAAATATTTTATTTGATGAAAAATATAATCAATATCTGGTAGTTTCACGATCGGACGTTCATTAGAATTATTTAATTTTTCATAAATTTTCACTTTCGAGAATTTTCGAAACAAGAACTTTCTAAAATTTTATTGTCAAGAAATAATTTAGTTAAATAAAATTGTTGCTTCATGGTTATAGTATAAGGTAAATTTATTCTGTTATTTGATGTTGAAGCATTTTGTTTTAATGAACGATGTTTTGGTTCAAATTGCATTGACCATATATGAGCTAATGGATCTACAATTTCCATTATTCGAGCATAACGAAGCATATTGTGATGTTTAGATTTTAGTGTTTTATCAAAAAGTTGTACATATAAACTATGATATATGTATATATATTCTTCTATAAGATTACGAAATAATTCTGTATCATTAGAAGGTTGCAACAGGAATACTATAGTATTTCTAACAGAAGATTGCAAAGTGATGGAAACAATTTGTCTAAGCAATAAATACAATTTCCACATTTTATTTCTTCGTGGGATTAATTCTCCAAAAATCAAGCAAACATAATAAAACTTTTCATTTCTGCCGCTGACATTTTTAAATAATCATTTTGCAATTGCAAGTAAGTAATAAGTGAAGGTTTATTAGCTCCGACGGGATAGTTAAAATATTTTAATTTAAAATTAACTCATGTAATATTAAACCTATGTTATAATTACAAACATCTTCAAGTAAGTCATGATATCCACACAAAAATTTTCTGTAACGTGAAAATCTGATATATTATTCCAAATATATTGTTCTGTTATACCTGTCTGTTGATAATTATTTTATCTAACATTAACATTGTAATTTTCTCTGTGCGTAATATTGAATTTTCTTCTTTAATCATTATAGTTAAATTTTTCTTTTTAAATTTACAAAAACTACAAAAGTAATCTGCATTGAAACTTTTTATAAAACCAAGCATAGAATTTAGTTCTAATTTATCACTAATTATTAATGCAAGTTTGAAAAAAATATAGATATTTTCTTTATTAAGGGGATGCTGGACTGTTCTTTTTTACCGTCAGAGATAAATAATTTTTGCATTTTTGCCAATTTTTTTTGGCTTTGTAGAATTAAAAAACGTTTTCACAAGATTAAAGTAGACATTCCAAAAAAGTAGGGATGATAGTTGTTTTGTGCCTAAAACTTACTAAACTTGTGTACGAAGCTGTTACATTCATATGTCAACAATTCTAACTAAAATGTAATATTATGGTTAGAATTGTTGACACATGAATGCAACAGTTTCGTATACAAGTTTAGTAGATTTTAGGCACAAAACAACTATCATCCCTACTTTTTTGGAATGTCTACTTTAATACCGTGAAAAAGTTTTTTAATTCTATAAAGCCAAAAAAAATTGGCAAGAATGCAAAAATTATTTATCTCTGACGGTAAAAAAGAACAGTCCAGCATCCCCTTAATATTAATTTTAATTCCTTCAGTTGTCAAATTATTCAATTGTTTAATAACATTCTCGCATACAATTTTCAATGTAAATTCATTAACATCACTACAATGCGTAATTAGAAGAAGAAATATATGTGGTCTAATTTTGATCTAAATTTCGGAGGTAAACAAGGTAAAGAATTATATAATCCAGACATTATTTATAATTATTTTTTTAGAGAATTCATAAAATGACTATTTAATACATCATTCAATATCGTTATTATCCTGAATATGACTTAATTTTGTATCTCCATTAAGAGAATTGCAGTTTTTAAACCAGTTTTTAAAAATGTCTTATTCGTTTCAGTTACAGTTTCATTTTTATTTTGTAAAATGTTTTCCTCAACTATTGTTAATTATTCAGTCTCGTCTGATGTAATATGATCAATTGGTCCAATTTTTGGAATAAAATCGTGATTTACATTTTAACTCTCTTCCACTACTTATTTTTCGTGGCATTTTCTAAAATGATCTCAAAGAGAATTTATATTACTAAACGTCCGGCAGCATAAACTTACAAGAAAAAGTAGTAATAGATACTTTATGTATGTACATGCTGCATATGATACTTTATCAAAGTACCTTTATTTTAAAACATATCGTACATCGGACCTTTATTTTGTTTAATACACTGTTAATATATGTGTATATACTGTGTATATACTGCGTATTTTCCGAGGCCCGTCTGACCCGCGGTGTCCGTCCAGATTTAATCTCACGATCTTGCCAATCACGGCTCCCCGCGAGGAATCCTCCAACCAAATAACGAACTATTTTGGACACCAGGCACGGACTTCCGCACTATACAATAACTCTCAACTCTATGCCATGTATACGCGATCGTTACCCCCGATTAATTAGAGAGCGTGAGAACTATGATCTGAGGTGTGGGTACAGGGAGGCGGGAGAATAGCGTATCGCAAATAAATCCTCAGAAAGTCTGATAATTAATATATATATATATATATAACCGATAACGTATATTTAAGATTTACATATACAGGGGTCCTAGCCGATCCGTCGCGAGTGCTATTATGCAAGACCACTACACGACCATACTCCATGCACCGGCTCGCGGGCACCAAGGGTAAAGATTCTTCCTTCGGTCCGATTTGACCCTCGGGATTCGATGCGCGCACGGCAGATGCCGATCCTTACAGTGCGTTACAGACGATTCACGCGCTCGTGAATAACTAAATTTTCCGACTCCGTGCGATACTTCGAATTATACTACTAAAAAAAAAATAGGGAACGCTTTTCACATACTAAAAAAATAGATTATCTTCAAACTGCTGTAACTCGGCGAAAAATTATCGTAGGTACAAAATAAAAAAAGCGTTTTAAAGCTTGAAACTTCTTCTTTCAAATTCTTTTTGCGGATTCTAATTATCTTCTTTCTTTACAAAACGGCAGAATGCTGAAGCTCGGTCCGTCAAAATAAAAATTTCTAACATGACCTTGCTGCGTTACATCTGACGTGCAAAAAAATCATAGGGAATTTCTGTTTCCTGCGTTTTATAGCGGGATCTTTCCCCTTTAATTCGAGTGGTTATTGATCGCTGTGCGATTTTTTTTGACTGAGTTAGCGAGGTTTGAAAAAGAAATGGTCATTTTGACTTTGGTCACTTATATTACTCGTGAACAGATCAACGTATAGTACTCCGCGAAAAAGTATTAAAAAGTTGAAAGTCAGCTCTTTCAAACGCTGTTATTGTTTTCTTCTTAGCCTTACTTTGTCTGACAAAAAATTAAATTCAAATATCATGTAAAAAATCATATATTTTACGTTTCTTCTTTAATTCAATATATTGTCATGAAAAAAGATCCAATCAAATCACTAAAGCAGAGTTTTGTAGTTCAAGTATACCAGAATAAAAAACAATAACGTTTATGAGCTAAAACATTTTCATTCCATGTGTCCATTGCTCTTGTAGTTGTCTGTATTGCTAAAAACTAAAAAACTATCAATATTGCGTTAAAATTAAAACTTCAAGCTTGAAAAATACATATTTAATTTCTTGAGACGTTTTTTATTATATACTATGGTAAAGTAGATTGATTCTCTTAGTTTTCAACAATTTAGATTAGATCAGCGATCAAAGTCAAAATGACCATTCCATCTTCAAAACTCAATAACTTGATAAAAAAAAATCGCACCGCGATCAGCAACCACTCAAATTAAAAGGGAAAGATGCTGCTATAAGATGCTGCTATAAGATGCAGATAACAGAATTTTTCTACGATTTTTTGCACGCTAGATATAATGCAGCAAATCGTGTTAAAAATTTTTATTCTGACGGACCGAGCTTCATCATTCTGCCGTTTTGTAAAGAAAGAAGATAATTAGAATTCGCGAAAAGAATTTGAAAGAAGAAGTTTCAAATTTAAAAATGCTTTTTGGATTTTTTCTCTGCGATGATTCATTGCCGAGTTACAGCGGTTTGAAAATAGCCCAAATTCTTAGCATGCAAAAAGTGTTCCCTATATTTTTTTGAGTAGTGTAGTTACTGTAATACAAAAATGATGTGATACGGTTTAATAACTCTATGTCTTATATTACTTTCACGAACGTTAACACAATACAGAGCAACAAGATACGCGAATCCGTCATATAATGTCACGTGAGCGGTACGTGACACGACATAACTTCCGCGATCTTGACTTTCCGCGACGTTCCCGATACGCGGAATTATACATGCGAAATTGGACTGTCGAAGATGCGAATTCATGGCAAGAGACTTCATACTAACGGCAATGAGTCCGGGCAGACGTACTTCCCCGCGGAACAAGCGGATCCTCCGACGACCTCTTGCGATCGGTACGCGACAGCGCGTGGTTCCCCGTGTCGGAACCGGCTAGAAAGTCGCCATGTCTGGTCTCGCCGCTTTACGAATCCCGCCGGAGTGGTGGCCTTACAAGTTTCGCTCCGTGGAATCTCCTCGAATTCGTCCCTGTTCTCGTGTTCCTCTCACGAAGTCAGCCCTATCGGGGTAACGGCGATGCGGATGCAGGTATCGGGAACGCTCCGTATAGCTTCGCATCGTACATGACAGTGCCGTTCCGGCCTCTTACGGTGCCTCCCTCTGGGCCCTCCCTCTGCTTGCGCCATCCTATGCCTGGCGTCGATTATTGATTTATCCTCGGATCCGGTGTGGTCGATAAGGACAGTAATTTGGCCGAATCCACGCTCATCCGTCAATGCGCTTGCCGTCAGTTAGGCGTGTCCCCGCATTGTGATTTCTCCGGCTGTCCAGGTCAAGTCCTTTCGCTCGGGTGATGCCTTCTCCTCCGACGGTGGCTAGTCCTTCCAGCGGAGGCCTGCCCGGAGCGTTCTCCGGGAGTCGACCTTCCGCTCGCTTTCTTTCCCAGATCCTAGCGGTACGTTTTCGAGGGAGATGCCATCAGGCCCGCGTCCATCCCGCACTCCGCCGGTCCCCTTGGATCGGCGCCTCCGCTCCATTCGCTCCTAGACCTCTACATTGCTGGGTTTTCAGCCGACCACTCCAGTTAGACACCATTAACCTAATAACTTCCAACACTAAATTTAATAAAAGATAGTAGAATCCGACAAGATGCAAATATTACACATAATGTAAAACAAACCGCAAATGCGCGGTAAGAAACTTATAAATACAAGCTTTAATCGGGGAATCGCATCCCTCTCGCCTTCGCAGGCACGATCCCAAATCCCCTTGGCCTTGCTCGGTCAGGCAAGCCCTTGTGATGGACAGCGTCATGTCACAATACACATACAGGGTAGGACATTTTAATTTATTCACTGAAGTAACTCTTTAGAAAAACATTTTGCAGAAAAATGTTTCAGACAAAAGCTGCATAGTTTTAAGATAGTATCATTGATTTGACCTTAGATAGTCTTTTAAAGGTTACGTAAAGGTCATCTTCAATTTCTTAAATGGAACCTTTTACTTATTATTGCATATTCTTGTAACTTATCTCGAGAGGTTTCCAAAACACTATAATTGAGTATATTTTTGTTAAGTACTTTTCGAGATATTTTAAATTTCGTCATGACACTTTTTAACCTTTACAAGACCAGTGTATTTTTGACCGACTTTTTTGTTTTTAGTGCTACAACTTTTTCATCAGTGTCATTGGGTTGAATGATGAAAATCGAGATTAAAAATCTCGACTCATATACAGGGTGAGCCATTTTAATTAACGCACGCAATTATTTCGGAAACAAAGCATTTTAGAGAAAAATGTTTCAGACAAAAGTTTTATGGTTTCGAATGGGCCATAAGATGGTATTATTGGTTTGACACTGAAGAGTTATTTGAAGGTTACGTGAAGGTCATTTCAATTTTTTTAAATTGCAATCCCTATTTTTATTACATATTCTTATAGCTTACCTTGAAAGCTTTCCGAAACACTATAGGCAAATGTTTTTTCGTGAAGCACTTTTCAAGTTATAAAGCTCCAAAGTTGCAATATTTTGATAAAAATACAAAATACCTCGTAAAATATTCACTTTCTAATAGCCTTATCTTACATTATTCGACCAATCAAGCAAGACCCAAGCATAGTCCAGTCAATCAAAGCAAGACCCGAGCATGATCCAGCCACTCAAGGCAAGACCCGAGCATGATCCAGCCAGTCAAGGCAAGACCCGAGCATGATCCAGCCAGTCAAGGCAAGACCCGAGCATAGTCCAGCCAGTCAAGGCAAGATCCCAGCATTCTTTTAGCATCTATCGCAGAAACTATTCAAAGTTGCCCCCGTTGATTTGAACACAAAATCTAGTTCTCTTTGCGAAATGGTCGACCGTTTTAAGTAAGATGGCTTTTGGTATCGCTCTACAAGCAATTCGAATCTGTTCGATCATGTTTTTTCTTGTCATCGGTTCTCGTTCGTACATTTTTTAAGTGTTCCCACAAGTAAAAATCAGGAGAAGTCAAATCTGGTGACCGGGCGGGCCATGCAACTGGACCACCTCGTCCGATCCACCTGCCATTGAAGTTTGATCCAGAAAATTCTTTAGGATTTGTGCATAATGTGGTGCCGCACCATCCAGCTGAATCCACATTCTTCGCCTCGTCTCCAAATCGACTTCTTCGAGTAAAACAGGTAAATGATCCCTTAGTAACTCCAAAAAGACATGTCTGTTCATATTCTCTTCAAAAAAATATGGACCATTGAAGTAACCGTTGATGATTCCACACCAAACCATTACGCTCCAACGATGTTGATTATCTACTTGTCTATGCCAATATGGATTGGCATCTGCCCAGTAATGACAATTATGTGTGTTCAATTCTCCGTTATTTTTAAATGTCGATTCATCAGAGAATAGAACATATTTGAAAAAATCTGCGTCATGCGCAATCATCCGTATGGTCCATCGACAAAATAGTACACACTGTTGCATGTCATTTGGAGTTAGTGCTTGCGTTAGTGTAATATGGTATGGATGATATGTTCTTTTTCTCAAAATTCTCACGATTGTTCTCTGAGGTATACCGATTTGTCTAGCTATCTGACGACTGCTAATATGAGGGTTAATGTTAATAGCCGCTAAGATAACGAAAACACGTACATCGTCATTACCATATTCATGATTTACGCGACAACGGATCAACTTACCTTGTTGAGCTCTTATCTTAGGACGCCGTATGACAGTATCATTTGAATGTCGTCTGTTTGGGTATCGATTTTGGTAAAGTCTCGCAGCTTGATAATTGCCAAAAGCTTCTCCCAAAACTAGTAAAATATCGACAATTTCTAAAGAAGTATAATCAGCCATCGTAAAAGTTCATAAGCTTAATGGTTTGAATTAAAGTTGCTTATAATAATCAGCAGTAGTATCGAATTTTGACTAAATAGTTAGTTAGGAATATCAATATGTAATTCAGTGCAATATCATTCTTTAAAAAAGAAGTATATGTAACACAGCCCCACAAAAAAAGTGGTCTGTCCGACGGACCAGACCAGTATATCCTTATGTATTTTGACCCGCTGTATCCGAATCCGAAGTCAGAATTGTTATAGAGGCTTTTGTTTCACCCCTACAACATAACTTTTAAAATGTCCCACAAAACAAAAAAAAGTGGTCTGTTCGACGGACCAGACCTGACTTCGGATTCGGATTCAGAGGGTCAAAATACATAAGGATATACTGGTCTGGTCCTTCGGACAGACAACTTTTTTTTTGGGGGGGGGCTTTTTAAAGGATAGGTTTGTTAGGTTGTAGGGGTGAAAAAAAAGCCTCTATGACAATTTTGACTTCAGATTTGGATTCAGCGGCTCAAAATACTGGTCTGGTCCGTCAGACAGACAACTTTTTTTTGTGGGGCTTTTTAAAGGGTAGGTTAGTTAGGTTGTAGGGGTGAAACAAAAGTCTCTATGACAATTCTGACTTCGGATTCGGATTCAGCGGGTCAAAATACATAAGGATATACTGGTCTGGTCCGTCGGACATACCACTTTTTTTTGTGGGGCTGTGTAATTATTGATATAAGCAACTGGGTTTGGGAAGCTGTGAAAACAACTGATTTTTAATAGTCGCGAAAACAACTGATTTTAAATAGTTGCTAAAACAACTGATTTTGAATAGTCGTGAAAACAATTGATTTCAAGGGGTCGTGAAAACAACTGATTTTGAATAGTCGCGAAAACAATTAATTTTGAGTAGCCATGAGAACAACTGGTTTTGAGTAGCCATAAAAAACTTTCCTCTATCTTGCCTTAAATAGTTATTTTATTTATTTAAAAGATTATAAGAAACTTTAAATTAACTTAAAAATTTTTAATAAATAATCTTTATTAAAAAATTATTAAAAATTATGTAATTGCAAATTTTTTTTAAAAGAAAAACTATGTTTTTTTTAATGATTATTATGTGCTAAAAAGTATTATAGTAAGTAAAATCGAAAAATTAATATTTTACGAGGTATTTTGTATTTTTATCAAAATATTGCAACTTTGGAGCTTTATAACTCGAAAAATGCTTCACGAAAAGACATTTGCCTATAGTGTTTCGGAAAGCTCTCGAGGTAAGATATAAGAATATGCAATTAAAAATAGGGATGCAATTTAAAAACATTGAAGTGACCTTCACGTAACCTTCAAATGACTCTTCAGTGTCAAACCAATGATACCATCTTATGGCCCATTCGAAACCATAAAACTTTTGTCTGAAACATTTTTCTCTAAAATGCTTTGTTTCCAAAATAATTGCGTGCGTTAATTAAAATGGCTCACCCTGTATATCATTTTTGAGACTATAAGGAATATTTTAAGAAAAAAAATTTTTTTCGATTTTTTGAAAGTGTCAAGGTGGTGTTACCCCTTAAAAGAACACCGAGTAACTTAGGAGAGAACAAGCTCACGGCGTTTCAGCGATTGACATTACGCTTTAACACCGACCCAACCTTTAAAACATACTATGAGGATTTCTTGAAGGAATATTCGACGCTTGGTCACAAGGAAAAGATTCCAACCAACGTCGATGAATCCTCAGCTTATTACCTTCCGCACCATGGGATCCTCAAACGGAAAGGCGACTCGTACAAAATCAGAGTTGTTTTCAATGGATCCAGCCGTTCAAACACCGGCGTTTTCCTCAACGTTCTGCTGTATGCCGGTGCTAAACTTCAGACGGAACTTGCAAATATGCTCCTATGGACACGTTCTCATCGATATCTATTCTCAACGGATGTTGTTAAAATGTTCCGACAAATCGACATACATCCAGACGATAGACATTACCAGAAAATCTTATGGCCATCCCCTGAACAAGTCTCTATCACTTATCAGCTCAGAACAGTTACTTATGGCCTCACTTGTGCGCCGTTCCTTGCACTTCGTTGCCTAAACCAGCTGATAGAGGATGAGGGATCCGAATACCCTATGGTCATTCCCCCAATGACCAGGGACCGGTATGTGGACGATATATATTTGGAGGTGCTATACCGATTCTATTTCTGAAGCCAAACAAATAGCCCTTCAAGTCAGACAACTGTGTCAAGCAGATTGTTTTCCACTACAAAGATGGTACAGCAATAGCACAGAGCTAATAACACCTGACCCTCTTACGGATAACGAGCAAGTGGTTGAGTTCGAACAATCACTTCTCAAGATATTGGGTATCGTATGGAAACCAAACAGTGGTACCTTTCACTTCTTCGAACAACCCTCGGCCAACGCAAGACTCACCAAACGCAATGTTCTGTCCGACATTGCTCGTCTCTTTGACCCACTGGGGTTGATATCTCTAGTATCGATTTGCGCCAAGATCATTCTACAGGAACTTTGGCTACACAAGATCGAATGAGACGACCCTCTACCGGCAGATGTTCAACGTCGTTGGATCGATTTTAGACAACGAATGAAAGACCTGCAAAACTTAACTATGCCGCGATGGTTGGGCCTTATTCGTTCCAGCTGCCAAGTTAAGATTCATGGCTTTTCAGACGCCTCCAACCTTGCGATGTCGGCTGCCGTTTATATACGAGTGCTTCAACACGACGAAACCTTTTCAGTCAAGTTAGCATGTGCCAAAACCCGAGTCGCCCCTCTTAAACGGCTTACCATACCTCGACTTAAACTCACGGCTGCTTTACTCGTCACCCAACTGGTATCTACGATACGACACACGCTCGAGTTGATGGACGCTCCCATTTATTTGTGGACTGACTCCTCAGTCACATTCACTTGGGTAACGGCACATCCCTCTAGATGGAAGGATTTCGTGAGAAATAGAGTCTCCACAATCCAAGAGCTCATACCTAATGCCTTCTGGCGATTCGTCCCAGGAAAAAAGAACCCCGCTGATTGCGCATCACGGGGTCTCTCCCCAAACCAACTCATTTCGCATCACCTCTGGTGGCATGGTCCTCCATGGCTAGCACAGTCCGAAGACTCATGGCCTTCTCTCGATAAACAACCATCGGCTACCGTGGATTTAGAAGAATGGACGGGTCTAGCACTACTTGTCACACCCGCTCCCAAGCCTCATTGAGACCTCCTAGACAGGTTCTCCTCATTAACCAAGCTACTGCGCATTACCACAATATGCCGACGTTTTGTTGCTCGTTTAAGAAAAGCGTCGAATTCCTCCATGGTGACGCCAATCACCCCAGACGAATTACGGCAATCGCTACTATTCTGGTGTAGAACGGTACAACATGTTTGTTTCAAACACGAAATCCAAGCCCTCTCTCGAGGAGAAGAGTTATCCAGAATTAATCCTCTAGTGAGACTCACTTCTCTTTTGGACCAAAACGGACTCATGAGAATAGGAAGGCGACTGCAAAACGCACCAATCGATGCCGAAGCAAAACACCCCATGGTGTTATCTCGAAAATTTAACCTCTCAACCCTGCTAATACGGGATGCTCATTTCAAAACCCTTCACGGGGAACACAAATCACGTTGGGATACCTGAGGCAAAAGTATTGGATAATAGGAGGTAGAGCCACAGTACGATCATTTATTCTTAGGTGCGTTCGATGCGCCAGATATCGAGGAAAACGAGCCCAACAATTACCGTCTTCACGAGTGACTCCTGCTAGACCTTTCTACAATTCTGGCCTTGATTATGCGGGACCCATAACGATCAAGACCTGGAGAGGGCAGGCGGCTCGCACATACAAAGGTTATCTAGCGATCTTTGTCTGTATGGTTACCTCGGCAATCCATATTGAGGTAGTAACAGACTATACAACTGAAGCATTCATCGCCGCCTACAAACGCTTTACAGGCCGAAGAGGGATATGCGCCACCCTGCAAAGCGATTGTGATACTAACTTCGTAGGAGCAGACTTAGCTCTACGACAAAGATTCGCCGCCACTTCTTCAGAACTACAAGATCTTGCCCGTATAATCGCCAACGATGGAACTAAGTGGATTTTCAACCATCCTTCCGCGCCCCATTTCGGCGGAAAATAGAAGGCTGCGGTTAAATCCACCAAATTTCACTTAATGAGGACATTGGAGGACACCGTACTCACGTCGAGGAACTGACAACAGTTATTACCCAGATTGAGGCAGTTCTTAACTCATGTCCTCTTTGTCCAATGTCAGAGGATACAGGCGACCTTTCAGCGCTAACGCCCGGACACTTTCTCATGGGCAAAGCACCCATTACAATACCAGAACCAGATCTAACCGATATTCCGAACGGTCGGTTATCTAGATGGCAACTCCTACGGCAAAAGATCGACCACTTTTGGAAAAGATGGTCAACTAGATGCCTTCAATGTCACTTGGCAATGTCCAAGTGGCATCATCCTTCCAACATTATTAAGGAGGGTTCCCTAGTGCTCGTAACGGATGAGCGTTTCCCTCCTGCAAAATAACTATTAGTCCGGGTCACACAGTTGCACCAGGGGGCTGATGGATTGACACGGGTGGTTACATTGCGCACCGCAACGTCTACCTATACCCGACCTAACGTAAAACTTTGCGTTTTATCCCTCGATAAAGTAGTGGAACATTCGACAACCCAGTTGTCAAAGGTGGGCGGAAATGTTGCGTAAAGTAACAGTCCGTTCCCGCTTCAAACGCATACGCCTTCGGGCAGATACCCGCTTTAGTCTACGGGCAGAATTCGAACAGCCTAAGAGCTGAAAACCGCCTCCGCCTACGGGCAAAAATGTCCAGCAAAGGAACTGGAATACGCTCACGCCTAAGGGCTGATAATTGAATGCCTTCGGGTACTTCAATAACCGCGCCCATGTACGGCATAATGGCCGTTCGAGACGTCGAACGAATGCATAAGGTCGCGACAAGCTTCTATGCACATAGTTGCACCATTTCTGCCATGCAGACACTTTCGAGGGCAACGGTATTGCCGTGCGAATCCGCACGATAACGCCTTTGCGTGCCGCCGCCGCCATCACGGGCCGCCCGCGCTCGCCGCCGGCCGCGCGGCGAGCAGTACTAAGCGCCGCCGCTAGACGTCGCATACCGCCTACGCTTACTCGTGTGTAAATGCCAGCACGCACTAGGATAAGTAGGGGACCCCCAGCGGAGTTCTTCACTTATTTCTCTGCAATTATCGTAGCAATACGAGAAGTTGCAGAGTAGGAGTGTGCTTCCGGGTCTCCTTGTTTAGGAAGCGTGCTTTCGGGCCTTCAGGTAAGCGTTTTTTTCCCAAACCAACCTTACCTTTTTGGAAAGGAAGTGTGCTGAAAGGCCTTCCTCCGTAACAAGATACAAGCAGAAGAGTGCTCCCCGGACCTTCTTACTAAAACAGGAAGTGTGCTTTTCTTGGCCTTCCATCCTCTATATTACCGAGGACTGATACACCGCCGCCCTGCCGCGAAGGACGTTCCAACGCTGTCCGCGAGACGTGTCAAAGGAGCTCAGCTTCCTACGGCCGTCATCTCGCCACGGATAATATCGCCTAGAATAGCACCGTTAGATCCGGGAATCTCCTTGGCACCCTGGGTGCTAAGGAAGATCTCGGTGGGATCAGACAAATGGACTCTGACCGAGCCCCTGAGCTGTTCCCAGGACGCTGTTACGCAAACTACCAACAGCGAAACCACCCGACGAGAGACGGGAACGCAGACGGAGCCAACTAGTTGCTTACAGGGCCGGAGTAACGAAACAGCGGATCAACCCAAGGAGAGTCTAGAAGCCTCACCGCCACCGACCACTCCATCCAAGCCGGTCACTCCTGGACGGAACATCAAGTCTCTTCCACCGGCTCAGGGGAAGCCGCTAAAAAGACTTAGCCGCACGAAGAGGCTACTTCTGGAGCTCTACGGTCCTGAATTCCTAGCGGAGCTCTAAAGGGTGCAGAAGAACAAATCTGCGTTTTTCAGGGCACCTAAAAAGATCACTTCGGTGAAATATCTCTTGGCATAAGCGCCAGATCATCGCAAGAACTTTTTATTAAAATTCACAGAGATCCCTTCCCCACTCCTTTCTTAAACAGTTCCTGTTGCATCAATGTCTCTAATAAGAAAAATATATACACTATTTTAAAGCTGAGATTTTAACCTTTAATTTAAAAAAAAATTCATGCAAATTGGATGATTTTTCGCAAAGGTATGTTACTTTGAAAATTGCCTAAAAATTCGGTCAAAATTTTTGTCCCATTTTTTTTGCGCCAGTCTATTTTATCAAAGATACATGGTTGTTCATTTTTATTCATTTTTACTAGCCATAAAAAAACTATTGAGATACAAATAGAGTGATGAGTGAGAACAAAATTTTAATAATTACAGTGTTTTCTATGATAAAATTGAACAATATCATAAATTTTTTGAGGTTATGAACCATTTTACGTCCGCCATATTGCTACAATATGTTATCCTTATAGAATATCAGAATAATGGAAAAAGTGTATATTTCACCATAATTACAGCGTTTTCTGTGATAAAAATGAATAATATCAGGAATTTTTTGAAGTTACAATATCATTTTACGTTCGCCATACTGTTACAATATGTTGTCGTTGGTTCTTCGATATAATATCAAAATAATCATAGATAGAAATAAATTAATCTTGATTGTTACAACTTTTTTCTGGTGTAATCGAGCAATATTATAAATTTCTAAGTTCTGGCCGCCATTTTGAATGCCGCCATCTTGAATTTTAAAATAAACGCTAAGCATCTTAAGGGGATCCTGTAGCCTTCCGTGATACCAACAATTTTTGTAAACCCATATCTTTATATTGCTTTCATAGATTGGAAAATCCTTTTACAGAATAAAAGTATAGGCATTAATATGTGTCTGCGCTGTAGTATTGATGCTAAAAACAACAAAAATTTTTTAATAATTTGTCAAGTCATAACAATATGTGCTTGACATAAGACCTCTGCAATCCGTATTTGCGAAATACCACCGAGTAAATAAAAACGTAGATTAGATTAACAAACAACATAGAATTTTGTAAATTTCATTTCGACACATAATTATTATAAAAAGATTTTAGTTTACAAAAATTATGTGTGGTTGCGTTATAGGTTAGGTAAAAAAGAGCGAATATTTTTTAATTTTTTTTTTTTAAATATAAAGTCGATACTCGTGTGGTTCATTTTTGCGCGTATTTTAACCTGTAAAAGGATTTTGTATTCTGTAAAGCCAATTTGCTAATTTATAATACACTGGCGATTAAAATTAACGCATAAGTAATTCCATGCCAAAATTTCGCATGATTTCAAATAAACGTAACTCCGTCAAAAGTGGTTGTATCCTAAAAAATTTTTTTTTGTTTTGAAGCTTAAAGTCTCTACTTTAAAAAGCAGTTAAGACCTTTTGACTTTAGCTCTCTTCCTTCGAGGCATCTCTTCATAAGTAAGGACGTGTTTTATTTCCAAAAATTTGCATAGTTTGATGCACTCCACGTGTTTGAATAAATTTTTTTCGCAAATGTTATTACAACTATCGAAAAATTTGGACTTTTCCGCGTAAATTAAAAAAAAAATTGAATGTCATACGATTTTTTTTCACGGAGTTGTGACGTTTTGAAGTTATCCATACATTTTTGTGCAATTATCGGCAGCATTACCATTACCTGATGCGCGCAATAAAAGGTTGCTGGTCTAAAAGGATTTGGCACGTCGTGTGAGTGTGCGTGGAAACTTTTACATTTAAAAATGCGTATTCCCGACTCGTCTTTGAATGATCGCGTCTCACAAAGTGTGTCCTACAAAGACTTGTAGCCCTCTTGTAATTTTTAACATGTGATTGATGTAATTGTAATTGAACATATGTGAGACATAATGAGTAAGAGATTACAAAATTTACAGAGATTGCCAACTAATTTTCAACAATTAGAGGCGGCGCTGTAACAAACATGGCATGAAATTCCTCAGGACACTATTAGAGCCTGCATTAATATGCGTGATCATCTACAAGAGATCATTCAAAGACGAGACGGGAATACACATTTTCAAATGCAAAGGTTTTTACACACACATGCGCCCAATCCAACCAATTTCCTCGTGGTGAGGTTGGATAATAATCATGCTGACGGTAATTGCACAAAAATGTATGGGTAACTTCAAAACAACATAACTCCGTGAAAAAAAATCGTGCGACATTTAATTTTTTTTTAATTTACACGGAAAAGTCCAAATTTTTCGACAGTTATAACATTTGCGAAAAAAATTTATTCGAGCACGTGGAGTGAGTCAAACCATGCAAATTTTGGGAAATAAAACACGTCCTTACTTATGAAGAGATGGCTCAAAAGGACAAAAATAAAGTCAAAATGTCTTAGCTGCTTTTTAAAGTAGAGACTTTAAGCTTCAAAATAAAAAAAAATTTTTTAGGATTCGACCACTTTTGACGGAGTTACGCTTATTTGAAATCATGCGAAATTTTGGCATGGAATTACCTATGCGTTAATTTTGCTCGCCAGTGTATTATAGCTTAGAATTCCAGCCTACATTATCGACCTCGATCAAGTTCGAACATCATTCCAGCATCGCCTTAACGTTTCGAATGAAGCCTCTAAAACATACTTGATTTTTGCATCTAGTTGGCATTAACAAGTTAATTACATATTCGTTTCACCTAAAAATTCCTCAAATGTATGTATGTTAAACAAGTCGTAAGAAATCATTTACAATAGTTCAAAAATAAATTTTAAGTGGGCCAAGATCGGGTCTTATTGACACCCCCCCCCCCCTTTAATGCAATAGCTATAAAATAGTTCATTTAACTATATATAATAATTCTATCTATAAAATTTGTATAGTTGTCACTTATATAGTTGCCACTACTATGATTTTTTTTCTCTGAGTGTACGGATAAGCAAAGTTGATGAAATTGAACAAAAAGTTTTATATCATTTTGTGACTACAATAATTAATAAGAAAATAATAAAGCTCTATAAGTGTGTATTGCACAATTCCGTTTTAACTACGAATTACTGCATTTGAAATAGAAGCCAGAATCAAGTAAACTGATATAATTTATTTAATACTGGTATAGTTAACTACACTACTTAAAAAAATATAGGGAACACTTTTTGCATGCTAAGAATTTAGGCTATTTTCAAACCGCTACAACTCGAAGAATCATCGCAGAGACAAAATCCAAGAAGCATTTTGAGGCTTGAAACTTTTTCTTTCAAATTATTTTTGCAGATTTTAATTATCTCTTTCCTTTACAAAACGGCACAATAATGATTCTTGAACCGTCGAAATACAAATTTTTAATGCGAATTTGCTGCGTTACATCTGACGTAAAAAAAAAATCGTGGAGAATTTCTGTTATTTGCGTATTGTAGCAGGATTTCTTCCCTTTAATTTGAGTGTTTGCTGATCGCGGTGCGATTTTTTTTGACCAAGTTATTGAGATTTGAAGACGAAATGCCATTTTGACTTTGATCGCTGATCTAACTTAAATTGTTGAAAATTAAAAGAATCGATCTGCTTTACCATAGTAAATGAATAAAGTAAAAAAAAAAAACATCTCCAAAAATTAAACATGTATTTTTCAAGCTTAAAGTTTTAACTTTAATGCTTGAAAACAATAACAGCGTTTGAAAAAGCTAACTTTTAGTTTTAATGCTTTTTCGCGGAGTATATTGATTTGTTTACGAGTAATAAGTGATCAAAATGACCATTTTTTCTTCAAACCTTGATAATTCAGTCAAAAAAATCGCACAGCGATCAGCAATCAAACAAATTAAAGGAAAGAGATCCTACTATAAGATGCAGATAATAGAAATTCTCTACAATTTTTTGGACGCTAAATATAACGCAGCAAAGTTGTGTTAAAAATTTTTATTTTGACAGACTATGCTTCATCATTCTGCCATTTTGTAAAGGATGGAGATAATTAGAATCCGCAAAAAGAATTTGATAGAAGAAGATTTAAGTTTTAAAATGTGTTATATATATGTTTAATTGCGTGTTGGTAACCGTGCGCGATTACGAGCAGTGTAGTGGCTCACGTAAGTCCGCCGAACGGACTGGGCCACGCGGCCCGAGCGTGCCCCGAATACTCTCGAGTATACCCGAATGGCATATGTGCCAGAACGAGTAGCCGGCTAGTCGAGTCGCAGTTTGGTTACGGCAGAGTACGCACGGCGTGGTACCTATTGTTACGGTTCAAATAAAAACGTTTTTGAATCTTTTGCAGTGTTTTATTAATATCAAAATGCCCTCCCGTAGGGGAACTATGTGCCCCTTCTAGGATCTCCTGCACTTTCTGGGGAGGAACAATAACTTGAAAAAAGGATCTCTGTAAATTTGGAGAAGGCCATTTCTTGTAGAGGATGCCGTCGTTTATCTTTAACATGTCCCAATGAGACCAATAAATGTTAAGAAAAATTCCCTTTGGAGCAGCCTCCTGCCAATTTGGACGCTCTCCGATCTCTTTGCACGGATGATCTCGGAAATTGTGGGGTTTTATAGCTGAGCGGAACGCCATTCCTGAAGATCATCTTCAGCTAAAATTAGTCAACCGAAAACTCTTTTCTCAGATTCCTCTTTGAGTTCGACTTTTATACAGTAACGACAGGACGCCCCTAAGCACGGACGCCTTGAAAGCCCATCTGCTTTTCCATGAGCCCATTCCGGTAACAGACGTCAAAATCGTACTGCTGTTCCAACCATCTAGCTAACTGTCCCTCTAAATTCCGAAAGGACATCAACCATCGTAAGGAGATATGATCCGTTCTCACTTGAAACTTCCGTCCATAAAGTAGTGATGAAACGTCTTCACTGAATCAATCACGGCTAGTAATTCTCGTCGGGTAACGCAGTAATTTCGTTCAGTCTTACTGAACACCCGACTGAAATAAGCGATCACCTTTTCTTCCTTTCCCTGAAATTGAGATAGCACAACCCCAATACCGTGATTTGAGGCATCGGTATCTAAAATAAATTGTTTTTCTCCCGAAGGGAATGACAAAATTGAAGGGGAAATTAAGACCTTCAATTTCAAGAAAGCTTCCTGGCACTTTGCAGTCCAGGCAAACTTGAAATTATTTTCCGTCAACTTGTACAAGGGTTTAGCCAAAATGGAAAATCCCTTGACAAATTTTTTGTAATACAAACAAAAACCGAGAGAGCTTCGTACTTGCTTTCGTATTTCCGGAATTGGCCAGAGTTTAACAGAGGAAATCTTTTCAGGGTTCGTTGCAACTCCCTCTGCAGATATCACGTGACCAAGATATTTGACCTCTCTTTTAAAGAAAACACACTTTTTGGGATTGACTTTAAGATTCGCGTCTCGTAATCGAGCAAAAACTTCTTTTAAGTTTTGCATTGTTTCATTAAAACTTTTCCCGTAAACAACGACATCATCTAAATACACAAAACAAGTTTTCGAGATTAAACCTTTTAAGACCTTTTCCATAAGACGTTCAAAAGTTGCAGGAGCGTTGCAAAGGCCGAAGGGCATAACCCGAAATTGCCACAAACCATTACCTACAGAAAAAGCAGTTTTCTCTCGTTAGGATCTAGGCTTACCTGCCAGTAAGGCAGGTCCACTCTTAAGATCAAGAGTACAGAACCATGAATTCCCCGCTAAATTATCCAAAATGTTATCAATCCTCGGAAGTGGATAGGAATCTTTTATAGTTACTGCGTTTAATTTGCGATAGTCCACGCAATCTTATTAAGCCATCTTTCTTTTTGACCATCACTGCTGGAGAGATCCAAGGGCTACAAGATTCCTCAATTACTTTTTGAGCTTTCATTTCCTCCAATGTTTTATTAACTTCCAATTATAAGTGCAAAGGAATTCGTCGAGGGACCTGCTTAATGGGGCGAGAATCACACAATTTTATGCTATGAGATAAGACATCGCAATTGCCGGCAATAACATTTTTGGTGAAGACTTGACGAACTTGACGAAATGACTTGAGGTCTTCACGAAGCCAGAAAAAACGTTTTTCTGTAAATCGTTTAATTGAAAAGAGCTTTGCTGTAAAATCTGAGAGAGAAAGCTGGGGAGCAGAACAGGGCAGTTCTCTATGCGAGAACAAATTAGCCCGCGCTCACCCACATTATTTCCCGTCAAACCGAGAATGCTCTCAAAAAGCCCGTCAATGAGTCCCATTTTAAAAAGGAAATCATCACCAAGGATGCATTCATCCTTAATATCGGCGACAAAAAAAAGGCATCTTCAAACAAAATTTCCCTAAAGAGACCGTCGCAATAACGCGAGAAACTATAGACACTTTTTCTCCCATCGAGTATCTAAGATCACACTTAACCTGTTCTTGTTTGAAAGGGAACGCTTTCCTGACACTTAACACTGAGACATCTGAGCCCATATCGATTTTAAAATTACAAGGTTTGTTTTCCAATAAACCCTGAACGCAGCTTCGCCCGCATGCGATTGTACCTACCCCTCCAAGGCGACGAAATACAACAACCTCATTGGGCGCAATCCGGGGCCCGAGCTCCGCCTGCCGAGCCAGTCCCAATAAACCCGACAGAATCTAGTTTTCCGACTGCGTCGGACATTTTGAACAGAAATGTCCGACTTTCCCACATTTCCAGCACTCTTTTGTCTTACGTCCTTCTCCCTTCTTTTGATCTTTAAATTTTTTAGATTTATTCTCGTTTTCCTCTTGCTTTCGCCCTTCCTCCTTTGTTTCCGACAAAGGTTCCTTTTGTTCGGGACGAAAGCCGCGTGAAAAATTATCTTTTCTTCCCGAAAAACTGTTTCGGTCGATAAGTTTTAGAGTTTTCGCCCGTTCGATTGCCATACGAAGCGAAGTTACCTCCTCCACTTGAAGAGAGCGTTTTATAAATCCGGTGGCGACGAATTGAGAGCACGCAATCTTATCTTGCACTTTATGAGTGCACTCCGGATAAGCTTTCCTAGAAAGACGCTCTAAGTCCATTCCCAATGTCGCGAAATCTTCATCCGGGGACTGTCTTCGATTCGTAAATTGCAAATAATAACTTTGTGCAAGCTTGCTTTCCCCGAAACGCAGCTCCAATTTCGCTATAAGCTCCGCAAATGTAAGAGAATCAATCCCGTCGGCGCAAGAGTCGAGAAGCAAACGCGCCTTTCCTCGCAAACACGACGCTAACACGACTGCCTTTTCGGATTCGTCCCAGTGATTTGCACGCGCGATTAATGAAAACTGCGCTAAGAACTCGCGAAGCGGCGCCGCCCCGTTATAAGTGTCGGGCTTGAGTTTCAACCCGCGCGCCGCGCGCTCCGCACACGCGCTCTCACCCGCGCCTGTGAGCGGGTCGCACTCGTCTCTATCGCTGCCGACGTCGCGTCTGCGAACGAGTCCTCGGCGGCGCGTGAGTCGTAGCCATCCTGCTTTGAATGCCTCACGAGCGCACGCACGCACACACACACACACACACACACACACACACACACACACACACACACACACACACACACACACACACACACACACACACACACACACACACACACACACACACACACACACACACACACACACACACACACACCCACACACACACACACACCCACACACACACACACACACACACACACACACACACACACACACACACACACACACACACACACACACACACACACACACACACACACACACACACACACACACACACACACACACACACACACACACACACACACACGCACACACGCACACACGCACACACGCACACACGCACACACGCACGCACGCACGCACGCACGCACGCACGCACGCACGCACGCACGCACGCACGCACGCACGCACGCACGCACGCACGCACGCACGCACGCACGCACGCACACACGCACACGCATTCACACTCGCGACCGGCCGCGTAAATAACAACGCGTTCCATAACAATAAAGAAAGCTTTTTATTTAACTGAAGATACAGGTGGTTAGAAAGCGGGAGAGTCTGCTGGCACGTCCGAACGAGTCGACGTCCAGAGATCGGTCTGTTAATCCGTAGCCCTTGACGCAGCTCCCTTGTCACAGCTGACGGAGGCGATCGTGAATATCGGTCGTTCGCGATTAAGGTTGCTCACACACAAAGCGAGACTCGCGCATGCAATAATATCAACGATTTCATAACATTATTGACTTCCGTATTCATTGCTGCGTACAGAGAATACGATGGTAAAGATATTGATGGCAATGATGTAATTTGTGCGGAAAAGAAAGCATATTTATTTGAAAGAATAAAATCATTTACTTTCACGGATGATGATAATAACAAGAAATATGATTATTTAGACAATTTTGAGGAAAGCAAAAATTTAATATTTTTTATAAATAATATCAGGAAACAGGCTGAACAAACCGCAAAACAAATTGTAGAAACGGACGGTTATAATGTTTTTTATTGCCCAGAACTCGTGAGTTTAACTAATTTAGTAAAACACTTTCCTATTTGGACAGGAGTTATTTGGCGCAATATTTCCCTAATTCGTCTAATGTAGCAACGTATTGTAGATGTGAAGCCTACTTCAAAGATTTGAAACATTCAGACCTAGGATCAAATTATGAATCAACGTGCGCTGATAAATTTATTACTCGCCACATCAGATCCATTAAAAGTATATGTAAACCAGAATGTGCTGCAACAAAACATGCCAACGAAAAAATTGCCCTATTGCAAAACGAAATAAAAAAATAAAAAAAAAAGGATAGTTCATTCTACTGAAGATGAATTAGAAGAATCAACAGATGACGTTGATGAATATGTTCATTTGAAAGAACAAGAAAATTGGAAAGGCTTAAATGCTGAAGCACGTAAAACATCAAACAAACAAATGAACTAGAAGATGTTCAAATTCCAATTCACGATAAAGTTCCTGACGATTTTGTGCAAGAGTCCTTTAATAGAATTAAAAACAAACCTAGAGGAAAATACTTGAAACCGTGCCCGGCTATATGTCTTACATATGATAGACTGCTACGTAAACGAAAAGATGAAATATTACGCAACGGAAATGATTCTAATTTAGTTTTACTTAATGGTCAAAAAATCCACTCTTAAAAAAGGCGTGTTAAATCGATACTCGAAAGTCTCGAAATATTGTTGTCTCTTTTCCGCGATGCTGATTGGTTCTCTCGTTTGGCTCACTTCGTAGTGAGAGTAGCTATCAGCGTTGAGATGTGTGACAGTTATTGTGACAGTTTTGACAATTCGTTACGTGATCGAAAGAGTAAAGAATTAAAAATTGTAATATAATAACAAATTATAATTTATGCGATATAACAAATTATGTGATATAACAAGTGTAATTAATAACAATTACGGATGCCTCAGCGTTGATTGCATTTTTTTGTTCGAGAAATTGGACGTATGTATTTATCGAAAGGTTAGGCAAATTCCTATCTATTAATTTAATTAATAAATCCAATATTGTCTAAATTAATTAAATGATTATATTCAATTATAATACAGGACAATGGATAATTTTATTGAAGCTATTGCACTGGTTTGCATTGCAATGAATTTATAAAGAAGAGTGAAAAACAAATTAAAGAAAAAAGGAGAGGAAAAGAATAGTAAAGAGCAAAAAAAATAAGAGAAATGAGAGAACGAGAAAAATATGGATAAGTGTAATTTATATAGGAATTTACAAAAGGTAAAAAAGAATATTCTTAATTTTACTCTATCATATTAGAAGATGTAAATCTCTCTCTCTCTCTCTCTCTCTCTCTCTCTCTCTCTCTCTCTCTCTCTCTCTCTCTCAAATGGAGTAGCTGTGTGAAACATCGCTCTGTCTTTATAGTGTCTTTTCAGACAGAAAAAGATCAGAAGGAGAGTAGAAAAGTTGGTGTAGTGATAGTTGCATAGACCGGGGATAGTAAGAATTGTTATCTAGCCGGGATGTGCAGATCTGTGAATGCCTGAGGTACATTACTGATCAGGTGTATTGCCGAGGTTATGGCATGCAGGCATTGAGGTGGACGGAATCTGCTGACGTGTAGGCGGACGGCGGCGGAACGCAGGTGCTGACGATCGGTGCTGACGATCGGTAAAGTATGGAAGAAGATATGGAATACCGATGCTCGGCATGCAAGAAGGCTATTAAAACTGAAGTAGTGCAATGCAAATCATGCGTTAAACTGTTTTACCATCAAGGCTGTGTTTGTAAACACAAAATTAATGATAGAAATAATGAACTAATACAGTGTCATGGTCCTTTTGACAAATTTGTGATTGAGAGTGATAATGGAGAAGGAGCAAAGACAGGTAGCAATAGAGATAGACTAGGATCGACAGGAGCGTCTGGAAGACCAGGCACAAGCAGGAGTGGATCACCAAGTATGGATGCAAAAATAGATTGGCTTGTGAAAACAGTCAAAGAAATAAAAGACGAGACTATATGTAAGAAAGAAATTAAAACAATGATAAAGGAAATTGTCCAACTAGAGTTTAAGAGTATCAAAGAAGAAGTAGAAGAAGTAAGAAGGATGCTGTCCACTGGACCTAACAATCCATCAAGAGGAGCACAGAAGAGTTTCAGTGAGATAGTTAAAGAAAAGAAGAAAGAAAATGTTATAATTGTTAAACCAAAGGTCCAGCAAGAAAATGTTGATACGGCAATATTAATAAAAAAGAAGATAGATATAAAGAATATGGAAATGGGAGTAACAAAGTTAAGGAAAGGAAACAATGGTACAGTCATCCTGGGATGTGAGACTGGAGAAGAAATGGCAAAATTGAAAACTACAGTACAAATCAAGTTGGGTGATAACTTTAAAATCACTGAGTCACTACAGATGAAGCCAAAATTAAAAATTGTATATATCGACGAAGAAGAATGGAAGATGAGTGATGAAGAATTAATTAATACAATCAAAAAGCAGAATAAATCTGGTATATGTGAAGAAAGTAATATGAGAATAGTGAAAAGATTAAAAACTCAATCTAATAGAAGAGGTAAAACAGAAGGCGCCATAATAATCGAAGTTGATGAAAGAACTCATGAATTAATGTTGAGTCAAGGAAAGATAAATATAGGATGGAAAAGATGTCCTGTATTTAATCACTTCAGTGTCATGAGATGCTTTAAATGTTGGGGTTACCACCATATTGCGAAAAACTGTAAACGAGATGTAGCGTGTCATAAATGTGCCACTTGCCTTTTTAGCTTTTTCGACTTTTGGTATCGGTATTATTATCGATGTTTTCCAGCTCTGTGGGCAGCACCTATCTTTTAATGATTGATTAATAACATTAACATACTCTTCTTTAATAACTGGAAATATCACTTTCAATACATCCCCAGTTATTCCCTCCTCTGTACCTTTTTTCCGCGGTAATTGCATTATAATTTCTTCCAAGTCCTTTGTGTTAATCATTTTAAAATCCTCAAAATATCCCTTATCCTCGATAACATAAATACTTCTTCTTCTGTTTATATCTTTATTTGTACATTCTATAGATTCTACTATATTCTGAATACTTTGTATATAATACATATTAAATTTATCGGCTAAACTCCTATTATTTGCCTCATCTAGTATTTCAAAGTCTATATTATTTATTTCTTTTGTACCTATTGGTTCCCCTTTAACTATTTCTTTCAGTACTTTCCACATATTTGTAGGATCATCCCTATTGTTATCTATCATATCCTCATAATACTCCTTTTTTTTCTCTCTAATCATTTTTACAACTGCGTTCCTCTCGGTTTTATACTGTATCCAGCTGCACTCCGTTTTTTCAGTTATAGTTCTCCTAAAATAGAGAGAGAGAGAGAGAGAGAGAGAGAGAGAGAGAGAGAGAGAGAGAAAGAGAGAACGGAAACAAGAACAAGAGCGAAGAAGTGAGAGAGATGGTGCGAAGAGAATGTAAGATACAGAGAAAAAGTAAGAGAAGCAGAATGGAAGGAAAAATGAAGAGAGAATGAAAAGAAGTTAGAGCAGAGAGCGAAGTTAAAGAGAGCATGCGCACAAAGAAAAAAGAAAGAGAAAAACGAAAAGAGAATTAAAAAGAAAGTGAGAGAATTCAAGAATGAGAAGTAAAATAAGAAAGAAGATGAAAAAGGAAAAGAGAATAGAAGAAAGAGAAAGAGAAAACACACTAAAAAACAAGGATAATAAGAGCGAAGAAATGAGAGAGAGAGAGGGGTGGGAGGGAGAGGGGGAGGGATGGAGAGGGGGAGGGAGGGAGAAGGGGAGGAAGGGAGTGAGGGGGAGAGAGAGAGGAGATTAGAGCAGAGAATGAGTTCTGCTTACACCGTTAGAAGTTGCAAGGACTCTTCGCTTTCGCTTAAAGTCCGTTTTTATTTGAATGAACAAGTTAAAGAATATTTTTAAAAAGGTAGAATTTAGTTTAGTCTTTTTATGTTAAAAATTTATTAATTGTTGAAATCTTTTTGTAATTAGTTTCAAATTTTATTAATACTACAGGGTGTCTTATGGGAAGTTGTTGAAACTAATCAGCATTTGCGAATACATTCAGTTGCTGAAAAAACAAAAATTACATTGGAAAGAGGAAAGTGCAGTTTTTAATAGGTATAAATAAAATTTAACAAAATGTTTGAATATTAGTTTGTTTTATACATCTATAATGATGAAATATATACTAATAACACTGTCCGACAAAATTTAACTTTTTTGTAACATAAGTGTGAATAATCATTTTCAACGTATTTTTGCCCGCTGAGCACAAATCCGTTATCCAAATTTGATTATCACGTCACAATTTTGAGAAAAATGGCGTCAACAAAGTGACCAAAAATGACGATTTTGAGGGTTTTCATGACGTTATAACGCCGGTACTAATTTTTATTTTTCAAATTTTGTTTTTATCATTCGAAAGAATCAACTTTTAGTTTTAAAATGCATTTTGTTTCGTATCGATATAATTTTTCCTTTTCAAAATATAATAATTTAAAAATAGCTATCCTATACATGAAAAGCACATGCAAAAAATATTTTATTCTATCTTAATACTGCATTATGTACAAAATAAATGCTTTTCGACTTAAATAATATAATAAGTGTGAGTCGTTAATGCATCCTTCACTATCATAAACATGCTGCTCCGTGTGTAGTCTGATTGTTACACAAAACTCGAAATATCTCGATAATGAAAAATTATATCGAAACGAAACAAAATACATTTTAAAGCTAAAAGTTGATACTTTCGAATGATACAAACAAAATTTGGTACCACTGCTGTGATGTCATGAATACTCTCGAAATTGTCATTTTTGACAACTTTAACGCCATTTTTTTCAAAATTGTGACGTAATAGCCAAATTTGGATAACGGATTCGTATTCAGGAGGCAAAAATACGTTGGAAATGACTTTATATTCATGTTACAAAAAGGCTGTCGGACAGTGTAATCAAGTGAACTAATGATAAATATTTTCGAAGTGCGCACGATTTGAGAATTTGTACAAAACTCAATTTTTTAATGAAAACTCATGAAAACTTTATTTAGCATGTCGTCTGTAATGTTGTTGACGATAAGTATTAAAATATAATTTCGTTGGCGTTTTATTTATTTTATTGCACATAGAATATATAGAGTATAAGGTATAATAATAAAAAGAAAGATAAAATAATAATGATTATAAGTGTTTCACGGATAATTTAAAAAGTTGTCTTTAAAATTTTTAAATTAAAAGAAAAAATTCTTAATTAAATTTCTTTTATTTTATAGGAATTTTTTAGGTAAAATTTAAAAAAAAGTATGCATAACGGGAATTGAACTCGAGTCCGCAGCGTGATAGCCGCAGACCTAAGCGCCTCTGCTACGCCGCCTTCTTGCAAACTGCTTTAACGGAACTGAAGATATGGCCTGCTGTATTTTTTAATTTAATTTTTCTCGAGAACGGCTGAGAAGTGCGTTTTATGGCTCAAATACTTTCATAATAGAGTTCTACATTGTAGAAAAATTCAAATCGGTGTTTCACATCTCGCGCCCTCCCCTTGTTAGACTATATTCATCATTAGCTTACTTGATTATTAGTATATATTTCATCAATAAAATAAACTAAATAATAAACTAATATACAAACTCATTGTTAAATTTTATATAACTCATTAAAAACTGCAGACTTTTCTCTTTTCAACGTAATTTTTGTTTTTTCAACAACTGAATACATATATTTGCAAATGACAGCTGATTAGTTTCAGCAATTTCCCGTGGGACACCCTGTATATTTAATATTTTGAAAAATGAATAATAAAAAGAAGAACAGTGCGTCACTGCGTGTTTACATTGCCGCTCTAACGTTCTATCCTTTTATGAATACAGTTGCATACAATGTTTTAGCACATTTTGAATATCATAATGTTAACACAAGGGTCGATATTCATAGTCAGTTCTTATTTCAAGATCGTCTTAAGATGCTAATTCGGCTCTGTAATTAGTTTAGAATCACATAAGATTGTATTTATTTTGTACTTATTTATTAGTTTAGAATCACATAAGATTGTATTTAAGATGATCTTAAACATAAGAACTGACTATAAATACCGTCCAAGGTGAGATAGGTAAGAGAAACCAATCAGCGGAAAATTGGCAATAAATTTGAATCTATTTAATGTTTTCCCTTTAAAATAAATATTATATATTAAAATAATTAATGGCGCGCGCGTAGCGCGCGCAATGTTTTGTTCTAGTATATGTAGAAAACAAGTGTGCTTTCGATTCTATAATTGAAATACTAACGACATCATATTGTAATTATTCGAATTTAAAAAAATTGGATTGATGAAAATTCAGAAAACATATTTTTTTCATTTATAAAAAAATATGCTACCGAAGGTACTAATAATATTCTCAATCAAGAACGAGGTGCGATCTTGTGGACAGTCTTCGATATCTCTAACAATATTGTCTATTGTACTACTAATCCCAATTGGCTCGTAACTAAACTTCTTACAGATTTTCATAGCGTCGAAGAAAATCGAATGTGCACTAAGTGTGAGATAAAAGTAAGAAAAATGATTATAATCGATTTGTGTGATACAAATACAGCAAACATTAATTTTAAACAAAATTTTCTTAATTTTATCTCACAATATTTTGCTCCACAAACAGTGGAGTGTAAAACCTGCCAAACGACAGCACAGATTAAAAGAAGGCCCAATTCTTACTTATTCATAGATACTGAAATTTATTTACAAGAAAATTCAAATAATTATCCGGGTGGAATATTGCTCAATAGTATTCCAGAGAAGATTGATATTAGTAATGACACATATGTTTTAAGTGGCGCTGTACGACACATACCTGGACACTTTACAGCTTTTTGCAGAAGTACGACAGGCATGTGGACGGAACACGATATGTGTCGAAAATTGCATCCAATTAAAAATTCGCATGCAAAGATAGTAAACATAACAACTGTAATATTTATAAAAATATAATATATATATATATATATATAATATATATATATATATATATATATATATATATATATATAAAACATATAATATATATATATAAAATAATTCTTCCAAAATAATACAGACTTTTAATCGATATATTTAAAAAATATAAAAAATATAAAACAAAAGAATTACAAAATATAACGTAAAAATATAACAAAAATATAAAACATATAATATAAGTTACGTGTAATATAATATAAATATAAAAAATACATGTGTTTTTTATTTTAATGTTTGTATTCTTTACTTTAATTTAAGAGTATTTTTTTAATCGATATATATTTAAAAAATATAAAGCAGAAAACCACAAAACATAATATATAAAAATACAGGGTGTCCCAAAACTCACGCACCCCCTTTCACTGACAGATTTTTTGGAACATTCTAAGTCGAAAACTCTTATGCGAAAATGTCGAGGCTATAATAGTTTTCAAATGGGAAGTACTAAAAGTTAATCAGTAAGTTTGCAGAAATTTGGCGCGCTCAGGTATGGCGCATCGTACAGTAGTGACGGTGCTTTTGTATAATGGCCCATATTCATAGTAAGATTTTATATTTAAGATTATCTTAAGTAAAGTCTTATATGATTATTCTAAACTAATCACAGAGCCGTAAGAGCATCTTGAGACATTACTTAAGACGATCTTAAAATAAGAACTAATTATGAATACGGGCCAATGACTCATATTTCAAATATTGATATAATTTTGCATACAATGATAAAAAAATTCAGAATTTGTCTTATTTATCTCTTTAAGTGTATAATGTTTCATATAAAAGATTAATGTCGGAATAATTGTGTAATATTAATGAAAACGTACATACATCGAACTGTCAAGTTTGTTAAATGAAGTGTGTCAGAAATCAACGAGTGACGTTTCTCGTACAGTAAGCATATTTGAACATTATGGATAATCGATAAAATAGTTTTTTATGATAAAGGAAGAAGTAATTATGATAATGTAGAGTAGTTTCCTATATCGATAATTTCATAAAGCAGATATTGAGTAATGTAAAATCAATAAAATCTGAACAAATTAATATTTTAATTATTTATTTTAATGTGTACACATAAACATGTGTATGTATTAAATTATCGATACACATCTGCTCAGCAATTTCGATAAAATATCAACGGAGAGTAAAATACAAGTAAAATACACAATGTTATAAATTGTTATTAAAAAAAACGTATGTTTTCAAAATTGATACAGTTAGATAATCTTATAGAAGACGTTTTCCGATTATTTGAATACTTTATTTAGAACATATGTATAAAGACAGAGAGTAAATTATGGAAATAGATTAAATTTCTATGAACGATTACTGGTACGAGAAGAAAATCAATCCACCATTTAGCAGGAACAATCTCATTCCTCGATGAATCTTGTTAATAGCATCATCTACAAGTAATATGCTTGATTAAAAAAAAACAATGTGTTTAATTTTTAAATGATACTAAATTTATTATTGTGTTATAACTTATTATTGAATTGATACCTATTTACAGGAATTGTTCGAAGTGGCCACCATTGCATTGAATGCATAGTCGAGCGCGTCGAAGAAGATTCGTTGGAACGTTTTCAATCATGTTGGGTGTTATAGTGGCAAAAGCTTCTGTTATTTTATCTTCCAATTGAATACGATTTTCAATTTCTTCTTTATACACATATTGTTTTATGTGTATAAAGTCCCCCCATAAAAAAAAGTCCATTGGGGTTAAATCTGGAGACCTGGCGGGCCACCTTACTGGACCATCACGTGCAATCCATCTATGTAAAAATTGTTCGTGTAAGGTTTGTCGAACAATTCGTGAATTATGCGGTGGCGCTCCATCTTGTTGATAATACATATTTTGTCGCAAATTTAATGGTACATCTTCTAATAAATCCGGTAAATTATTTCTCAAGAAATTGTTGTATATGACACTATTTATTCTTGCAGGCATTTCGAAAGGTCCTATCTGTAATTTAGTATTAAAAGCATTATTGGCATTGTTGTATAATTTTGTCTAAAAATCGTACCATAATATAATAAGTCAACTTACTATGAAATTGTTTAATATACCGGCCCATAGGTTTATGCTAAAACGTCGCTGATAATTTCTAATAGTATATTCATGTGGATTCTCGTCACTCCAAATGTGGGAATTATGAATATTAAATACACCTTCGCGTGTAAAACAAGATTCGTCAGTAAATAAAATTGTTCGCACAAAGCCGGGTTGATTTTCTTCTTGTGCTAGTAACCATTCACAGAAATTTAATCTATTTCCATAATCTTGAGGTAATAAATTGTGGACTCTTGTAAAATGATAGGGATGCATTTGGTTGTTCGCTAAAATGCGTTTTTTTTTAATCAAGCATATTACTTGTAGATGATGCTATTAACAAGATTCATCGAGGAATGAGATTGTTCCTGCTAAATGGTGGATTGATTTTCTTCTCGTACCAGTAATCGTTCATAGAAATTTAACCTATTTCCATAATTTACTCTCTGTCTTTATACATATGTTCTAAATAAAGTATTCAAATAATCGGAAAACGTCTTCTATAAGATTATCTAACTGTATCAATTTTGAAAACATACGTTTTTTTTAATAACAATTTATAACATTGTGTATTTTACTTGTATTTTACTCTCCGTTGATATTTTATCGAAATTGCTGAGCAGATGTGTATCGATAATTTAATACATACACATGTTTATGTGTACACATTAAAATAAATAATTAAAATATTAATTTGTTCAGATTTTATTGATTTTACATTACTCAATATCTGCTTTATGAAATTATCGATATAGGAAACTACTCTACATTATCATAATTACTTCTTCCTTTATCATAAAAAACTATTTTATCGATTATCCATAATGTTCAAATATGCTTACCGTTGTTGTACTTTATTCGTAAGGAGAAAGATTTCGGGATTCTTATAATCACGTACTCTCAAAGTCTTTTCTTTTACTTGAACATAAAATATTATATTTGAGGCTACAGAAACGTAACTGCCTTTATGGCTGCGCAACTACAACTAACTTCCAGCGCTCAGATCGTCGATCGATCAGCCTCTAATAAAAAGAAGAAGGTGGCGACACATGAATTCACCGCTACACCGATCACGGGAATACGCGCAAAACTATTTGAACATACATCAATACTCCCACTGTTTAAGCGTACTCTTTCACACCCATACTCTCACGCATTCTACAAAATCGCTCTCTTGGCAACGCTTTAGTAAAAATGTCAGCTTCTTGCTGTTCAGAAGGAACATATTTTACAACTATTTCGCCTGTATTTGATTTTTCTCGAATGTAATGATACCGAATATCTATATGTTTAATACGCTGATGAAACTCGGAGTTCTTCACCAGTTTAATTGAGCTCTGATTGTCTACATAGAGTTCTGTTGCTTTTTCGCAAGGATGTCCTAGACCTCTCAATAGATTTCTAAGCCAGATCGTTTCCTTGGATGCAGCTGCTGCTGCTACATACTCCGATTCGGTGGTACTCAGTGTCACAAGTTTCTGCCTCTGCGAGACCCAAGTTACAGGCCCGTTCACTATCTTGAAGACGTATCCAGTTGTTGACCTCCTTGTCTCTATGTCACTCGCATAGTCCGCATCTGAAAACCCTACAAGCTTTAATGAGCCTTCAACACCGCAAAATTCTATTCCATACTCGCTCGTACCGATTAGATACGCTATGATACGCTTTACAGCCCTCCAGTGTTCGTCGTTGTGTTTATTTAAATATTTACTCACAGAATTAACCGAGTACGCAATATCCGGTCGCGATACAATAGATAGGAACATGAGTGAGCCCACGGCTTCGCGGTACGGCACATTTTCATACGTTCTCTCTCCTTCGCTCACAGGATAAAGCACAGCATGTGAATCTGAAGGAACATTGACTGTCTTTGCTTCACTCATTCGAAACCTCTCTATTACTCGCCTAGCATATGCACTTTGATGTAGAAAGATCGACTTTCTCGCCCTATCACGCTCGATTTGCATTCCGACAAACATACTTACCTACATAGTCACCTAAGGTGATCCTGAATGTGCTATTAAGACGACTGATTACAAATTCAAGAACATCCTGAGTTTTTGCTGCAATTAACCCATCGTCAACAAACAACGCCAGATACACCGAGTTCCCCTCGACATTGCCTACGTAAATACATTTGTCCGCTTCAGTCTCTTTGAAATTAAACTCTCTTAAAAAAACACTAAATTTCTGGTTCCAGCACCTTGGTGCCTGCTTTAACCCGTAAAGTGATTTTTTCAAATGACACACGACAGTTTTCCGCGTATCACTTCCGCTGTCTTTGATCTTGAGGCCTTCCGGGACCTCCATATATATTTCCTCGTCCAATTTCCCGTGAAGAAAAGCCGTCTGCACATCGAATTGTGCTAATTCAAGATCTTCGATTGCCACTATGGCTAGCAGAACCCTCAGTGAATCATACCTTACGACTGGAGCAAAAGTCTCGTTGAAATCCACTCCATATTGCTGCATGAATCCGCGGGCACACAATCGTGCCTTGTAGCGATATATATTTCCAGCTTCGTCTTTCATGAGTCTGAAGACCCATTTTGAGTCTATCGTTTTCAGCCCCGGTTTCCTTTTTACCAGTGACCACGTTCCGTTCTCTTCATGAGCCTTGAATTCGTCACAGATGGCTTCCCTCCACTTCTCAGAGTCCCTGCATCTCATCGTTTCTTCATAGGTAACAGGCACACCAATCTCTGCTACACTTGCTTCGTAACGAGACGGTTTTTGTAACGTTCTTCGATCCCTTAAGCCTTGTCGCAGTGTTGTTGCCACTTTCGTGTCCAGCGTTTCCGTCACGTTGTCAATGTTATCATCCTCAGCAGATCGAAAGACTTCATTTTCGTCCTCTTCATAGCTGACATCTTCTGAACATTGTTTCTCCTGCTTGTCCTTTGGCAAAACAATCGCATCATGTTCCTTGACATCGTTCTTTAATTCCGTTTTTTCAACTTTCTCATTGAAAACAACATCACGTGATATAGTAACTTTTCTTGATACTGGATCGTATACTCTGTAGTTCGATGAATCTCCATCATAACCAACCATTATCATCTTCTTCGCCCGCGCGTCGAATTTTTTTGTTAGTTGCTTTGGTATATGCACAAAAACCTCCGATCCAAATATTCGTAGATGCTGTAGATTTGGCTTTCTACCATTCCAAAGTTCGTATGGCGTTGCACCATTTTTCACTCCGACTGTTCCCGACCTATTCATGAGGTAGATCATTGTATTGGACGCCTCCGCCCACAAACTCAACGGAAGATCCTTTGCTAGGATCATTGTCCTCGCGCCTTCAATAATTGTACGATTATCACGTTCGGCCTTGCCGTTTTGTTCGGGCGTATACGGCGCCGTACACTCACGAACTATTCCGCGTGACTCTAGATAACTATCCATATTTTTATTTCGATACTCCATTCCATTGTCCGAACGCAGAACTCTCATTGGCTTCCCAAATTTATTCTCGATCATTTTGTCAAAGATCTTAAACTTCTCATACACATCGTTCTTATGCTTTAGGAAATAAATGTAGCGAAAACTCGTAGCATCGTCTTTAAATGTTAATAGAAACCTCGCACCACCAGAAGTTTCCACCGACATAGGACCACACACATCTGTGTGCATTACCTCTCCCGGCACCGTAGGTTCGCGTTCACGACACTTTCGAAATGCTAGTCGATGTGACTTTCCGATCTGACAGGAGTCGCAGAAAAACTCGTCTTTATTTGACAGTTTTACTCCACTGACAAGTCCTTTTTCAACTAAATTGCGTACTGTACGATAATTTGCATGCCCGAGGCGTTCATGCCACACGCGCAAGTCCGCCGTCGCCACACTCGCTTCGTTGACCGTTTTAGTATTGTCTTTACGAAACAACATTCGATAGATTTCATTATTTTGTTTGATTCCCGTCGCGAGCACTTTATTTCCGTCCACGATATTAACCGAGTTATTTTTAAATATTACCTCGAGGCCTTTTGAAGTGCAGACACCCACAGAAAAAAGATTTTTCTCCAATCTTGGCACATACAGTACGTTATCGATACGCGCCTTTTGCCAAGCACCGTCAACAAACCGTTGAATTTGTATCGTGCCCTCGCCTTCAACGTTGCACTTCTCATTATCGCCGAGGAATATTGGCTCGCTATTCTTCAGTTTCTTGAAGTTAGAAAACCACTCGCGCCTCGATGTCATATGCCTGGATGCACCGCTGTCGGTAATCCAGATCTCCTTCTGATCATCCTTCAATATCGACTCGACGATTTCCGTAGAGAGACCAGCGCTCCTGTTGTCACTTCCTTTATCCTGCACTTGCACGCCTGACTTCCGTTCCCTTTTCCGCTACGAAAGCACAGTCACGTGACTCGCGGGATTCACTCTCGCCACCTTCGGCTTTTTCCCGCCTTTTATTCGTGCACTCCCGTGCGTAGTGTCCTTTCTCTTTACACTTGAAACACTCAATGTCTTTCTTGTCCTTGGGCTTTCGCGTCTTCTTATTGTTTGTCTTCGCGCCCGACTGCTCACTCTTTCCAGCATTTTTCTTCCTAAATGCTGCAAAAGCACCGCCGGATTCGCTTTCACTAGTTAGCCGAACTTCCTCTCGAAGTCTTTCCTGTAGATGTTCTATCGTCTGTCGTCCCGGATCAACACTATCCCATGCCGTCATGAATGCCGAATATTTCGACGACAGACTCGCCAACACTTTCGCCATTACCGTCACGTCGGAAACCGCCTCACCCACATCTCGCAATTGTGCGGCCATGTTCTGCACTTTTGCAATGTGTTGAACCACGGTATCTTCCGGAGACATCCGGTATTCATGGAATTTCTGTGTAAGCATAAGCTTATTCGCTGAGGATTTCTGTTCGTGAATGCAGGATAACTTTTCCCACATCTCTTTTGCCGTACTGCACACCAACAATGGTTCCAGCTCTCGATATTCGATCGTCGACGAAATCAAAAACATTTCCTCGTGCATTGTCTTTCTGCCATGTTTTTTTCGCCGCCTCCTCGCCGGTCCCGTCCGGCATCCTTCGCGTGCCATCCACTACGTCGCGTATTCCATGTGCCACAAATAACGCGTTTACTTGAAATTTCCAGCTCTGGAATTTTGATCCGTTGAACTTCGTTATGTTCCTTGCTGAGATCTCTTCCGTCATCTTTGATTCCGTCATACGCACGATCGCGACGATTTTCCAGACGAACACACGTGCAGCACACACACCACACCTCAGCTACCTCGACTTCCGTACTACCGAGTTTTACTTCCTTACACCGCGTGCTTAGTAAGGGTACTGGGCCCATAACCTGTTGTACTTTATTCGTAAGGAGAAAGATTTCGGGATTCTTATAATCACGTACTCTCAAAGTCTTTTCTTTTACTTGAACATAAAATATTATATTTGAGGCTACAGAAACGTAACTGCCTTTATGGCTGCGCAACTACAACTAACTTCCAGCGCTCAGATCGTCGATCGATCAGCCTCTAATAAAAAGAAGAAGGTGGCGACACATGAATTCACCGCTACACCGATCACGGGAATACGCGCAAAACTATTTGAACATACATCAATAACCGTACGAGAAACGTCATTCGTTGATTTCTGACACACTTCATTTAACAAACTTGACAGTTCGATGTATGTACGTTTTCATTAATATTACACAATTATTCCGACATTAATCTTTTATATGAAACATTATACACTTAAAGAGATAAATAAGACAAATTCTGAATTTTTTTATCATTGTATGCAAAATTATATCAATATCTGAAATATGAGTCATTGGCCCGTATTCATAATTAGTTCTTATTTTAAGATCGTCTTAAGTGTCTCAAGATGCTCTTACGGCTCTGTGATTAGTTTAGAATAATCATATAAGACTTTACTTAAGATAATCTTAAATATAAAATCTTACTATGAATATGGGCCATTATACAAAAGCACCGTCACTACTGTACGATGCGTCATACCTGAGCGCGCCAAATTTCTGCAAACTTACTGGTTAACTTTCAGTACTTCCCATTTGAAAACTATTATAGCCTCGACATTTTCGCACAAGAGTTTTCGACTTAGAATGTTCCAAAAAATCTGTCAGTGAAAGGGGGTGCGCGAGTTTTGGGACACCCTGTATAACAAAAATATATAAGTATAATACATACATATATATGTATACATACATACGTATATATGTATACATACATACAAACTGTTATGAATAATGACACAAACAATCGGCCCTTTTTAGGGCCAAATGATGGGTAAAGTCCGACCAAGCAACCTCCCCGCGGTTCTCATGGGATAACGCTAATGTTGGCGGCATATCAAATTTTATCCTCTAAACTAAATTTTATCTTCTAAAAATCAATATTTGACGTTATACTTTATCAGTTTTTTTTTTATTTAATTACCTTATTTCGCGATATGTACGAAAAGGAGAACGCAATTATCGGTTCGTAGAAAATGTAGTCAAAAGTCTACAAACCTTATTTGCCCTGTTTCTTGAATTTCTTTTTGAATTATTCGATTTGATGGGGTGGGCAAACGAAAATTATGCATGGACAAACGAAAACAAAGAGTGGACAAACAATTACAGCTATCGGTTCGTAGAAAATGTAGTCAAAAGTCTACAAGCCTCACTTTCCTCGTTTCTTGAACTTTTTTTTTTAATTATTCGATTTGCCGGGATGGACAAACGAAAATTATGCATGGACAAACAAAAACAAAAAGTGGACAAATGAATGCCTCCTGAATTTTATAAAAAATCCAATTTGGGGGTGTTAACTTCATATGCTTTCAATTTTTTAATTTGGCTGTAACTTTTTTTTTAAAAGTGGACAAATGAAAATTTTTGGTGGACAAACATGGACAAATCGTGGACAAACGTATGCCACTAAGAAATTAAAGAAATATTGTTGTGGGGGTGCTGGTACTAGAAATAATTTTTTAAAAATAATTTTGTTTAGAGAGATGGACAAATGAAATTTTTGGTTAGACAAACGTGGACAAACGATGGACATACGAATTCTACTTCAATTTTTTTTTTAATTTGCATTTGGGGGTGCCAGCAACACACACCTTGAAAATTGTTGTACTATACTTACAAGTAACACTACCCAACGGTCAGAAACCGATTTGCCTGAAACTTTGCAGAAACTTAGTGTTAGCCAAAACTTGTAACCTATAACTGTTTACAACATCGAATGGTTTCAGACTGTTTTTTTGCCCAACGTTGGCAAACGTGCCATCTTATGTCTAGATTCATGGAGTGGACAGACACAAGAAAAGTTTCAAAATATTGATAAAGATGGCAAAGATGTCAAAGTTCTAACTATCCCTGCAGGAGTGACAGGAATGATCCAACCGCTAGATGTGTATGGTTTTAGACCATGGAAGAATTTTTTAAAATACTTTTCAGATCTAATCATCCTTTACAACTACGATATCAACCTACATCTGCGAAACAATGTTTTAAAGATTCAATCTTTGATTCATAATCAATTTTCTTGTCCACGGTTTAGGAACATGTTCAGGTATGCATGGTATAAGAGCGGCTATGTGGTCTCGAAACCATCTTAATTTCAGACACCTGTTGACTTCTGTTTCAAGCAATGCAACATGTTTTGTATGAAATGCGACAACATGGCGATAATACGATGTGCTTAGTGCAAGGATTCTTTATGCATAGAACACTTTTTCGACCCTGCTTACGAGAATTCATCCCATTACTGCGAGAAATATACTGTTTGAATTTAAAAAAAAGGTTAAAAGATTTGAAAAAAAAAAACTTATAAACATTAATAAAAATTTACAAAAAAAATTATAAAAAGAAAAAAAAAGAAAGAGAATACGCACTCGCTACCTCCACGTGGTTATTCTTGGGTTCGGCTAAACGCGAGTAGAATGATAAGCCGAGAACTTCGACCCACACTCTGCATCTTCGTCTGAAAAATCTTCCAGAATTTTTTTTTCTGGTTTAGGTTTCATACGCTTGACGTTTACGGTCAGGCCTAATCTCAGTGATTATGGATTCGGGGTTTATGGGATTTCTCTATGTTTTCTAAACCAATGATTCAGAGGTTTGAGCTCCAAAGTTCATGTATCTAGAGCATATGATCCTAGAGTATATGGGATACGGGCTTATAGGCTTGGCGTATATGGGACTAGGATTAATGGTCTGAAGGGCTGTCTTGAGGGTTTCAGGGTTCATTGGCTTGAGAATCATTTCTTGTGATTGCAAAACTATCCCGAATACGACTACGCTTACTCCAAATGCTGGAAAGCCACAATTTCACATGGCTATGTAATTATTAATTTTTTATTATTAATAATTGTTAAAATGATTTTGGGCCGCTATAAACAGTTATAGGTTACATGTTTTGGCTAACACTAAGATTCTGCAAAGTTACAGGCGAATCGGTTTCTGACCGTTGGTTAGTGTTACTTGTTAGACTTAAGGAACGCGTAAAAATCCACGATTTCTCGAAAACGCTTGAGAGGTGCGTCGTCTCCATTTACCATTTTACACTTCTATACTCATACTACGTACCTGCCAAATTTAAAAGAAATCGTTGACCCGAAGGGTGTGTGCTTCCCTTGTAAGTCCGATACAATTCGAACTGAAATTACTTCTCCGGTGGAACAATCAGCAACTTGGTAGCTGACAGGGGAAATCTGATTAGAGATCCCGTACGGTCCATCTCTCCTCGGGATGAATTTAGAAGTCGTCCCCTAAGCCGTATTGCTAAGTATTCGGGTCTTCACGGTAACTAGATCTCCCACCTGGAACGGTATGACTTGTTTCCTGGACTCATCTGCGTATGCTTTTCGCCGGTCTTGCTCGCGTTCTTGTATCTCAGCGGCTACCTTTAGAGAATTAGCGATCTTTAGGAGGTGATTTCTGAAACAAAATTTTCTCCAATGATAAATCGCGTTGGACGTCTCCTAGGCTCCGCAGATCACGAGCAAAGGAGGTACGCGGGAGTGAAGCCTGTAGATTGAGAAACGGTGGTATTGATTGCGTATCTGATGGAAGGTAATTTCTCAGCCCACGTTGAATGATTGCTTCCGACTAGGATGAATAATTGAGTCTTCATGTGCGATTCTTTTTTTCAACCGGATTGGCTTCCGAATGGTAAACAGAAGTGAGCGATTGATGGAATCCCAAACAATATGAGACCTGTTGCATGACTGCCCCAACAAACTGAGGTCCGTTGTCCGGTATTACCCTGCGTGGGATCTCATATCTCAGTATGTTTTCATTGATTAAAACTCTAGAACACGCGTCCGCTGTGGCGCGCTTTAATGAGAATATCTCCACCCATTTAGGGGCGACGTCCTCGATGATGAAAATCCATTGGTATTCCTCTGGAGAGGTCAGTAACGGCCCGAACAAATCCATGGCCAACACTTCGAATCTCCTGCAGACAGCATGGGTCCTTAGCAAACTAGCAGGTTTCAAATTTGATGGCTTGTATCTCTCGCACTCAGGGCATTTCTTTACATAATCGCCGACGGTCTTCCGCATGCCTGACCAATAGTATTTGCTCGATATGCGATTTAGCGTTCGTTCTATTCCGTAGTGTCCCGCCGTGGGAGCGTCGTGGTTTTCATGTAGGATGCGCTCAACGGCGCACCTCGGAATCACCAATTGAGCTTTTTCAGAGTCTTCCATCGGCGCGTATCGGTATAACACGCCATTCGTTATGATGTATCCGCGAAAGGTCCAGTTCGCAACATCCAGGGCATCCTTTAGCTCGAACGCATCGATGATCTTCTTGACCTCCGAGTCCGAAAGCTGCTCTTCTCTCAATTTAGAAGTTCCTTCAGAGGGTAGGTCTATCGATATCGGTGCATATCTCGCAATTCTTCTCGGTCTCATCTGTATGGAGGTCTCGATAGCGTGTCGGCGACTGCGTTCAATTTCCCCGGGGTATACTTCATCTCGATGTTGTATTCCTGGAGACACTGGGCCCACCGAGCTAAGCGTCCAGATGGGGATTTTAGACCCATGAGCCATCTCAGAGATTGATGGTGCGTGCCGATGGTCACCTTGGCACCATCGATGTAGCCCTGAAATTTATTAACCGTCCATACGGCAAGTGCTTCGCGCTTCGTCGTACTGTACTCACGTTCAGCTGAGATTAATAGGCGGCTCGCGTATTCCACAGGTCTCTCGTCTACGCTTTCTCCTTGCAATAGGATGGCTCTAATGGCGTAGTTACTGGCGTCAGTGCGGACCGTGAAAGGTAGTCCCTTCTCCACTTGTCTAAGGACTGGAGTCTAAGGACTTCGGAAAGTAAGTTTTTCAACTTCACAAAAGCTTCTTCTTGACTTTTCGTCCACGCCCAGTTTGCGTAATTCTTGGTTAATTCCGTTAGGGTCCTTGCGATATCGGCGAAATCTGGAACAAACTTTCGAAACCAAGAAGCAGTCTGTAGGAATGTGAGTAGATGCTTGATGTTTTTCGAGGACGGTAAGTGGAGGATAGCGGCGACTTTGTCATCGTTCGGTTTTATTTCTTCTTCGGATATGACGTGTCCTAAGAATTTTACTTGTGACCGGGCAAACGTGCTCTTCTCCCGTTTAGCCCTTAATTTGAATTCGCGTAAGCGGTCAAATACTTTCTGTAGGTCCGCCAGGTGTTCTTCAAAGTTAGTAGAGATTACGATTATATCGTCTAGATATCTATCACCACGGTATCCTTTAAACCTCTTTTGAATCGATCCATCATTCGTTGGAACGTGGCTCCGGCGTTCTTCAGTCCGAAAGGCATGCGTTTAAATCGGAATGTGCCGAAAGATGTGGTAAAAGCGGTTTTATCCCGATCTTTAGGTACGCTTACTATTCCGAACGTAGGTCGAGCGTTGACATATAGAGTGTCCTCCTCGCAAGATGTAATAGATCTATCCTTGGCATCGGACCGATACAAATCGGTTTTTGTGATAGCATTCAGACGTCGATGCAAATTCATATTGAACCGTCTTATTTTGGCCTTAGAATTACAGGGGCCGCCCACGGGGATTCACATTCTTCAATGATGTCGGATTCCAACATAGAATTAATTTCTTTTTCCAATAGTTCTTTCTTCCCGGCTGATATTCGATACGGTGGAGAAGCTACTGGGGAGTTGTCATCGGTGTCGATGGCGTGTTCGGCGAATGGGGTCGGCTCTCCCCCTAGAGCGAAGATACTTTCGTTGGCTTCCAGGAGTTCGTCGAGTTTCTCTCGTTAAGTGTTGGATAAGCTCCTTGCTTCATCTTCACGCAATGCGTTAATACTGCTTAATTGTAGTGTAGTAGGAGTCTCGGCAGAATCTTCGAATTTTAATTCGTGCGATTCGTATTCATCTGCAAAGTACCAAACTCGTTTAAGGATATTTAAAACTAAATTTACGTTTTCAATGAAATCTATGTCGAATAATGTGAAATTATCCTTTGCGTTTGGCATTATGACGAACGTGGTTTTGATTGGTCGGCCAGCTACTCTCACGTCCATTTCAGTCAGCAGGATTCGTTCCTCTTTGCAAGTTTCGTCCGTCAGTCCGATTCGCATCTTCGTCTCTCGGAATTGTTGTCCTTTTCCGGCGAGAATTTTGTACAACGTGTACCCTGCAACATTTAACTTAGCAGCTGTGTCAATAAGTCCTGTACCATGCGGTCCTAATATTTCTATGTTCAGAATCGGTCCATTTTTACATTTTGTTTGTAATTCAGAAGCGTTTATGAGGCATTCGGACTTGGTTTCACTTTTGCCGGATTGTTCTCTTTTATTACATTTCGGGCAGTTTTTACGGGGATGTCCAGGGTTGCCACAACCGAAACATGTTATCACGGGTTGAGCGCGTAAATTATTTGATGCGGTGTCCGTTTCGGTCTCGGCGCATTCTTTTTTCCCGGTCGTGTTTTTATTATCGTGTTCTGTTTCTTCCGTATGCTTTTGCACTCGTCTACGGTGTCCGAAATTTTTGCAGTATTTACATCGGGGACCGCCATCTTGTTTTCGCGGTGACTTCGGTTCGGACGATTTTCCCGGGTCTTCCGCTTTCATCTCTTCGACTTCTCTCGCGAGATCGAGCAACTCCGAGAAAGACGAAATTTTTTTGCACGATATTTCTTTGCGTATTTTATACGATAATAGTCCGTAAATCATATCTAATTGTATGCTTTCCGATAACGGTGTCTCGTACGAAAGTTTTGAGAGAAGCGCGCGCGCTTTGCACAGGAATATGTCGGTCGGCGTGTCATCTTCCTGGGTGTGGGAGAACAGTTCTCTATATATGCGGAATGCCGGTTTCTTGGGTTCGTATGTTTGCCGTAACAATTCTACCGCGGTCTCCCAAGTATCTACCGTGGTCTTAATACCTTGCCACCACCCGAAGTGGAAACGATCGAATATCGCTGTGCGCGGGTTCGACTGTGTATCTATATTTATAACGGCGATCGTCAACTCTCGTTTGGCGCAGTCTGTCTGCTGGACAGGGATATAGGAATTTCTTTAAGCGGAAACAGTATTCTTCAGCGGTATTCAGCTTGCAATAGCTTGCTTCCACTTTAAGTTGAAGTAGTATTCTTTTAACATACAGAAATGGATTTTGTAATAAAATACCAAGTCTTATGTGAATATATATGGAATTGTTCTGATGTTCTGAAAAATAAAAATAAAGTAGACATAATTTTAAATAGTTTAAAAAATGAAAGAGAGCAGAATTTTAATGAAAACGAACTTGAGCATATAAAAATTAAGTTATGTGAGAAATTTATTCCTTTATATGAAAGAAAATGGAAGACTGTTGCTCGTAACAAAAAACGGTTTGAAACAAAATATGCGACGTTTTTAAAGAAAGATTTTATTGTCAAGTTCAATACTGGTTTAAATCAACCTTTTCAGAATATTTTACAGCCTTCATCATCTCTTTTATCAGAAGTTTCTGCACCAGAAGAAAAAATAAAAACAATAAATAAAAAAGGTCGTCCACGTTTATCTTATGACGATAGTTCTGAAAAAACGAAAAAAAGACGTGTTGAAGACTTACTCTCAAAATATAGTGCTGATGAACTTATTGCAGCTGCTAAATATCTGCAAAATGAATCTGATTGCGATTCGGATACGGCAAAATATACTAATAATGAAAATAATATTAATGATATTTTAGCCATGTATTTTAATTTAGAATTGACAAAATCAAAGTATGAAAAACTGCGAACATACAATAAAAAGTTACATGGAAGCAAATTATACCCTCCATATACAGTTATTAAGAATGCGAAAGAAAAATGCTATCCAGCAGATTTAAATTTCAGCGACTTAGGTGCAAGTGTTAATGTTAAATCATTATTAAATCATACTGTTGAAAGGATACTTTTAACATTAAATAGCAGTAAGCTCCATGAATTACGCGATAAAGAATTGGTCTTATATGGAAAGGGGGGTATGGATGGCGCTTCTGGGCAACAAATAACTAGACAAAAATGGTCAGCAGAAGCTGACGATGGTGACGATGAAGTTGCGAAACAAAATTTTTTTGATGGAGCAGTGTTTATGATTTCTTTTGTCCCGATTCAGTTGATGGCTGATAATAATATTATATGGAAAAATGAAAGACCTTCATCAGTCAATTTTTGTCGCCCAATTAAGTTTGAATTTATCAAAGAAAATGATGCTAATACAATTAATGAATACAAATTTTATTCAGATATATTCAATAAACTTGATCTCTCGTGTACCACAGTAGAAAATATATCATTTAATGTAAGTTTTAATATACAATGTACAATGATTGATGGTAAAATATGTAACATTTTAACCGGTCAGAAATCCTCAAATTGTTGCAACATTTGTGGAGTAGGTCCTAAGAATATAAATAATCTGGAATATGTTAAAAATCTCTCATGTAATGATAATAATTATAAATATGGACTTTCAACGCTACATTGTTGGATTCGTTTCATGGAATATTTGTTACATATTTCATACAACTTAGATTTTAAAAAAGGCTGTGCAAAGGGAGATGATAAAATTTTAAAAATTAAAAGAAAAGAAATTATTAAAAAGAATTTAAAATCTAAATTATCATTAATTGTAGATGTAGTAAAGCAAGGGACAGGGAAACACTGGAAATGTTGCCCGTTGCTTTTTTGCAGAAGCTGAATCTGTAGCTGAAATTATCGGGTTAAATAAAAATTTGATAATACGACTGGGTAATATTTTACAGATATTAGCGTGTGGGAAAGAAATAAATTGCGAGAAATTTGAGAACTATTGTCTAGATACCGCTGAACTCTGTATTCATTTGTATCCCTGGTATAAGATGCCACCATCTGTCCATAAAGTTTTATTACACGGTAGTAATATTATTAAACATTTTGGTTTGCCAATTGGTTGTCTCTCGGAAGAAGCGCAAGAGGCAAATAATAAGATTTTTAGAAAAGTTCGAGCCCAAAATAGCAGAATGAAATCACGGAAAAATACTAACGAAGACATTATGCATTACCTGCTAATTTCATCAGATCCTCTCATCAGTAGCATAAGAATAAAAGAAGAAAGAAAAATTAAAGATTTATCCGCTGAAGCTAATGCTCTCTTAAAAAATTAAAATAAAAGATAAGTTTTAAACAAATTTAAGTTATAAACAAATAATTATAATAACATTAAAATGAGTAAATAATTACTAAACTATAAAAAAAAGTTTAAATGAATAGTGCAAAAAAATTAAAAAGTACAAAATGTAAAAAAAATATAAATATAAAAATCCAAAAAAATTACACAAAAACGAAAAAATAAAAACAATTAGTCCAATAAATAAGCAAAACCTCTTTTAATGACTAATACCTCGACGCGGTGAAAGAGCTCAAGTACTGCATTATTAATACAATAATTAAACAATGTAATAAGAGTCAGTCCTATCGTTAAGAATTAAATAAGTTTAACAATAATGCTTGTATAATATAAATAAGACATAACTGAAATATTAAAAAAATGTTTATTTAGATTATTAAGTTACTAAGTATTAAGAGTTATGAAACCTCCTGTTGATATTATTATAAATTAATTCTATTTTTATTTTTTTATCCATAAATGTTTAAAGAAAGATTTTAAGTATGTGTGTGTGTGTATGTGTGTCTTTTGATGCAATTATATTCAATATCGCAAAATTCCAATAGTTTGATGAACATTTTATACCGGCCATTTTGAATTTTAGTCTTATCTTAAAAAAGTTGCAGGTCTATGATGTAGGGAAATTTATAACAAGAAGATTAAAAAAAAATTCATCAAAATCGGTTGAATATTAGACCGTCAAGAGATTTTTGTCCAAAATGAGGACCTTTTTTCCCACTGTGCCACGTCGCGGCGAGATCCGTGAGGAGAATCGGTAAACTTTTCAACGCGTTCTCGTTGGATGTGTTGTCGTGCAACCTTTATACATAACAATTGCATTTATGAACTCTTCTACGTCGGACGTTTTATTTCCGTCGAATCGGAATGTACATCGCGAAAAGTTACCGTGTGGGCTATGTTAGCGGCGGAGACGCTCGTTGCAGATATCTGTATCTATTGTAGAAAGGCAGCGAACTGCTCGTTCCTTAGCGTGATCGGGTTACTCGGTTGTTGTTTTTCGGCCATTGTGGCTTTCTGCGTTGGCGCTTTCACTTGTGAAAGCGACCGTGTCTTCGTTTGCAATTGCGACCGTGTTACCGGTCGTGGTTAATCGTGTGTAGACGACGTCTTGGTTCTCGAACTGGACTCCTGTCGTTAATCTAGCCTCGAGATTGGGAGCCAATTGTATCACGGGTGCGGGGAAATTCCTTTCCCCTTCGATCCGCGAAAGGAAATAGTAAAAGATTCGGCAGAAAAAATAGACGAGGAACCTATTCGGTAAGAACGACTCACGCACAATCACACGATTACAAAGAATCTGAATATATTTCGACAACTGAGTGAAAATTACAATCGCACAAAAGGCATCTGTTCCCAACGGGGATATCGAGATAGACTAACTGTTTCCTGGGTAGATCCTAGCGCCGCCGCACGTACAATAGCGGCCTTCGACTGCGTTACGGGGCCCTTCGCGCTACAATTGAAAGATTTAATATCTGTACGGTATTAAGTTTACTGTCTTTACCGATTGTTACGCCCTAGTCTACGCGTTGACCAAAGCCAACTTGAATCATTTCATTTCAAGATAGGTTCTCTACTTACAAAACTATTTCTTTAAGGTAATTCATTGATCAAATCCTAAAACGGTTCATGTAGACGCCTTGAACCGTATTGTATCTTTAGTATCTTCACTTCCATTGGAAAGAGAATTAGAATTCCGGCAATTAACTCGTTAACGTCTAATTAGATGATTTTGTGGAGACTTCTTCGTTCAAAAAATTCATCATATTCTAGTTTTTAAAAAAATTCAACTCAAAGTTTTTCTTACGTAAAATTTCGTGCTCTTTCAGAATCCGACATCATTTTTTTCGAAAAATCAATTCAAAAATTTTTATAAACGATTTTTTAAAAAAAAAAACGTAAACCACTGAGATTCTTTTCAATCAACGATATCCCATTGAAACTGCTTGAGTTCAACCTTGGAGAGTAAATTTCTTGCATCCATGGACCTCAAACTTCAAGATCAGTGACTGAGTGTTTCAAAATTCTTTGAAAAACTTTGGGTTGAATTTTTGGAAGAACTAGAACATGATGAATTCTTTGAGCGAAAACTCCAAAAAATCGTTCGTTTGGACGTTAACGGGTTAAGAGTATCTTTTTACATCGTATTTATAAAATTTATCTTATTTTTAACTTTTCAATAAACTATAAACAATGAACTATAAGAAAAGTCCATGACCTTGATTTCTTTAGAACAACATCAAGCTCAACTTAGCTCAACACCAAGCTCGAGAAATTATTTAGAGGGTAATGTGTAAAAGTAAGCGTTTATGTTTGGAGATTTTAAGATTTCTTTTTAAAATGACATCGTTAAATTCTTAATTATTAAATTAAAGTGCATACCCTTCTTAATATTTTTGAACTCAAATATAAAACAATAAATTATTACATAATATGAAACAGTCAATCCGAAAATATTAAAAATGTACACTGGGGTGTACACTGGGGCAGTAGTGTAGTGTTAGACTGTAGTGTTAGATCTTGTCCTCGCTAGCATCTGGTAACATAGGTGGAGGAAATGGTAAAGATGGTCTCATGACGCACACAAGCTACGTACCATGTAGATGTGGCGGACATACGTGGGCGCAGAGCAGTGCTAGAAGCGCCTTTTCAATTTGTTTTGACGGTGCATTTTTAATTCTGTTGGTTCGACACTCTTGAATAGTGCACTTCATGCTACCAAGGACAGAATCTAATACCACTTCATTGGAGTGCATTGATTCGCTGGGTCATAGTAGCAGGTTGACTTTATTGACCTGATTTACCCGCTGACAAAGAGAGGTCGCAACTAACGACCCACCGATTTGGATCTTTCACGTGGTGAATTTACATAGTGAATATATACGTCATGTAAAAGCGTTTCGTCCAATGCGCCTTATAAATAGTATTTTTTTATGTTTGAAATTTCGGCAATTTGGCCGCGATCGATAGTGTAGGTTATGAGATCGAAACTTAGATGTATTATCGATCAGTATCGTGTGGCGTAGCGAGCTGGCGCAAGGATTAGTAATAGCGAGGACCCTGGATTGAGACCACTAGAGTCAAACTTTTTTTTTATGTGTGTGTAATGTCTTGTTTACGATGATTTTTGCATATATTTAGATACATATTTTTTAATATATTTATCTACCATAAAATAATGGAAATTATAAAGTCAGTTATAGTTCTATTATAAAGTTCTGTTATAAATTCTACTATAAGTTCTATTATAAAATAATAGAAATACTTACAAATACAATATTTTTACGGACAAAGATTTTTTATTTTTATTTTTAAATTTTTATACATTTCTTGAATCTTTCTTACAAAGGAATCAGATGAAATAAAATAGATACATGTTTCGGTTCAAAGATGGTTATTCTAACGAGCAGTAGAGGAGGACAAGTATATATTACTTTCTCTTTCTCTCGCGCTATTATTACCAGATGTTAAACGTGAGTCACGGGGCCGGCTAGTTTATTTATTTTATTTATCTATTTTATTTCATCTGTTTCATCCTTTGTAAGAAAGATTCAAGAAATGTAAGAAAAATTCAAGAAATGTATAAAAAATATTATTTATAAGGCGCATTGGACGACACGCTTTTACATGACGTATATGCTCACCATATAGATTCACCACGTGAAAGGAGATCCAAATTGGTGGGTCGTTAGCTGCGACCTCCCCTTGTGAGTCAATAATAATCAATATGCGCAATTTATTAAATTCTACTAAAATTAAAGTTAAATTTATAAATAAAATTTCAGAACCACTAAATTCTTCAACAGAACTCTTTCTCGAAAACGCATAATTTTTATAATAATAAAAAGAATAGTTTTAATTTTAATAGAATTTAATGAATTTGCGCGCGCGTTAATAATTACCGACCCAGCGGGTAAATCAGAAATAAAGTCAAGCTACTATTATGACCACGGGAATCAATGCACCTCAGTGTACATATCTCAGGAATTCAATACTTGCAATTTTGCATCGATATAAATATCAGATATAGCATTTCTTACAACGTAAGAATCATTATTTTACTCATTTATTTAATACCGAATAATGTTGAAATTGACTGAATCTACTATTGCACTAAAGATAAACAAATATAACATGCTGTTTAAAAAAATTAACGACTTTGATATCTTCAAAGCGTACTTCCATCCACAAAAAAAATTATTATTAATTTATCATAGCTCTTTTGATATCGTAAAAATTACAACTTGTAATTAAAATATTTTGATATCTTTATAAATAACAAAGACATTTTAGATGGATAAAATTATTGCTCTATTTTATATAGTATAAATAAGAAATTATTATTCAATAAAACAATGTAAATCGTTTTTAATACTTTTTTACACTGTTATTCTATATTTAAATCATATAACTATGTATGTACATGTACTAGCGAGAAAGTGAGTAAAATAAAAATATGTTGTTTATGTCACATGCAATTTGAACAATATTTTATTCTAGATATACCGTTAAAATAACAATTTTGTTCGAGAAAAATTCAAGAATAAAGAAATAGAAATTTAATTATCATAATATTTAATAATAAGATTTTTCAATAGTATTTTCATATATATATATATATATGTGTATATATATATATATATATATATATATATATATACATATATAAGAAAAATGTTACAAATGTTTCATTATAGAGGAGAAACATGCCCGCGATGAAACAGCAGTGGAGAATCAAAATAAAGAGCTGGACGAACAGTTATGGAAATCGAAGATACATATGCAAGAGGAATCTAAAGAAACTATGTTAATACTGCGTCCCTACAAAACAAAAAAGACGATGGAGGAAAAAAGGAAAGCTAACAAATCGAGCGGACATAGCTCTTGCATATCTTACAAGAGTTCCGATACGAATTGCTTTCAGGAATACAATTTTTCGTCGTAACTGTTTCTTCGAGTAATAATTCAATAATTTTTTGCTATTAGACACTGTATATAGTCGCATTATTATTAGACCATTTGAGCAGTTACTATATGCTTGTAGAATCATAAATAGCTCATTATCTGTGCCTATTAATTTCGATAGCTTTAGTATCAATTCTACTAGCAATATTAGTCAATTAATTATGTAATATGTCAAATAGACCTGTTAAAATTTATTCCTGTTAAAATTTATTTTAACATTTTAATCCTAATCTTTTATTATAACGCTAATAAAAAAAGAATAATTAATTAATCACCATGCAATTGACTATTGCAGAAAATATTTGTATGGTCCTTCTATAAGTTCTGTTATAAATGTAAAAAAAAAGTGGCCCATTTTAATTTATCCACTTAAGTATTTTAGAACTTTTTCTTAAGCGTAAAATAAAAATGTTTCAGACAAAAGTTGCTCAGCTGTAAGGGAGAAAAAAAATGATGACCTTAAAATAAACTCAAGATTAGGTCAAAGTCAACTTAAATTTTTCTTATAATTGAAACTTTTATGTTTTATTTTACATTCGTATAGCTGAGTTTAAGATCTTTTTAAAACATTATGATAAAATACTTTTTCATTAAAAATTTTTCGAATTATAAGATTATTAACAAAAGTTAACAAGTCAACGTTTATTCGACTATTTTCTTAAATTAAGTCTGAGACAAAGAGAAAATGATGATCAATGGGAATGATTTTGTCATTAAATTGTCCATATGCTAACAAGGATATTACGCCCTTTGGAACATCGATTTTTCTGAAATTTTGTCGGCACATAGTATGGATGTAGAAATAGGAAACGCTAAATAGAGATGGTGTATCCCTCACGCGTTTACGAAAAATCGTAATTTGATTTTAACACAATCCCTCAGTATCAGTGCAACAGGGCAATTCTCAAGCAGTGGTATCGCGTAGCGGACTAAGCGCTGCGCTAGAATTTTTAAGGTAGCGAGTTTGAGCTTCACTGTTCTTATAACTTGCTTTTACACTTTTTTTTATGGAGAAAATATTCATAATCTATATTAATAAAAAATTCCTTTATACATTCAAACTTTTTTTCATTTATTTTAAATAGATAATAAAATAGATACTGCATTTGTAGTATACTAGTGCGTGGGCGTGTGAGTATGGATGTGGATGTGTGTGCGTGCGTGCGTGCATTTATGTAGACAGCGAGATATTTATAAAAATTATATTCAGAAATAAATTATATATTTGTTTAAGTATAGGTATATGTACATAAGTATAGGTGTATGTACATAAGAATAATTACAAAGACGCTTACAAAATGAATATGATTATTTATCGTCTTATTTTGTAATATTGTCTAGTTTTTATTGTTTACAAAGTTTAGGAGGCTAGCAATCGAAAAACTGAAGCATAGCACTGAATTGCACCAAGCACACTTTATAAATTCTACTTTTTTGCAAGAATATTTTTTTCAATAATAATACCAGAAAACACATTAACCCCTTCGTAGTTGGACAAAAAATAATTTTTCGTGCCAAAAGTGAACATTTTTTTTTTCAAAACTACACTTAAATTTCAGTATAAAGGTTTCTGGGGTCGTTGAATCCGAATCTGAAATTAGATTTTTGAAATTCAAAATGGCGGATCCAATATGACGGATCAAAATGCATAAAGTTATTTTATTTGAATGATACCCGATACTCGGGAGTTTTTGAGATCACCGAATCCGAATTTAATGTCAGATTTTCAACATTTAAATTGAATCCAATATGACAATTCAAAATTTGAAGAATACTTAAAAACATTCAATAATTTTATCATAGTCAAAGATATTCGGTTTATAGAAGCACTTTTGTCACTGGCCATTTTGATCCATCTTTGAGCGCGCGTAATCTTAATTCTGTCATTCGTAATTTTTAAACCTTTTCCATTTGAAAACTATTATAGCCTCGGCACTTTCATATTTGAACTTTCGTCTTAAAATTTGTTACAAAGAATTTGTCATTAAAACATTTATCGCAAATTTTGATATCATCCTGTATATGACGTTTAGCAGTCAGAGAGTACAGAACCGTATCGCTCCATACTTGAGGCAGAGCGCCGCGCGTTTCGTTCACGACTGTCAAACTAAGAGTTCAAGACGAGGAAGAGGAAGCAGTAAGCATTGACTTTCGGAAATGTGCAGATCGGTCGAAATGTGCAGATTGTGGAATACGCTGCCCTAATCCTATATCTGGTCACCCTTTTCCAACTACTCTCTTCCCACTTTTTCTTTAAGTAACTTGGTATGCCCTCTCCCTTAACCTCTCTATATTATCTGTTATACTCTGACTTGTTGATTTTCTTCCATCTTTCTTTTTTCTGCAACTCTTTTTCCGTCTTTACAATAACCCCGAACCTTCTTCTTCTTTCCATCTTCTCCATCTTCACTTTTCCGTCCTTAAAAAACCTTCTCTTTCTAGCCGAAATTACTTTTTCCTTTTTATCCCTTTCTCTTATTTCCTTCCAACAGCCTCGCTAGTTCGTTCCCTTTCCCTTCCTCTAACATCTTTTCATATCCCTAAGCCATCCTTCCTGCTTTACTCCTTAATGTGTCCCTTTGCAATTCCTCCTTTATCAAATAATCTGGCATCCATCTCTTTACCCCCAATACCCACCATATATATATCTCTTCTTTAGTCTTTTTATTCTTTCCCTCTCTTTCCACTACGAGATTTCTAATAACTCCCATAACTCGTCTAGACTAGTTTATTAAAAAGCCACATCCTTTAACTCCTCTCTAAACCTCCTTTTACCTATTCTCCAAATCTGCTCAATTACCGCCGATACCCTTTTCACTCTAACTTGTGCGTCTTGCTTCTCGTTTCTTTGCATCGTGTATGCTAAATACTTGAACTCCTTCACCTTCTCGATTACCCTCTTTTTTCACTTCCAAATTCTTTTATTCAGTCTTTTCCATCCTTCTTAAACTATATAATCTTTGTCTTTCCTATGTTCAACTCCAATCGCTTTCCATCCAAATACCTCTCTAGCCTCTCCATCAAGCTCTTCATCTTGTCCTCGCTTTCTGCCAATATATATAATATTGTCTACATATGCCAGTGTATAAAACTTTTTTCCTCCTACCCTTAGCCTTTCCATTTCACCTTTTTTATTTCTTCTTCTATATTCACCAGTAATATGATAAATAATATCGAACTTAAAAGGGATCCCTGTCTCACCCCACTTGCCGTCTAGAGACTTACTCTCCCATCTACTCTTACCTTGCTTTTTGTTTCCCTTATTACTTTTTCCATCCTTATCAATCCCTCTTTAATTCCTTTATCCCTATCATCCCTATTAGCACCCTCCTGTCTACTGATACGCCGCCATCAAGTCTATAAATAATGTTACTAGTTTCTCCCTTTTTTCTCTATTTGTTTGTTAGCTATATAATTAACCCTCTGCCTACACACTTTATTTTTCTCCCAATCACTACACACTTGGGTTACACTAATCTACCAACTTTGTCGGCATATCTCCGAATAAATTCAATCAATTTCAACGTATTTTTTAATCAAAAGGAAAAAAACTCAGAATTATGATGGTCTGATTAAAAAATCGAAGATGATAAAAGAAAAAAGATTTTTTTTTAATGAGAAGGAAATGGGAAATTTTTGCAAAAATTAATTTTTTTTCAAACGCCAGTATTTCTTTGAAAAAAAGAAGATAAAATAGTAAAATATGTGGTCAATGGAAAGCTGAAAAAGTAAACTTTAAGAATCTAATTAGATTTTTATTCTATTCAAAAACTATATTTATTTGATTTGAACTATATTTATATGAAAATGTAAAATTTTCAAATGTCACTAAAATGAAGCATAATTTGAAATATTCATATTTTTAAATATAAATAAATGAATAAAAATATATTAATAATTTATTATTATCAATTTTCATTAATTACAAAACAGGACTAGTAATAATATTGTTTTAAACAACTATTTAATCATTTATTTATTAACTCATTAAGGCCCCATGGTCAGTACAGCCGAGATAGTGACAAAATAACTATAGGATTCATAACATAAGGTAAAAATAAGGTTCGTATTGTTACACTCGCCACACGCCCGAGAGCTCTCACTCGGTTAAATTCGCGTACGTATTCGCGCTCGGAAAGAAGGAAAGGCGATAACAGAAACAACTCCAACTTTATTAGTCTAAATACAGAATCGGGCCGACGGAAGATAAGCGGAACGTGCTCCTGTCAAGAAGCCCAGCGGAAAAATCCCTCTTCACTCTTATTGACGTCCCTTGGCAACCGCTCGATGCCGCCGATCGAAAATATCGAACGGCCGCTAGCAGGCTCGCGCGAACGGAGAGAATACCGGGTGGCGCTCGTAACACTGCTCCCCCTCTTCTAGGATTGTCGTCCCGACAATCCGGGAAGCAGCTCTTAACATATTTTCCAGGATGTCCTGCGTGGGAATCTCCGACGACTTCCCTGTCCTCCTCGAAACTGCTGATTCGAGTTACCAGACCGCGTCTAAGCTTCTTCCCACAGTGTCCTACGGGCCGAACTCAAGAAGACTCCTCCCGAATTTTATTCTTCCTTCGAAGTATTCCTTTCAGGGACTCAGGTCTCCCTTGTTTCTGCCCGTTCTCCTTCTTTTCCGAAAATTTGCGCACTTCTTTCTTCCTCCAAGGAAGTTTGTGCCCCTCTCTCTTGTTCCTTTTTCAGACAAGGGGGGGGGGAATTTCCTTCCGTGGACCCTACGTCTTCTCAGAGACTCCCCAAGTCCCTGCCCCGGCATTTGCCTTACATCCCACGGGAAAACCACGGCTCAAAAACCGTGGGCGGGGCAGACTTCTAACGAAGAGAAAGATTTTCCTCATTTCCGAAGTAAATCAAGAAAAGATCTCTTCACCGCCTTCTTCCTTCGGGCCCCTCTAATACTGAAACGAAAACATATTTTGCAGAAAGAAACTTCTTTTTTAAAAGAAAACAATTAAACATAGTTTTAAATATTTCCGGGCTCCAATCCCTTGCCCAACTAAACCTTCATTTTCTACTTGTTTTTCCTTTCTTGATAGAGAGCTAATCTATCGGCATGGACTATCTTCTTTTTGTGACGAGGAGATTTCTGAATGCAAAAGACTACATCGCTTAATTTCCTAACCACTGAGAAAGGACCTTCCCAATTACTTTGGAGTTTAGGGGCTTTCCCCTTCACCCTCCGAGGGTTGAACAACCAAACTTTATCCCCAACTCGAAAAAGAATCTTTCTAACCTTTCCATCATACCAAGATTTCCGGACTGAACTAATCTCCATACGCTCGCTAGCTTTAGAATGAATTTCCTTCAACTTTTCCTTCAGACTTCTAACAAAACTCCCCACCGGAAGAGGATTCTTTCCGGGGGGACTCCCTAAAAGAAGATACAAAGGCAACCTAAGATCTCGACCAAAATAAACCTCAGAGGGAGTTAAACCGGTCGACTCATGTTTCGAAGACCTATACGCCAAAAGAAACATGGGTATCCAACGATCCCAGTCCCTCTGATTTTCAGAAATGAATTTCGCTAAATAATTAATAATAGTCCTATGCTGACCTTGCTTCAACCTGCCCATCCGATTGAGGATGCAAAGCAGTAGTTCTCGTTTTCCTAATCCCGAGGAGAGCCATCAGCTCTGCGAATAACCTCGATTCAAAATTCTTCCCTTGATCTGTGTGGACCTCTAAGGGAATTCCATGTCTAGAAATAATTTCCTTAGTAAAAATCTCCGCCACCGTTCTAGCTCTAACATTTTTCAAAGGAAAAGCCTCTACCCATTTCGAAAAACAGTCAACAATGACAAGAAGGTATCTATTCCCCGAAGTAGAAATAGGAAGAGGACCGAGTATATCTAATTGTAATCTCTCGAATGGGGCTCCAACATTGTAAATTTGCAAAGGAGATTTTCCCTTTCCGGAAGGACTCTTTTTTGATATACAAACTTCACAAGTTTTGCACCACTCCTCCACATCCTGCTTGCATGTAGCCCAATAAAATCGTTTTCGGATCTTTTCGAAGGTATTATTGATCCCGAAATATCCACCGGAAGGAGAATCATGTGCTTCTTTTAAGATCTGGCCAATCCGTCTGCGGGGAACAATAAGTTGGAAAATACTGGATCTCAAATTTGGTGCTTCCCACTTTTTATACAAAACCCCATCTTTTAGGTATAAAGCCTCCCAATAAGACCAATAAATCCGGGCAGAGACATCTGCAGCAGGGATCTCCGAGTAAAGAGGGCGCACTCCATTTTCTTTCCCTTGAAAAACGAAAGAAATACTCGGGTCCTCCCTCTGCTCCCTCTGCCATTCCTGAAGTGTCTCATCCAAAAGAACAATCCGAGCAACACATCTTTCTGTCTTCTCCTTAAAGTTTCTTTCCACCTTGGCACAATAACCACACTCATCGGATTCGCAATAACGTCTAGATAACCCATCGGCATTTTTATGAATTAATCCCTTCCGATGAACGACGTCGAAGTCAAATTGCTGGAGCCTCTCCAGCCAACGCGCCAATTGCCCCTCCAAATCTTTGAAAGACATTAACCATCTGAGAGAAACATGATCTGTTCGAATTATGAACTTTCGTCCTAGAAGATAATGACGGAAAAACTTCGACGAATCGACCACTGCCAGGAGTTCTCGGCGGGTAACACAATAATTCCTTTCGGACTTACTAAGCACCCGACTATAATAAGCGATTACTCTTTCTGCACCTTCCTGCTTTTGTGACAAGACTGCACCGATCCCGATATTTGAAGCATCAGTATCCAAGATAAATTCCCCTATTTCCTTTGGAAAAGTGAGTATCGGCGAGGAAGACAGCATTCGTTTTAATTCTTTAAAAGCCTTTTGGCAACCCTCATTCCAAGAAAATTTAATAGAATTTTCAGTTAAGGCATATAATAATTTTGCCAAAGAGGAAAACCCCCTCACAAATCGCCGGTAATAAGAGCAGAAACCCAGAAAACTTCGCAACTGCTTTTTATTGTGTGGAATGGGCCAGTCCTTAACAGCGGCGATCTTCTCAGGGTCTGTAGTAACGCCTTTCAGAGAAATCTTATGTCCTAAGTATTTCATCTCTCTAGCGAAAAGGACACACTTCTTGGGATTGATCTTCAAATTAACCGAACGCAATCATAAGAGCACTTCCTTCATATTCCCCACCATCTCGTGGAAACTTTTTCCAAAAATAATTACATCATCAAGATACACCAAACAAATTCGAGGAACTAACTCTTTTAAAACTTTTTCCATCATTCGCTCGAAAGTAGCAGGGGCGTTGCATAACCCGAAAGGCATCACAGTGAACTGCCATAATCCATTTCCGACAGAAAAAGCAGTCTTCTCTTTATCCTCAGCACGTATCTTTACTTGCCAATATCCACTCTTAAGGTCTAAGGTAGAGAACCAGGAATTGCCTGAAAGCTGGTCAAGAATTTCATCCATACGAGGTAAAGGATAAGAATCCTTTTTGGTTACTGCGTTTAACTTCCTATAGTCGACGCAAAATCTAATAGTTCCATCCCTCTTTCTCACCAATACAGCAGGAGATACCCAAGGACTACAGGATTCCTCTATCACTCCTTGTTTCTTCATTTCTTTAATAATTTCATTAACCTCCTCCCGCATTTGAAAGGGAATACGGCGAGGAACCTGTTTAGTTGGAGAAGAGTCCTTTAAGTTTATAACGTGTTCAACTAGGTCACAATTTCCTGCAGTAACTTCCCCTGAAAATTCCCTTTGATGCTCAATCAAAAGTTCTGCAAAAATATCCTTTTGGGATTCACTTAAATTCGAGGAGCTACTATTATACAGTTCCTCTAGGAAAGAGGGAATTTTTTTAGAGAAAACCTGTATTCGAGAACAATTAAAGTCAATTTCCGTCCTCGTCTCGGAAAACCCAAAAGCAGACTCGAACACACCCTGTAAATTTGCTTTTTTGAGGAAATCTACTCCCAACAAACAATCATCATCCATTTCAATAATGTACATAGGGATTCTAATAGAAAATTTCCCCAAAATAACTTCAACCTCCATTTTATATTCAACAGGAACCCTTTCCCCCGAGGGGTATCTAAAGAAACTATCTCGAATTTTAACTAGACATTTCTCTTCTGCTAAAAATTTCTTGTTTAAAATCGAAACATCAGAGCCCGTGTCAATCTTAAAATTACATTCTTTTCCATCTAATTTCCCTCTATAACAAAAATAGTTCGAACCAAGCTTAATTCTATTTATATGAAACAAAGAATTCAAATTCGGGGCATCTTCCCCAGTAGTTGTCCTCCCCCCGCTGAGAGCAACTAGGCTGAGTTTTCCTGATTTACAGGGCATTCAGCACGGAAATGTCCCATTTTTTCGCAATGCCAACATTCGAATGAGGAAGGTCTCCTCCATGTATTTCCGTTTTCCCTTTGACCATTTTCCCCTGTTTTCGCCTCGGTAGTTCTCTCCTTAGGTAAATCGATTTTTTTTGTTGTTTCCGCTTCGTCATTATGTTTTTGGAAACCCCCCTTTGCAAAACGAAGGTCCCGTTTTCCAGAGAATTCCTCTCCTTGTACCGCCCTCACAGCCTTGGCCCTCTCAACTGCTAACTTAAGCGAGGTTATACCTTCCAATTGTAATGTGCGTTTCACGAAACCATTTGTTAAAGAAGAAACAAACTGGGCGCACGCAATTTTGTCACGAATTGGAAATGTACATTCAGGGTAGGCTAAGCGAGCGAGTCTTTCCAAATCCGCACCATACAATGCGAAATCTTCCCCGAATTTCTGCTTCCTTCCCGTGAATTGCGAATAATAATTCTGAGTCAACTTCCCCTCACCGAAACGCAACTCTAACTTCGATTCGAGTTCCGAATATTTGAAATTTGCTAAGTCCTCTACCGACTCTAAGACAGAACGTGCTTTTCCTCGCAAACAGGAGGCCAATGCTACGGTTTTAGTTGCGTCATCCCATTGATTTGCACGCGCTATAAGATTAAACTGGGAAAAGAACTCTCGCAACGGAACCGTCCCGTCAAAAGTATCTGGCTTTAACTTATATCCTTGCACGGACGTCCCCTTCCCCTACGTTCGTTAACCTAAATCCTCCCGCACTCGGAAAAACGAAACCTCCCCCACTCGCGAAATTGAAGCCCGCACCGCGAGAAGCAATATTATTGGAGGGACTCAGCTGGGATATGTCCCTCGCCGTGAGACGCCGGAGCTCCTCTTCCTGACGTCGCAACCTTGACTCGAGGTCCTCTTCGCGTCGCTTCTGCTCGTCCCGCATCGTCTGCATTTCTAGAAGAATAGCCTGAAGTGTCGTTGAGTCCGACAGCGAGGACGCTGGTACTGGCGGGGGAGCGGGCGTCTCGACTCGTCTCCTCTTCCGCAGCGTGTGTCGTCGCTCCACCGACTCGGCCGTCATACTCATCACGGATGAAGCCGTCGTCGAGGTCGTCGCCGTTGTCATGCCGGTTGCCGTCGAAGCTATTGCCGTTGACACGTCCGTTCCGTCCATCCCGGACGAGCCCCCAAAAAGTGTTACACTCGCCACACGCCCGAGAGCTCTCACTCGGTTAAATTCGCGTACGTATTCGCGCTCGGAAAGAAGGAAAGGCGATAACAGAAACAACACCAACTTTATTAGTCTAAATACAGAATCGGGCCGACGGAAGATAAGCGGAACGTGCTCCTGTCAAGAAGCCCAGCGGAAAAATCCCTCTTCACTCTTATTGACGTCCCTTGGCAACCGCTCGATGCCGCCGATCGAAAATATCGAACGGCCGCTAGCAGGCTCGCGCGAACGGAGAGAATACCGGGTGGCGCTCGTAACACTATGGTTTTCTTTTGTTTGTTAATAAAAAATTGTTTAAACAATTTTTATTTACTGTTTTTTGCAAAATCTAAAAATGTTCAAAATTCAATTCTACATGAAAAATTATGAAGATTTTGTCTGAAACATATTTTTGTAGAAGCTTTAGTTTTGCCAGAAAAATTAAAGAAAAAGACGGTTTTTAATCATTTTTTGACTATTTTCGTAAACGCCTTTACTGATTCGAATTATAAATAAAAAAATGCTCGTTAAATATTTGATTCATATGTTACGTCCGTAGACTCGATAATTTCTTCCATTCGCGAAAAATAAGATAAAAATTTAATTTAATATATTACTGAATAGCCTATTGTATTGCGGTCTCTTCATGGCGAGAAATGTGTCATCATCTCCGGATGTGACCGAAAAACATGCAAATAATCCAGATTATTTAAATTGTTCTAAGAAACATTTGTCCGTCTAAAGCGAACCTGTCATGCCAACTAATTAATAGATCCAGTATTGAATGACAGTCCGAATTATTTAAATGATGCTTGTGACTCACGATCCGACGAAACGAACCTATGATGTAACTAACCAACAAGAGGCCGAGAAATTGTAGAATAATTCTAATCCTAATTGCCGAATTTTAATTATGCCATTCGGAGATCTGGGAAGGATTACTCTCCCCAAAAAAGAGGTCTCCTATAAAAACCGCGGTTCCGCAGAACATGTACCGTACTTACACATTTTCCGCCAAGTAGTCAAAATCGCGTCACATTATTATACAGTTTCTCATGCCTCTGTTCAGGAATTCACCTTTATAGGCGAATTCACTTCTGTTCGTGAATTCACTTCTGTTCACGAATTCATTTCTGTTCGCGAATTCATTTCTGTTCGCTGGTTCATCTTCATCTGCTCGAATCCACCGGTGTATACATTTAACTTGTGAGAGAGGACCTCCTGCGCGAAAATGCCTACCGAGCCAAAGATCTTCTCCAACTTGAGGAAGACCACGAGGAAGAGCAAATACAACTTCTGAAGAAGTAAGTCCAAATCATCATTTGTCTTTCCCCGGTAATCGGAATTCTTGGGTGGATCGTGGAATTAGAATCGCAACATTCTTTTAGTGCCATACCAAAGAGATACCTATGTTGACGAGGTATACGATCGGAAAGTGAACGAAATTTTGGCCGAGTTAGAACCCATACAGGACAAATGGTTACTCGGTCCCGGAGATCCTCCTCCTCCTTTTTGTTAATCTTTTCGGATGTCGATTATATCCCGATTCCCCTCCTTTAACGCTTCTATCGCTCTCATATTCTCCGAGTTTTTCGAATGATGAATAAGCCCCGTCATATTCCCCAACTCCACCCTCCGAGGAAGAGGAGAGTAATCTCGAATCCGAGGATCTTCCGCATCAACCCGACGAACCGGGAGAGTCCCACCAAGAAGACAGAGAGGATGCAAACAACGACGCCGAGCCACATGAATAAAAATCTTACGCCCGTACACACACACACACACACACGCACACGCACACGCACACGCACACGCACACGCACACGCACACGCACACGCACACGCACACGCACACGCACACGCACACACACACACACACACACACACACACACACACGCACACGCACACGCACACGCACACGCACACGCACACGCACACGCACACGCACACGCACACGCACACGCACACGCACACACACACACACACACACACACACACACACACACACACATTCACGCAAACGCCGTTGACCCATACACATTCACACTCATACGCACGAAATAAGCGTTAAGACTGCAATACTTTTGAGAATGATAAAATCTATTATTATTTCTATTGTATTCATAATAATAGATTACTTTTTATTTAGTTACGTATATTTTATTCTATGCTTGTAATTAATCAAAATTAGCTTAGCTAATAAATAATGTAGTTAGATTTAAAATAGAAATATCCATCTATTTTATTTAAAATCCCGACCTCGCCTCTTCCTCTCTGAAGTTATCGGGGGTCCCGTCCTGGGATAACAGGAGAAATCTTGACCCGAAATATAAGGACCAACGGTCGCATAGCTCAACTAAAAAAAAAAAATCATAGCATTTCGAACCGTTGATCTTTAGCCGAAGCATCCCTCGTGCGATCGGCTCAGAGCGCTTGCCCGAATAGAGCGATTTCGAAATAAAAAACGACTTGTTCGTCCATTAATACTCGCTCCTTATCTTAACCGTTTATCCTAGTTAACCTTTATAAGACTGGCATGTTTTTTACCGACTTTTTTGTTTTTAGTGCTACAATTTTTTCATCAATGTCATTAGGTTGAATGATGAAAATCCTGACCCCCCCCCTCACGCGCCCCTATAGTGGATTCTGAGCTGGAGCAAAAAATTCATACCTGTTTCATCATTTTTTTTACTTTTGTTGGTTAAATAATAATAAATATCGTAAGAATTGTTTAAACAAAAAATTAAGTTAATATTTCATAAATAACTTGTGTGAAAACATTTTTATCATAATTTATGTGATTGGAATAAAGAATTATTTGTTTTATATCAATTTATTTTACATTATTAAGTTAATTGAGACCAGAAAGCTGTATAAAATTGACTGAAACAGTTCAAAACCACTAAAGTGGCTTCCGGGATTGTAAAGGTTAAAAATCTTCGGGTCTGAACGTAGCACATAGCATAAGTATATAAAAAGTCATATATTACTAGTTACGTGACGTTAGTATATCGAAAAGACAAGAATAAAAAATTATTATTTTACGTACCATAATCGATGGAGAATGTAATTAGGACCTGCCACGATGATCTCGGTCACGCGGGCATCAATAAAGTTATTAATAGTATAAATAAAGTATATTGATTTCCGCATATCCGCAGTAAAGTGAAAGAATATGTTTCTAATTGCTTGCGTTGTGTCGAGTTTTCACCGGCGAGCGGCAAGGGTATATTTTTATGAGTTTTTGAATTATTTATAACAATTACTTTATTATATTGTAGGCCGTAATGAGAAATAGAGATGCGACTGAGAGAATAAATACGATTTATTCGATGATAGTTCGGGAGGTAGAGCGCGCTGGCCGCAGCGATCGCCGTTTATATATTTCAGTGAAAATGTAACGTTTCGCCGAGTGCGCCAATCGCAAGAGAGCACGCTTTGGGAACGTGCAAATAATGGATCAACAACAACTCGGTTGTAATACAAAGACTGAATAACAACGACTATAATAATAAATAATCAGACAAATAATGAAGATAAATAATAAACAGAGATGATCTAACGGTCTCGAAAAGAGAGTTCGATCATCTCTATTTATTATTTATCTTCATTATTTGTCTGATTATTTATTATTATAGTCGTTGTTATTCAGTCTTTGTATTACAACCGAGTTGTTATTGATCCATTCGTTATCCGTTCGCTAACAGCTCGGTCATCCTGACTTTAGGCCGTCCCGGCCTTCGTCCGCATAAACAAAATCTTTATTATGTACTGTGACGTGACAAGGTCCGTCAGAAGGGGTAAGCCTGACCGGGAGAGCAAAACTGGGATCGCACCCTCGAGTCACAAGGGAAACGATCTCTCCGCTTAGCGCGCGTATCGTGCCGTTTCGTTTTGCGCCGATCGCGAGTCCGTCGCATATGCTTATTTTTTTATCTTTTTTTGCATGCATGAGTGCCGATTCCCGGACATGCCGGGAGGAGGACTAGTAGAAATAAGGCAAACGAGAATGATCGTGGAAGGGGCCGGGTGAGGGGCCAATGGCGGAGTAGAGCACGGGGCAGGAGAGGCGACAGTTGCGGCTGGACGAGAGAACCAGAGGGGAGCCCGGAAACCGCCGATCTCTGCCTGAGTCCCTCCAGGAGATAACGAGAAGGAGCAAGGTCATCCGTCCCACAGAACAAGGGACGCCTCGACCGCGATCGCGACGGGAGGTACGCGAACTCGGAGGAGTGAGAGCGTGACACTTCCCCTCATCCCAGATCGGGCAGGATTGCTGCGGCCCGGCCAGCCCAGCAAGATTGGACCGAGGGATGAGCGCCTGGCGCCGAAGACCAGTGTTGCACCGAGGGATGAGCGCCTGGCGCAGAAGACCAGCGTTGCACCGGAGACGGAGACGCCGGAGGAAGCGAGCGATAGATCGACGCTTGATAGAACGGTCGATAATAGGCAAATGGATCGTCTTATCACCCGCGGGGTGCGCAAGCACGGCCGCAAGAGGGCTCAGCGGGATCGCGGCCAAGCCCCGAATTCACTGTTCGGCGAGCCAGCGACCCGGAAAGTTGCGATTCCTGGTCCCGACCGGCATCCAAAGCGAGGCAGATTGGGGGAGAGCTGCGGACGAGGGAGAAGACGAGACCGGCGCAAGTTGTAAGGCCTCCACTCTGGCATCTGTAGTGTTACGAGACCGGCACGGCCACTTTCTTTCTTTCGCGTGTCGTTTTGCTGTTGTGTCGTGTTGTACGCCCGTGTAGTCGCGGGCGGAAATTGCATGTTGGGAGGGGCGATATCGCCCGAATTCCTGTAGAGAGACTGATCGTTGCTGGGTTTATATCGAAATCGGGAATTACTGCGCGGCCACGATGGGCTGGTTATTCGCATCCCGTCTCGTCGGTAGCGTGCGCGGAGACTCGCATTTTCAGAGTCACCCAAGTTTCCGACCGCGGGATCGCTTTCATTCGGACGGCCGCCGACAGTCACTTGCATTGCGACTTAATTTTTGTTGACGGTGGGTGAGAAATTTCCTTGTTCTTCATATTAATGTTTCTCCGAGTAAAGTTTACGTAGTCGCGTATTTCGGTGGGCCAGGTATGGCCCGAGCGTTCGGAATTCGTCGTATCAAGGTCAAAGCACGAGTAACAAACAGCGAATCGTGTCTGGAGCAAGGTCGAGAAATATTATTTAGCCGGATAGCTATGACACGGACAAGCGCATCAAGGCTCCGGTAGCCTATCCGCTTTAATGACAAATTTCTATATCCAACGCTCCGCGTACAATGATAATCAGGACAATTTCCGTTGTATGCGGAAAAATCCGCGAGTTCTGTTGAATAAATGTTCTTATTTTTATTGTTAAAATTCCTGTATTTCGTTATCTTTATGTACCTTTAAGCTACGAAACTCCTCTCCTGAGAATCCGTTCTCTCGACGAACCGCTTTCTCCGCGAGCTACCCGAAGTGTCGGGAATTAAAACTTTCGGTAATTGTTGAGTTTCGTGGCGCGGATGGCCGCGCCTGGCGCCCAATTTTGATACGAAGTTCATAATTTTCGTCCTTAACGTCCTTGGCGAGTACTCAAAAACTACCGTTCCCGGTTGCTTAATGATTCTGGCATGCTTCGTCGATCCCCGACGTGATCGGCGGAAAACATCATCATAATACATGGCACAAAATACAATACCATAATTAAATACATTAAATGCACATTCCTAAAATACATCAGTCACATTCGGACGCATGGTCGCAATTGATCCGGTGCCACGACGCTATTATACGAACGCTGCGTCAATTGGAATCCGTCGACGTCACCAACAACATATTGGTCACAATCGAGCATCCTTCTTACATCCTTTGAATTTTGATACGAGCTTCTTATTTACTCCTGGTGGTTATTTACTCTACGGTTTTTATTTTGACGTAATCGCCAGGCTTATATTCGCGCGCTGCCTTCCGTCGTAAGTTATGTCGCGCCGTACTCTGCTGCTGAGATTTACAAATGTTTCCTCCAGCACTGTGCCGTAGTTGATCCAAATTGCGCTCCTCGATATCGAATCGAACAACGTTACGCAATAAATTATTTGGTTCTTCTCTTTGTTCTAGGCCGAGAAGCAAACGGGCTGGGGTCTCATCGGCTGCATGACGAACAGTATTATTTAATGAGAATTCAACTTTCTCATGATCCCACTTAGAAGGCGTTTCGCTTAACTTACAAGGAGACTATCAACCCTGTTAATAAAGGATTTTTTTATTTATACATATATTGTAGAGGGTGTCTCCCTGTAAACGTCGGTAAACGGAAAAGTCGCGACGGGCCTTAGTTTACGAGAAAATTAAATCGTAAATTTACGAGTGCCAGAAAACCTGGGATTTTAAGATAATTTTCACATCGAGCGGCGTGGAGCAGCAGCGAGTACCAATGACTCGTACGCTGTCGATTCGAGTTCAAATCCCGTTATTTTATTATTTTTTATTAAATTATAAATTTTCTTATAATAAATCGAAATATATACATATTATTTATAAATATTAACAATTGCAAATGATAATTTGTCTACTAATAATTCAATTAATGACATTATTTTTTAATTAATTTTTATAGTTCAAAGTATCGCAGCAAATTTTAAATAAAATATTTGTATTTAACGATTTTAACATTGTTTTATTCTAGTTCAGGTAGCAAAAGGACGCATCAAAAAGAAAAAATAACGGAAAAATGCACTTGATCTCCACCAAAATATTATTATTAATGTAAGACACTTACATTACTTTATTTTAAACAATAAAAATTAATTAAAAAATAATATCATTAATTGAATTATTAGTAGACAAATTATCATTTGCAATTGTTAATATTTATTAATAATATGTATATGTATAAAAGGATATACAACAGTAATAAATAAAAGTTTTACGCAATTTAAAATCAAGTTATTGTTCAAGTATACAGGGTGTTTTTTAAAGACCGCCCACTAAGTACAGTACTAAGTAGCGTTATTCCTAATGAAAAATTGAGTGAGAAAAGTTCTGAACCATTTTTTTTTATTATGCTTAATAAAGGAGTAATTATTTTATAATGACCATCCAATCGGGGTTGTCCTTTAGCCGGGAGTACGTCCGTGAGCCGCGTTTAATAGTATGCGTGGCGAATGTAGCAACAAATCGCTCACGCAGACTACCTGGCGCACGGCTCATTAACGTTCTCCCGGCTAAAAAACGATACCGATTGTATTATCTTTACAAAATGATTACTGTTTTATTAAGCATAATAGAAAACAATGGTTTAGGACTTTTCGACTCAATTTTTCATAAGAATAATGCTATGTGCTTAGTGGGCGATCTTTAAGAAACACCCTGTATATGAAGTCACATAAGCACATTTTTATGATAATTTTTGAATTAGTTCTAACAAATTATTTAAATAATTATATTCTTATATAAGCGAACTCTCTTTTCGAGACGGAACCGTCAGATCGTCTCTGTTTATTATCGCGCTTCATTATTTGTCTGATGACTATTTATTATAATCGTTATTATTATTCAGTTTTTGTATTATAACCGAGTTGTCAATCCGTTATTTGCTCGTTCCCAAAGCGTGCTCTCTTGCGATTGGCGCGCCTGGCGGAACGTTACATTTTCGCCGAAATATATAAACAGCAATCGCTGCGGCCGGCTCACTCTACCTCCCGAACTGTCATCGAATAAACGTACTTATTCTCTCAGTCGTGTTTCTGTTCCTTATTACCGCCTATAGTAATTTCTCAGAAGTAGGATTGTGAATCTGTGCGTGAGGACCATCGAATATGTATCAAGGCAGTGATTTTACCATGGTCGAATTGAAAGAGGCCCTGCGAGACAAAGGATTACCGACCGGAGGAACTAAGACCAAATTGATTCAGTGACTGGAGGAAAATGACCCAAATGTGTGGACGTCGCTGAGCGAGCGGCAGGAAGCGTTGAGTGTGGCCGATGCATCAAATCGCGATCAAACAATAGGTGCCGATGCGGCGGAGGATGGACATGAGTGGGTCGCCGCAGCGCGAGAAGGACGCGGACATGTTCTGTCCGAGGGACTAGAAGCGCGTGGAATTATTTCTCTTGCGAAGAGAGAGAGAGAATTGTAGGAGAGAGAGAGAGGCAGATTTGGTCGAGAAAGAGAGAATTGACTCGCGATCAACAGTTGTCGCCTGCATCAACGGACACATCTACTGATGGCATCAAGAATATAAAGGAGTTGCTGCTAGATTTCGAAGCAAACGACAACACATTTTGAAGGTGGAAGAGGAGGCGCTTTTGCGGGACACTTATCGGCTCGACGAAAACGCGACAAGAAATTTAATTGGCTCCCGCTTAAAGGGTCGTGCATTGACATGATTTTATACGAAAACAGAGCACTTAACGCTAAGCATAGAAGACCTCTTAAAGGAGATGCAACAGATGTTTGATCTGCGCCCGGGCAAATTGGCATTCCGAAAAAAGTTTGAGGTCCCTATATGGAAGGGAGATGAGCTATTTTGTAATTATCATCACAAGAAGATGATCCTCGCCAACTGTGTCCCAGTGGCTAAGGACGAGCTGCTCGATTACCTGATCGAGGGCATAACGAACGTGAGCCTACGAAAGCCACGGTCGTTCGGCGGCCGTGGCGGCGACGACGCCGGCGGGAACGACGCAGATTGCGTTGATGGGGGCGGAGCAACCTGTTGCGCTCCCTGTGCCTTACATGGTCGGCGTGAGCGTTTCGGTGAGGAACGGACGATCTTGATTGCGTTGAGGATGCGATTCGCCGGATGCGAGGATGATTGATTCGCCTATTAGTCTTATTAAAAACAATCATGTTCCATGCGAGTTGCATTCGCCTTTAGAAGAAAATGAAAGTCAGTTTTGCGGGATCAATGGTTTCGTATCGTTTTTCATGGCAGCGTGACGATTCAAAACGTTTGCATAAAGATAAAGTTTTACATCGTCCCGGACGATATGGCTTTCTTCTCGGTAAACTTTTTGGCCTCCCTATTGATCCGGGTTACATTCGGAAAGACTGTTAAAATTGTCGCGTTCGAGGAGGTGGACGCTGGGAGTGAAATAATGGCCATTGAGGCTGTCAATGATCCCGGTAGTTTACGCGATGCGCTACAGATAAACGCAGCAATCAGCGAGGCAAATACCGAAAAGATTTGCGAGTACGAATCGCATTATCTTAAGAACTTGCGGGGGGAGAGCCACATGCCCAATTTTGAGATGATTATCGCGTTGAAACATGGACAACCGATAAGTTCGCGCGCGCAGATTGTCCTTCGCGGACAAGGAAGCTTTGCGGTGCATTCTCGATGAGCTCCTGAACGAAGAGATTATACGTCCTAGCGATTCTCCGTACGCGAGTCCGATCTTACGATCGCTTACGAAAAAGAAGGACAGGAATTATCGACTGTGCGACCGTGAACTTAATAAAATCACCGTGCGAGATAATTTTCCGGAACTCATAGATGACAATATTGATCGTCTGAAGGATAAGATATACTTCTTGATTTTGGATTTAAAGAATGAGTTTCATCACGCTAAGATGCATGCTGACTCGATAAAATATACGTCGTTTGTGACGCCGTTAGGGCAGTTTGAGTATACGCGTATGTTGTTTGGATTAACGAACGCGTCGTGCGTTTTCCAGCGCTTCATTCTGTGTTCGCGCCGTTGTTTCGGGAAAATAAAATATTGTTTTATTTAGACGATATTTTAGTTGCAACGAAGGGGATCGACGAACACATTGAGGTGCTACGGAGAGTTTTCGAGTTGGCTGGTCGATATTGTCTGCGATTTTAGTTGGATAAATGCCGTTTTGCACAGACGGAAATAAAGTATTTGGGATTGTGATATCTTCACATTAATGTAGATGCACGATAAACATAGGAATGCGCTAGACTGAGCGAACGCAGCACGATGTACTTAGGAGCGCATGCGCGTGTGCAGAGATAAGAGGATGTACAGTGGGCGACGGCTCAGAGATTGACGCGAACTCGCACACATTCACATTATATATCAGATTCTGATAATAAAAGTGCTTAACAATCTACGTTACATTAAGGGAACCTCAGTATTAAACATTCCCACATGAATTACCCTATTCTCAATTATTAACAGGAATATATTGTTGATTGATGCGGTGTTCGTCCGAGCGGTGACGGTGTAGAGTCAGTCCGATCCCGCGTAGCGTGAAGAAGGTCCAGCGATTTGTTGAACTGGCTTACTTCCGTTATTTCCGTTGGTTTATTCCTGGATTCTCGGTGTTAGCCAGTCACTATACGACCTAATAAAGAAAAACACGATCAAATTCGGACTTTCGGAGAACACGGCGATGGAGGTGCTTAAGGAATGTTTGGCAGGCAGGCCGGTGTTGACAATTCATTCCCCGCGCGCGGAGACGGAACTGCACTACAACGCGAGTGCAAGTGGTTTTGGCGGAATCTTGCTCCAAAAATAGAGCGATGGGACGTGGCGACCAATTTCATATTGAAGCCAGCGTACGACGACCGAATCGAAATACCATAGCTACGCAGTCGCGCTATACAACGGTTGTACGCTATAAAACGGTTTCACGTCTACTTTGCGGGGAGGAGGTTTAAAATCGTAACCGATTGTGATAGTTTCGTTAGGCTTACGTTAAGTAAGAAGGATGTGAATCCTCGAATCTCGCGTTGGGTTCTCTTCCTGCAGAATTATGATTGCGAAATCGTCCACTGTCTGGGAAGGCGCATGGGTCATGTGGACGCGCTTAGTCGCTGCCATTGCGTGTTAGTGTTGGAGAGTATTACGTGAACACACTTTCTCGATTTGCTAGGACCAAGACAAGGAAATTATAAAGATTCGCGACGAACTTGAAAAGGGCGATATAAAGCATTACGAGTTACAGGTTAGTATATTGAAAAGAATAAAAAGTTATTATTTTATGTAACACGATCGATGAAGAACAATGTAATTAGGATCTGCCATGATGACTTCGGTCACGTGAGCATCGATAAAGTTATTAATAGTATAAATAAAGTGTTGGTTTCCGCATATCCGCAGTAAAGTGAAAGAGTATATTTCTAATTGCTTGCGTTGTGTCAATTTTTGCGAGTGGCAAGACCGAAGGGTGAAGCATTCCGAAAGAAAGTTTACCTTTCGCGACTGTTCATGTTGATCACTTGGGGTCGTTAGAAAAAACGTGGAAAGGATATTGGTACCTGTTTGTCATTGTTGACAACACAAAATTGATCAGAATTTATCCGTTGTAACGTGACAGGATCCGTCACAAGGGCTCGCCTGACCGAACGGGGTCCGAAAAGGGATCGGAGTTCGGTCGCGGGGCGGGAGCGCGGCGATTTCCTTTGTTTGGCGTAATTTGGTCGCGTTGCGGCGCGTAATCCGCACGTTTTGTAATTGTGATCCCGCTCGCGGGCTTGCGACTTGAATACTTATTATTTTTCCGACTCGACAGGAAGATGGAGACGACTGGAGTGGTGGTTCGCGCAACTTTGGTAAATGTATTGTAATGGAGAGGACGAGGGGAGGAGCAGCGGAATCGGCAGAACAATGGCAAGGGCGAAGGAAAGGCAGAATGGAGGAGGCGAGAGAGAGTCGGAGCGGAGACATACGGGACGAGGCGTAGGACGAGGGCCTCTCCCTGAGCGACTGGCAGGTCAAGGATCCCAGGGCGAGGACGAGTGGAGGACCACGTGCCGGAGGACGCTCCGGACGGGCCCCACTGACGGAGAGCGAGCCCGCCGCGGAGATGGAAAGGTGGCAACCGAAGAACGGGTCCTGGCCCGGCCAGCCGGGGCCCTCGTACAAGGAAGAGCGCCTGCAAGGCGGCAAACAAGACGCACGGGGGTGCAGACGAGTCGGAGGTTATCGACCGTCACTATCGACAGCCCTTATCGACTGCCCGGGATCCAGGCATGGTAATCGATGGAATATGCTAGGCGCTGGATAGCGCGGAAGCGAAGGGAGGGTCCGACGCTGCGCCGGAAGCGTCCCGACGACACTGTGGTGTGAGATGCCGTGGAGAGCAGAGCGACGACGAGATCTGTTGCCACGTCGCCCGAGCCTTGCCGCCATAGCCGTAAGCCGAGTCAGGCATGCCGAGGAGCATGCATTCGACCAGGCAGCGAAACCTGTACGACGAGATCTGTAAGACCACCATTCCAGTGCGTCACGGGAAATATCGAGACCGGGAGCAGCAGCCTCATGGTAAAGTCCACGGGAAAGGACGTAGGGCCGTAATCGCGCGACGGCCAAGGTCACCGGACCGGACGCCGTTGCGATAGTCCCGCGAGGTTTGCTGCCCCGGGCTCGTCGAGCGTTTCGGTATTCCTAGAGGGGAACTCCCACTTTCGCATCTCACCCGCAGTCGAGAGAATTCGTTCGCGAATTCGCGTTGTAGCGTTATTGTCGTTGTCTCGTGGTCGAGTTGTCAGTATTATGGATTCGCACACACTTCCGATCATCGTACGTTCGTTTCTTGCGTCGTAACTTTTGTCAATTCGTTATGGCGTCGCTCGCCTGGTACGTTTATGTCTCGCGTTTTAACTTTTGTAAATTCTTTCTTAGGCCGTTCGTATTGTACTCTGGTTACCGCGTCGTCCTTGGTATGAATTCGTCTCGTGTTATTGTGGATGTACAGTCATTCTCGCCTGTAAAATCAGGGATTCATTCCCGCGTCTTTTGTTGAATTGTAAGCGTTGCCGCCGATCGGCTCTAAGAATTCGCGTATCTAGTCGTTTTGGCGAATCATTATAAGATCGCGTTCGGAAATCAACGTCTTATTGATGTCACTCGTTAGTACGTTTATTAGGATGTCACTGTGTTCCTAAAATACATGTTTTTTTTTCATATGTTTCTTCTTAAGCGGTGAGATTAATTATTTACGACGCCCTAGCCTCTCCCATAACTCCCGGCTTCGGATTCATGTCTCAATTAGCGTGACGAAAACCATATTGTGTGGCACGAGAGTCGTGCCTGGCGCCCAATTTTGATTATTTCGCGATTTCTACCTTTGGCGGCATATTATCGAAAAATTGATACTAAATCTGGTCAGACTTCCGCGGGGTCAGGCGGACCCGTGGAAATTCCTGTCGCACCGTATCGATCGACCACAGAGGAGGCAATTAAATATCTGTGAGATTATTTCCGAGCATACAGCCGGCCGAAACGCTTGATTTCGGATCGAGGCGCCTGTTTTACATCTAACGTCTTTAAAGAATTTTTGAGAGTCGCGTTAATAGACCATTTTTGGTTGCCATTGAAACACCTAGAGCTAACGGACAGATTGAACGGTTTAATCGAGTAATAACGCCGATATTAGCTAACAAGGGGACCATCAACTTTGTTAATAAAGGGTTTTTTTATTTTTACATATACTGTAGAGGATGTCTCCCTGTATACGTCGGTAAACGGAAAAACGCGCCTTAGTTTACGAGAAAATTAAATTAAAAATTTACGAGTGCCAGAAAACGCGGGACGTTAAGATAATTTTCACATCGTGCGGCGTGGAGCAGCAGCGAGTGCCATTGACTCGTACGCTGTCGATTCGAGTTCAAGTCCCGTTATTATTATTTTTTTTATTAAATTATAAATTTTCTTATAATAAATCGTGAAATATATATAAGGACATAGAGTTTATGTTTCGTGCATAATTGTATAATTTATAAAAACCTATTAAAACAAATTCATTTTATTATTTTAAGGTATTGGGGTACTAATAGAACTTGGTTTTTCAGCGCATAATGCATAATTAATATTTTTTGCAGCATAATGTAATTTTTTTGCATATTTTGCATAATGTGACCAGAAAACCATATTTTTATCATAATATTCATAATATATCATAATTTTACAAGTTTAATCGATATATCGCAGTTGATCGATATCCATACAAATTTCGCGCAATGAATCTACTGAAACGCTCTTTGATAGAAAGCAGATTTCGTAACCAATTAAAAAGGTGCAGCGTTTGTTGTACTAATTTAAGTCTTCTGTGAGAAGTGTCTCGAAATATGGGCAGACCAAAAACAAGAAACAAACTGAAAATATAACTTGTTGTAGCTCAGAAGCTACCACAGTGCAAGCTTGCATTTTCGATTGCATAGCAACGATCACGCCATGGGCGAGCGGAAATGCAAGATTGCTGAGATATAGAAATTAATCCGTGAGACCGTGCACGACTGACACAGCATTAACCAAATATGGTTCTATTAAGAAGTATCACCCCACCTAAATTCCTGACAAATGGCACTATAAAAGCGCCCGCCTAATCGCCACTCGCGGGAGAATCATTAACGAGCTAATAACGGATCTCTAACGGGAAAATCCATAAAGAAATCTATAACGAAACTATCAAGAATATCAAAATCAAAATTATCACTGTGTCAATCGCGACACGGAAATTATCGTCGAACGCGGACGCGTTCTGTAAGAAGAAATTGTAACGAACCTTCGAAATATAAGTGTAAGTGATATCTAGCTAACGCGTTGATTGCTGAACCTGGAAGATTTCCTATCTGCACTCCTTGAGTTCTAACTCTTAAGGCGAAACAAATCCCAAAAAAATTCCTTGTTGCGTCGAAAGGCACAACAAACTCAAAGAGCAGAGGAGTTCGATAAAGAAGGAATATACGTGTTTGATGTAATTTTAGTAAGGATAACTTTAATTTCGAATTATACAATGAAATATTACTTAAAGAGATTTGTTTTAATTGCGATATGCACTAGTCCTTATATAATATTATATAATAATTTTTTGTGTAAAAATTTAAACAAACAAATAAAATTTTCTTAATGAACAAAATTTTGGTCAATATTGTATCTGTAGCTTCACTTTTTAGTTAAGATATTATATCGTCTGTATTGCACCGCACAAGAAATATTTTCAATTTATGATATTCCTTATTGGTAAGATTTTATAATTCAAGTTATAAGATTGTTCCATGCATATTTCAATTGAATTTTTTTATTTAAAACCTTTTTCATTAAACTGTTTCTATGGATGATATGTATCTGTATTTTTATTTTTTATATTCCTGAGTGTATACTCGCTAAACTCCATTTTTACTGCTAGATAGTGGTTTGTTATTTTCAAAGCAATTTACTATAAGTATATAAAATATATACTAAGAAATAAGATTATACACACTAAAATGCAATTTATTTTAAAATGCATAATTTTACAAAATTTCAACCAAAGAGCCATTCTAAAATTAGCCTGTTTCTCGTACCTCGAATATCAAGCTAAAATGTATGCTAAATGAAAGTTTATGATGATAGATTACTTGTAGGAAAACGTCAAATTGAGCATGCTTCTCAATTTTGAGAAATGGGGGGTCAAAGGGGGATAAAATACATTAATGATATAAAATACATTAATGAAAGTGGACTTGATATAGTTGGTTTTTAAAATGATAAATAACGTAAAAAAACGACGAAACACGGTTTCTTTTTTAAAAATATGTATCTTTTGGAGTGAGAACAGATTCCCATGGAAAAACGAGGTGATGGGTGGTAAGAAGGGGGGAGGTCGAGTGGGGACTCGTTTGAAAGAGCGTTTCGAGCCAATTGCAATTCGAGGTCGTACAGGTCACTACGATTTGTACCCAGATATAGAAAAGTCATAATAAAGACACAATATTCGTTCTCCGCTACCGCCAGCGTTGGCGTAACCTAAGATGTACCGCGTGGAGGTCGCACGGTCGGACTTTGCATCGCGTGCGTGCGTGCGTGCGTGTTTGTGTGGGCTTGGGCGGGGGATGCGCGCTTGTAATTGTAGCCCTGAAAAGGGTTGATTAAAAATATTAAAATTTACAAAATATGCTCAAAATGCAAGCTTGCCATTTGTATACAAGCATTGGCTCTGTGGATGAGACTTTGTTGTGTAAGCTACAGCATTTCCGGCGTAATATTGCCTACTGCACAATGAAGCTTTTCTTCTAGTTCTTCTAATAATTCCATTGGATCTTGGTAAATGAAACTTTTAAAAAACTCCACAAAAAAAAATCAAGTGGGTTCAGATCAGGGGATCTTGCTGACCATGCGACAGGTCCGCCTCTACCAATCCAAGAATTTGGAAATTGGATGTCCAAGTAATTGCTCCATTATGTTGGAACCACATAGGACGGATATTTAATGGCAAATCCTTTAAAAGATTTGGCAAATTTTCTTCTAAAAAATCTGCGTAATCGTTACCCTCTACTCTATTCGGAAGAACACAGGGTCCAATTATTTCATTTCCAACAATTCCGGCCCAAATATTTAACTTCCATCGAACTTGGAAGCTTCTTTCTGTGATCAGAAAGGGATTTTCTTCTGTCCAGTAATGCATATGTGCACAGTAATGCATATGTACATTAAACAATGTTTCTAACAAAATTGATCGGAAAATAAAATTTGAGCACAGAATATATTGTTTCTATTGTTTCCAAGTATTAACTAATGATAAAATTCGAGTGTAATCTTCTCGAAGATGTTGTAGCGTTTAATAAAAAATGGAAAAAGTGGAATTTTTCATTTCTTAAGGTGTCATGTAGAGCATGACACATGAAAATGACACTTCAAAGGAAGGAATAGACAGCACGGTGCGCGAGATGTGAGAGCGGCAGCACAAACAGCGGCCCCTGCCCACGTCTCGCGCACCGTGCTGTCTATCCCTTCTTCCGATTTTTAATAATTAATAATTCGTTAACTATTGTGAAAATTGCAGAATGGTACAGGACTTTTCGACTCAGCTTAGTTTGCTCTATCTGCTCACGAGCGTTGATTCAATCTTTACTGGACACCCTGTATATATATGTATATATTTTTTTTATTTGTTGTTTTAAGCTTTAAAACAAATTGTACTTACAAGACTATTGTCCCACTCGTATCCACAGCAAAAGCGGTTGAAAACCTGCTCGTTCAATATGAATGTTGTTATATTATACATGGGCGGCATTCGGCTGGCGACCCCGTCGTTGCCAAAGTCAAACCGTAATCAACACACCTTATAATATCGTTCAGGACCCTCCCCGCGAATGTTGTCACTGAGTGCCACCCGTTGCGTAGCTGGAAATGATGCCGGGATGCAATGCTTCTACTATCGTAGCAGCGCATGCACAATTTAATTTTTTGCGCGCCCAAACGCACGTACATAATCCACTCAGATTGAACGCATATCACGTTCAACAGCCCATGGTATGTATCCGGATGTTCCACGGGTAATACACCATCGAATAGTTCTGCAGTAGATTTCATCTAAAAAACAAAAAAAAACATGGTTTATTATTTATATATTATTTTTATAGTATAACATAAAGTATTGTACTAACAAGGAGATGCCACGAACTGTTAACTCTACTTTTGAATGAGCCATAGTGCATTCGAAAGGAAAAGTCGAGAGTATAAACCGTGTCAGGGCTTTTGGGTGTATGGGCTTTAGTTTCGAAGAAAATTTATTATAAAAGTATGTATTTTTCAGCTGTACAGTAAGTACAATGGATAGCCATAATTTTGCATGAAGCGCACTAGCTGTGCAGGTTAGGCGTGCGCCTACTATTTTGCGTTCGTGAAAGCTAAGTTTACCAAATCCGCGTAGTGACAATTTTTTTTTAAGAATAGATGACTGTTTATGAATTAATTGTAAATTTATTTATTTTTTCATTCTTTATAGTGATAGAACATATGTATAATACATATATATAGGACTTCCGGTTGGATGGTTGTTGCGAACGCTTGTGTTGTGGAGTGTGGAGAGCTAATTAAGGTAAAGAAAGGCTACTAAGGAAGGAGCGCAGACGAAGCAGTGGGCGAGAACAAAGAGAAAGGAGCGAAGAAAGCTAAAGAAAAGGGGCGGAAAGCAGGAGTGAGGAATAAGGGAGAAGAAAATGGAAGAAAGAAACGGGAAAAGGAGGTTAGGACGCGTGAAAGAACCGGAAAGAAAGATAGGCACGGAGGTAGCGAATAAGGGAGGAGGACGAGAGATGGCGCCAGCTGGAAGACCAACAAGAGGAAAAGAGGACGAAGGTAACATGGAGAAATTTGTGACAAGCGGAGGCGGAGAAGAAGCATGGAGAAATGGAATGGAGAAGATTTTGAAGGAGATTAGTAATGTGAGAAACGATATGAAGGGAGAATTGGAGTCGATGAGAGAGAGCAGCTCGAGGAGGATAAAAGAACAAAAGACGAAGAAAGAAAAAGGGAAAGAGAAGAGTGGAAACAAGAGAGGAGCAGGCTAGAAAGAAGGTTAGCGGATCTAGAGTGGATAAACGAGAAAGCGGAGAGGCAGAACAGGAAAAAGAACATAATCATAAAAGGATTGAACTTGGATAACATAAGGGAGAAAAAGGATATAGAGAAGTATATAGGGGAAGAGCTGAAAATCGAGGTTAGAATAAAGAAAATGAATGAGATTAAAACGAAGGGAAAGAGGAGATGGATGGTAGCGGAGTTAGACAGCTGGGAGCAGAAGAGAGAGGTGATGGAGAAGAAGAAAAACTTGGAGAGGGGGTGATAATAGAGGACGATCTAACAAGGAAGGAGAGAGAGATACAAGGAAAATTGTGGGAGATTGCGAAGGAAGAAAGGGAGAAGGGAGATGACAGAGTAAGAGTAGGCTATAAGAAGATATATTTAAAAGAAAAATGGTACTGGTGAAACGAGAGAGAGGATAAGCTGGAGGAAGCGAGGGGAGGAGAAAGGAGCTGAGGAAAAAGAGGGAAAGAGAGGACGGAGAAGCAGGACGGAGGGATGAAAATATGCTTCTGGAAGATCGCAGGACTGATGAATAAATGCGAGGAAACGTGGGAATATATGAAGAAATTTGATATTATAGGTTTGACGGAGACGTGGCCATCCAATTCCATAATTGGAGGCGTGGAGAAAGATTCAAGAGAGGCTGCCCAGGAAATTTAAATGGCTATCTATTCCAGCCATAAGGGAGAAGGCAAAAGGAAGAGCAAAAGGGGCATAGTGGTAGCGATAAGCAGAAATATAAAGGAGGTAAGAGAAAGAACGCTAAGCAGGGAAGCAATTGAGATTAGTTTTAAGTATAAGAATAATAAATGAAGAATAATCACGCTATATAGTCAGAATATAGGAAAATCTCTAGAGCGAAGAAATTGGAGAGGAAGATGAGGGACATTTAGTGATAGGAGGAGACTTTAATGCAAGAACAGGATGGGAAGGAGGGCCAATAGAAACTGGAGGAGTGAAAGAAGAAACAGCAAGAAGGTCAAGAGATAAGGTAATAAACAAGGAAGGGCAGCCGCTAATCAGGAAAATAAAAGAAAGAGGGTGGATGATCATGAATGAAAGCTTCGGGGAGACGGGAGAGTGGACATACATCGGAGAGGCGGGAACGTCAGTAATAGATTACGTGGTGGCGAACGAGAAAACAATGGAAGAAATCAAGAGAGTAAGAGAAGGATGCAGGACGGAATCAGATCATATTCCACGCACGCACGCACGCACGCACGCACGCACGCACGCACAAACACAAACACACACAAGAATTAGAAAACACATGTATGGTACTGGAAGTCATCCAAAGCCGAAAGGCACGGATTAAATAAACTAACTAACTATAATACATATATATAATAAACAGATATATAATGAAAAATAACAATAAATTTTGTGTTTTTGTTGTATTATGTCTTTTTATTTATTATAAAATTCTGACATTGCTGTACAATGTTGCGGGTGATAATTTACATAAAAACATTCGAAACATAAATGGATCGCACACCATGAATATTTTATAAATAAAAACTGCGAATTGCAGATACATTTTTTTTTATATACATGCGGTGGAAAATACAACTGATTAACATTATAAAATATGTCACGTTTATCTGCTAATTTTGATATGTACCAAGCGAATTCAATCATTTTTACAAATTGCGGAGCACATAATAAATAATGAATTAATAATTGAATTCGAATTGCATCATATCGCGAATTTAATTCTTTCTTTTCTCCGCTAACCATAGTATCCGGACAGTTTTGAATATATCTTATAATAATTTTCACTTGCCTATAAAAACAGAAATAAATAAATTTACAACTAATTCATAAACAGTCATCTATTTTTTCTTTTAAATTGTCACTACGCGAATTTGAACTCGGCTCGCATGGATGCAAAATAGTAGGTGCACGCCTAACCTGCATAGTTAGCGCGCTTCATGCAAAATTATGGCTATCCATTGTACTTACCGTACAGCTGAATAATACATATTTTTATAATAAATTTTCTCCGAAACTAAAACCTATACACCCAAAAGTCCTGATACGGTTTATACTCTCGTCCTCCCCTTTCGAATGCACTATGGCTCATTCAAAAGTAGAGTTACCAGTTCGTGGCATTTTCTTGTAAATATAAAAAGATTAAGAAATACTTACTCTAAATCGCTGAGATTCTACGATGTATACACGGTGAAGGCTCGCAAAATTTTTTAAAAAAATTTTACACGGCAAATCTGTGACAGCTCCTTATATAGTATGTACAATGTACGTGACTGTACATCGATCTCGAAAAAAGGTACGCGAAAACTTCGCAAATTCAAAGAATGACACTAATCATTTTCATATCTTATTGTTAGATCTGCACGTGTTTTCATCTTCATGCTCTCGCGCTTCCACTCATTCGCGTTCTCTCTCTCTCTCTCTCTCTCTCTCTCTCTCTCTCTATCTCGCTCCTTCATTCATCCACCTTTGCATTTCACATTCATGCTCTCTACCATTCAAATTTACATCTCATGTTCTATGTCTCTTTTTTACACCAGCCCGTTCTCTCACACTCGCATTCTTTTTTATAGTTATATTATTCTTAATTTAAAATTACTTTTGAAGTGTGGGAGAGGATTGAGATATGAAAAAGACAGATTAAAAATATTTTTAAACAAATATATTTTTTGTAATATGTACATTATGTTAACGTACAATATAAAATATTATTCTTTGCAAAAGCTAATAATTCACAATCAATAAGCGAAGTTTTGTCTGAAACTTTATGCAAGATTTTAGTTGCATCGCATTTATCAATAATACAATGGGATTTTATAATATTTACGAAATTCTTATATTTTTCACTAACACCTTGCGTATTCTGACATCTGAAAATATACATGCTCTACACATGTTTCAATTTCAAATAAAAATAATAAAGTTTAAGGTTGCATGTACATACATGTATCATGTAATATCAATTTTACAATGTTTGCATCTTAACACGTTCAATCATTAACTCGCATTCAATCATTAAATCGATAACGATAAAGTGATATTTGACTAGAAGTCATTCCACAGCTTCACGTCTTTCGACGAGCGATGTCAATGTTGCGTGAAACAATATTATTTGATTTCCGCGATTTTATTACCAAGAATGATTTCCACATGAGATATCAATCCCACGCAATATCCAAATATTTATAGGCTATGGCAATCAGCGCAAATCTCCGCCCTAGGATACGAGGCGTATGACATGGTTTATCAAAACTAGAAAAAATACAAAGAACTATAGAAAAAATGTAATTAAGTATAAAATATATAAAAGATTCATTAATTAATACTTACTCATTACGCTGCTTTTTGCATGCTTCATTTTGATCATTTGCAACGTAGTAATTCATCTTGCAAGTATCAACAGTGCTTATAATTAGTAGAAAGTGACTGATACATTTTATATGTCAGATTTCGTTTAAATACAGATACCTCCCACTTTTTTCTACGATGAAATCATCGAACACGTATAAAAAATGCAAATCTTACATTTTTTAATAGCATCGGTGTACGGCTGCGGTGGCAAAGTTTATTATGTATAAGTCCATTTATATCATATTTCTCAAAGATAATCGGGATAACATTATCTCATCGAGCACGTGTCAAAAATCTAAATCTTGCAACTTTCGTATAAGTCAATGACATTTTGAAAAATCGCAATGAAATCATCAAGTACGTGTCAAAAATGCAAACCTTGCATAGCGCCGATGTACGACTGCTACAATTACTGTTTCTCATAATCGTGAAATCATTTCACTGAACACGTGTAAAAAATGCTAATCTTGCAAAATAATACCGATGTACAGCTGCTGTTATCAAATACGTGTCAAAAATGTAAATCTCGCAATTTTTGTATAACGTCGATGTACAATTGTTGCTGCGCAAAATTCATTATGTATAAGTCAATGGCATTTTGAAGAATCGCGATGAAATCATCAGGCACGTGTTCAAAAATGCCAAATGTGTAAAAAAAACGCTGCATATACCAAACGATGCAGCATTAGGAGGATATATAAGGAGAAAAGTTTGAGATAGACCCAATCAGTAGTCATGCACAAAATGCAAAGTGACAAACGGATATAGAAGACATGGTGATAGACATTGCACTTCAAGAAGAAGATGAAGTGATAGATGTAGAAGTCTGTGAAGAAAACTGAAGTGACTTTGAAGTAGACATCGATGAAGTGATAGAAGACATTGAAAAAGAAGAAATGTCAGACTCGGATTCTTTCGGATGATTCTTGTTACAACAGTGATATAAAGGATGAGCTTGAAGAAGAAATATATCGAGTTTTAAACTGAGCTGAAATTAAAACTTTAGATACGTTGAAAAAGATGTGTATTATAGAGTTTTATTATATGGACCATCGTACAAAGTTTTGTTCATCGTGCATCGTAAATTTATCCGATTTATTCTCACGTTTTCACGCTGTTCGAAAGCATAACACAGACTCATATGTATTTCTCGATGGGTATTTCTGTTTGGAATATAGAAATCCATTGTATCAAATAATGCCATCTGTGTCCAATTTGCACGAAATGATTTACGAACAATTGTGAAGTGAACTGGATGATAACAAACATTCAAAGTGTCTGAGACAATGAGAATATAATGGCTTTTCTGCACGCATTAAAAACAGTGATAAGTGTGGATAATATGGATAAATGTTGGTATTTGGAAGGCATTTATGATGTTCTCAAAGGAAGAGAAACATCAACGCGTGTGAAACAGATTTCGCCGATACAATTTTTACGCGATCGAGAACTCGGCATACGCGGAATCAGTAACCACTTCATAAAACAGAAGGTCGAAATCGAAAGTGGACCTCCACGTGGAAAGCTCTGGACGCCTATAGTTGGATCACATTTTTCGATCTTCGACGTGCTGTAGAACTCGAACGGTTCAATGAATCGAGTTGGAACTTTGACAACTTTTATTCGGGATGACCTGAACTGCAAATTACCAAAGTTACAGCCAAATTCACCGGGACCCATTTTCACGTGGTTTTGTGCGGGGTCCTTTGTTATGTCTCGCACTATAAAGGAGTGAACGTTAGATTGAAATTTAAATACATTGAGAAAATCTATGAAAGGATTAAACGTTATCGTGTTCTGTACATCGCGATTCCTGCAGGTATTGGCAGGTGCGTCGAGCTAATCGTAATAGACAATTTTCGTTATTCAGATTTCAATCGTTGGCAAGATTCGAACGTTTTAACGGCGAGTCTCGACAGTTCCGATGAAGAGTGGAAATTGCGAAGAAATCATAAAGGTGTCTGTTTTAATTATCGCAACCTTAGGGAGGGGCATTATATCGTTCAGAATGATGAACGTTATTGTAAATCGTGCAAACAAGTCCTGTGCAAGTGTCTCATAGAAGAGTGTGACATAGTATAAGAAAAGACATGGAACAAATCGAACGCGACCTGCTTGAGCAATCCAGGCGAGTCGCTACCTTGGACGAATATTTCGCGTGGGCGAAGTGATGCGATGAGTGTGTGCAACGACTCGAAGAGCGCAGTCGAATCAAGCGTCCGCGGCTCTCGATCGGACATAGACAATCTGTGGTGTCGAGCATCGCGCGACTTGTGGGTGCAAAGACTATTGGAAAGATGTTTTATACATAACGGTGGCGGCTATGCGAGCGTGGCGTGGAGAGGAGTGAGTTTCAGTTGCACACAGAATAAATCGAACAAAGCAGGTTGAATGAATCGGACACAGTGTCGATCGGACACAGTGCAATCGGACACAGTGTCGATCAGACACAGTGTCTACGATTCGACACGCGTAAGGACTGTACCAGATGATGTACCGTCAACCGAGGTGTCCAGGTCACGAAGATCGCGACAGCTTCGCCTCCCCCTGCATCCCCACGTAAAAATTATAACATAACTATAGAGGCCCACATTCAACAACGTGAAAATGGAAATGAACAGCGTGGACACTTAGTTTTGTATGAAAAACAGAAGAAAATTAAGTGCGGTGTCGAATCGTGCAGTTGACGGGGGTCGCCTGGCATGGTCCCTACGCGTGCTCCGGTGCCGTTGATTCTCGTGGCGCACCTCTGTGTCGTGATCTTCGCGACCTGGACACTCCGGTTGACGGGGATCACCTGGCACGGTCCCTACGTGTGCCCCGGTGCCGCCGAACCCGTTGGTTCTCGTGACGGATCCCTACGTCGCGATCTTTGCGACCTGGACACCCCGGTTGACGGGGGTCGCCTGGCATGGTTCATACGCGTGCCCCAGTGCTGCCGAACCCATTGATTCTCGTGGCGCACTTCTGTGTCGTGATCTTCGCGACCTGGACACCCCGGTTGACGGGAATCGCCTGGCATGGTCCCTACGCTTATCTCGATGCCGCCGAACCCGTTGGTTCTCGTGGCGCACCTCTGTGTTGCGATTTTCGCGACCCGAACATTCTGGTTGATGGGAGTCACCTGGCACGGTCCTTACGCGTGTCAAATCGTGCAGTGTCGAATAGAGCAATGTCGAATCGTGGACACTGTGTCCGATCGAGACTGTGTCCGATCGCACTGTGTCCGATCGACACTGTCCGATTCATTCAACCTGCTGTGTCCGATTTATTCTGTACGCATCTGGGACGCTCCCGTGGAAGGATTCGTCTGGCGAGAGATCGATATCGCGTTCGATAATCGTATTTTGACCGGTGCGGTGATTAACACAGACTATATCGAGCCGCGGCAATTTTTGGAAGACGCTTGCAATGTAGTGCTCGAGCGAGTGCAAGACGTTTTAAGAAGATGCAACAGCGTAAAAGTGAATACCTTGTTCAACGGCGAATTTGTGACAGATGAAAAACGTGCGAACAAAAGTATCAACACACGAAACTGCAAACTTTTTCGTGCGTCAGATTTGCACGAGTAGTACGAGCAACGTGTCATTGAGCCTACTCTTACATTCTTCCAAGAGTTTCAGGAACGCGACAGTGGATGGGCGTTGTCGCGTATATTCAATTTTATCGTCAACATAAACAAATATAATCCACTGCACGCGGGATATTACATCGAGTTACCGCGGGAGATAAAATTTAAGGAAGCGATTATCAATATTCAATCTACGGACAATGCATGTTTCGCATGGTCTGTGGTGGCTGCTCTGCATCTGGTTGAAAGACACGCAGTACGAGAATCGTCGTATCCATACTGTACGACGGTACTAAATGTACAAAACATTATGTTTCCTGTGACACTTAATTAGATTAAAAAGTTTGAATCTTCAAACGATATCTCAATGAATGTATATTGCATTGAAAATAAGGAAATCCTGCCGATACAACTTACCACCCGGAAGAGGGAAAAGCATGTCGACTTGTTATGCAAGGTGACAACGACATTTCATGTACAGCGCGAAACGGGACATTAAAAATGTGTCCCGTCTCGTGAGTTCGCAATTGAGTATGAAAAAGAACAAAAAATAATTTTGCGATTGGTATGTATAAATTTTTATAATGAAATTGCGCAACAATTTGTGCTTATAAATGATTGTAATAAAATTGTGTGTTTTTTCCAGATGCTTGCACTATTTCAGTTCCAGCGAAAAATTGGAGACTCACAGTATCGACTGCCAGCAGATAAATGACTGTGCGATCCGATTACCGAGCAAGAACTACAAGTGGTTGACCTCAAAAAATTATGCCAGGAGGAACGGGTACTGTTTGTCGTTTACGCTGATCTGGAGTGCACACAGGAGAAGATAGACAAGGATTCGATAACGTCCACATCCGCGTACCAGCGTCACGAAGTATTTAGCATAGGATACTATGGACTGTATTCATAGTCGAAACTCAAGTCTGCTCTTAAGATGATCTTGGTCAAGGCAGCCTTATTCAATTGTTACGAACTTGTTATGAGTGTCCGTTTTTAGGTCAATACATTCAAGTATTTTACCTGGATCTTGGACTAATTAATCTACTCCAAAAAGGAAACGCATTTGATAAATCTTAAAACGAGGGTCTTTTTTATTTATATTTTCAAAATTTGGGTAATCAATTTGAAAGTCAATTTGAATTAACTTGTACGTTGAAGATTTGAACTCAATCGGAATTACTTCATGTGGTTTAATTAATTGAATCTTTTGGTTACTAATTTTAGCCTCTAATTCTTTTGATTTTAATATTAATGGGAAGGGATCCTGAGTTGTTTGAAAAGCTTTTTTGATTTGAAATTTAATACGTTTTAGTTGGACACGAATTTCACCCCTTTTAATTTTTCGAGTAGTCATGGAAATGGTTGTCAAGGAAATGAATTGTTGCAACACTCTTTAGTTGCAACAATCCTGATTAAGGATTGTAGGAAAACACCGTTGCAACTCTCCTTGGATGCAACGATGGAACGATTGGAATTAGGAACACCGTTGCAACTCTCCTTGGATGCAACGATGGAACGATTGGAATTAGGAACACCGTTGCAACACTCTTTGGATGCAACGATGATTTATGATTAAGTCGCAACACTTTTGGTTGCGACAAAAGATTCCGATGTATATCAAATTTTAAGAGTACCTCTATTTTACTTGAACAAAACGCGATTTAAAGATTTGGACGTAAGATAACAAATTCCGCTCCGCTTTAATCCGTCGCTTATTTATACCCTTATCATCTATACCCCTACTCTTAGATTTTACATTTTAAAATGGAGGAGAAAGGTTCTGTTTTAAATGTAATCTTATTCCGTTCGGCTCATGTCTTACCGTTCAGTAACCGGATAAATAATCAATATTATAGTGATAGCATTCAGTGACCGATATTAAGATAGCATTCTTTTAAATGAATTTCATCTTTTAAATTTAGTTCCGTAATACCTAACACAATCAAGATCGTGAAACAAGGCGATTTTCACGAAAAAGATTTCGCTCAAGGTAATCTTATTTGATTTGAGGTCGCCTTGGCGAAGACCGTACTTAAGACGATGCTTATTCTCGATCGGCTGTTTCCGTAGTATTTCTGTTGATTCCTCCAAGAATAAGAATGTCGAAACTTTTATAAAGTGTGTGCACATCTTGTACATCATTAACCATGACCATGTTTGTTATTTTCTTTTTCTCAAAAGAAATTTGCACGTTGCCATATCGTCACCCATTGGAGACGGGTTGCTAAAAACTTGACGAGTACCAATCTTCAAAAGTAATAATTAAAGTAAGTAAAACTATTTTTCATTTATCCTAATATTTTGATATTATTAATTTAAACAGTACAGAGTCATGCATTACTTTTTTTAACCTATTTTATATTTTCAGGTTTGGACTATATTTTTTATCGAACAGCAGCTACAAAACTTTGATACAAAGTAAGTATTATTATTGGTGTTGTTATTATTATTGTAGTGAGACAATCCATTGGCTATGTTAAGCAACAAAAATTTGATTGACGTATGCTCTTACCTTGAATAAAATCTAAAACACTGTCATTGTAAATCATTGTACTTCTATAATTATATAATTTTTCTGAAATTGGGGGATTTATCCAATGTTCGATTTTCTCTGCAAGAAGCATTGCATATCAAAGTTATTATGTCTAATTGTAAGGATTATTCCCATTCCCATTGCAGGCTATTTTTCCTTCAACATTACAAAATAACTACATTTGTATAAAAATTATTTATAGACACCTTTTATATTTGGCGTATGTTTACAGGATGTCATGTAATACCTTAGGCAAAAATAAACATTATTCATCAATGGATAAAAAAGTTTTTCTACAAATATTAGATCTGTTTAAACATGTCATAGAATTAAAAAAAAGTGATAGTAGTACATTAAAAGAAAAAGAGGAAGCATGGAAGGAAATTTGTAATAGATATAATGAATCTGCCTTAATTTCTCAAGAGGTAAAAAATGACAGTGTTAAACTTTTTATTTCATAATTATGTACTTAGACTCGATTGCATCAACATTATTTCGGCTTTAAGTAAGTTGTGTTTTTATTTATTTAGAAAGAAAGATGAAGATAGACATATGTTTAATTCTTGCTTAAAGCTAAAACGTTGGTGCAAACGTCAGGCCTTAGTTGTATATTTTATAATTTTAAAATTGTGTTATTTATAATTTTGTAAATAGAGAACTGTTCAACAATTAAAAAAATTATGGACAAATATAAAACAAGCTTAAAGAGAAGAAATCACAAAAGAGAGGCAATCACGTATGGCAACAGGTGGAGGACCAGAACAATCGGAAGCAAATATTGATCCGGATGTTGCTGTTATTGCACCTCACTTTGTGAAAACTGCGCCAGTTGCATTTACGTCTAATATGACGGAAAAAGAAATTACTGGTATGTACAAAACTAACATATAATTAAATTGAGACTTGAAAAGAGAATGCAATACCAATAATTAAACTCTTTGATGTTAATATTTGATTGCTTTGAGTTATACTTTGTTAATTTTTGGTGTATCCATTTTTTAAATAGTTTAATTGTACTTTGTTAAGTTTTTAAATTTTATTTTTAATAAATGTATTTATCCTTTTATATCTATTTTTTTGTTTTAATTTAACGTATACTCATGTTTGTTTTAACTTAACGTTTATTATTCTATTTTACTTTTTCTTTTAAAGTATCTTAATTTAACATTTCTTTTATTTTATGGTATATGTATTACACTCTTTTTTTATTGTTTGATAGATTGTTATATGTAATATATTTTGCATTAACATTCAGTAATTTTTTCTGCATTTTAGAAAAACATGATTTAGTAATGGAATTGATATATACAAATGATAACATTGATTTAATAAATGACGAAGATGAGCCAATTTTAGATAATGATACATGTACAATTTCACAAGGTGTTTATTATTTATATTACATATTTACATGTGAGATATATTGATTTTTTTAACAATTACTAAAAATTGCAACAGCGATAATATTTTCTTATTTTGCAGATACATCTGAAAATAAAGACAATGTAGAACAATGTGATAAAGAAAAGATGAATAAAGATTTAGAAGTTGTAGAATCGTATCCATTAAGTAGTGACAAAAACAAACGTACACGTATAATAAAAGGAAAAAGAGAGAAATAACAGACTTAAATGCAGAAAAAAATATACGAATAGAACGGATAAAACAAATTATGCAACAAAAAAAATACTTAGTAAATATTAAAGCAAACCACGAAGAAAAAATGGCTGCTATAAAGAAAAAACGTGAAAGAGAAATCAGTTATCTGCAATTAAAACATTTAAAAGAAATACATCAAGAAGAAATGAAAATTAAAAAAACAAAACTCAGAAATATTGAATATCAATTGCAGCAAAAGGAAAATATTGATCCTGATATATAATTGCATGATTATCTAAATCATTATGTCTACGGTATGTCTAATTCACCAAGTCAGTGTTATATTTTTAAGTCAGTGTTATATTTTTAAATAATATTACATTATGTTTGCTTCTTTTTAGTTTCAGTTTAGTTTATTGTGTTAGGTTTCATAATGTTACAGAAAATGTAATTATTGGATAATAAAAGAATATTGGCTGTGTAATACTGTTCATTAATTCATACACACGCACGCACCTATTTATATATATTTTATTATATACATATACAGTAGGTTTATCTAATCTGCTAATATAACAAACGTGTATAAAACTTCAAAGTTTCTTAGTCTTTATTTATTACAATTAATGTAATTTATCTGAACAAACGTTCAATCACTGAATTTCGAGTAGGTAAGATAGGAGAGTTCTAACCCAGGGGCAACGAGCGGGGTGCGGGGTGCGGGGCGCAGGGGTTCTCGGAGCGCGCGGGGGTATGACGTCACAGGCGTGAAAGCGCTTTTATGGCCGTCATAAAATTTTTTGTTGGTAGACCCAAGTTTGAGATACCTATCCTTGTATCGTATTTTAATAATATGAACAATACATTACAAAGATAAAACTATCTTTTCAAAATTTTCCAAGCGCCGATTTCAGGCTGCTAAAATTTATAATGTTATAAAATGATATTCTTTTTTCGAGAGTGCACATTTAATGAGAATTTTTGCGACGCATAAAGCTTCATTCTTTCATTCACCAGCTTCAGTTTTTTACAAGCTGTGAGAGAGAGAAAATCAATATGGATCGAATACAGGAGTCCTCAGAAATCAGGCGAGGACAAGAAGTACCAACCCTTGATACCACCGAGTCAATCATCGTCGCGGCCGTGGGAGAAAATGAAAGATTTTATTCATCGAAGATCGGACAAGAGCGATGGGTACAAACCCACGATATCGCCGAGTCAATCATCGTCGCGACCGTAGGAGAAAATGAAAGATTATGTTCATAAAAAATCGGTCGAATGCCAAGGATACCGTCCTCTAACATCGCCAAATTCATCACCGTCGAAGAAGAAATATAGTAAATAAAATTTTCGAGACCTAAGTCATCATCATTTCAAGTCATCATTTCAAAGTAATAAGGTATGTATCTTTTTTCTTTACGAACGCATTTTATCGAATGCAGTGAATATTCAGAAATTTTTCAAGTATTTTTTTCTTTTTTTTTTAGAAAGCGCTGTCGCAGTCGGGCCGCCAACTGTAGCTCGAACATAGCCAAGCACCGTCTCGCGCAATCTACTACTGATGCTTTAATATTCTTTTAATCTATTTTAAATGTAAAAAATTGTGAAAGGAATAAAAAACTAATTTTACATTTACGAACGATACATTATTTTGAAAGCGGAGCATGTACGGGGATACTCCATGGGCATGGAGCAGGGGGGGGATACAACTACGGAGAGGGAATCCGTGGTGGAGGGAATGTGTATTAGAGGCCCTACGACTGTGGATCCTACGACTGCGTGAAGGTTTTCTCGCCCCCACCCACTTTCCATCTTTTCTCGCCCCCACCCGCTTCTTATCTTCTCTCGCTCTATCGCTCCCGTTCCCCCATGCATCTCGCGTACCCACCCACTCGCTCGCTCGCCCGCTCTTTATACGCTTTTTTTCTTATTTTATTCTTTTTTATTATTTTTTCTTATTCTTATTCTTATTTTTATTATTATTTCTTATTTTTATTATTTTATCATTTCCTATTATTCTAAAATAGGAAAGGGAAGGGAGGGATACAAATTAACGATATCACGTTTCAGATTTTCATTTAAACATTTTTCTTAATTTTCACATACGTTTATACACATTTTTTTTACGTACTAAAAACTAAAGCCAACAACTCGCAATCGATGAGCTGATGCTTATCGAAAGCAACGCTGACGCGAATCATGTTCGGTACCTCTTTAGGATCCGTCGCAGTGGACGCGATATGTGAAAATTGTGTAAACTTTACATCAACCGAACCAACATTTTTAAATAACTGCTTAAATGCATCTAAATTAAATAGATGCACCGATCCAGATTAAACATGGAGAACAACGTCGATTCGGTCATCGTAAAACGTCCGTTCAAAGATTCGAGACGTACGAGCTTAATATTATTAATCGCGCAAGCGCTGATCGTTAGCGGTCCGACGCTCATAGAACTGCTGGTATCCTTCGAGTCGTTCCGAAGGAATTTTTGAATGTTCCATCGCTGCTCGTAGAATTTTCTCCACATTTCGAGAGACAGAATCGTCTCGTTTCCACGATTATCTCCCACGACGATCTCCACATAGCTCGGTGGGCCCACATTGATGCCAATTTCGAAGAATTTGTATCACGTGGCTGTCAGCGTATCGTCTACTCAGCTTGAATACATTTTGCATTGCACAATTGGATACATGTTTATGGCAACGTAAAGTATGTGTAGCGTCCATCTTTTTCAACGATTCCACGCCTTCGTAGTGCTCGTCGAGACTTTCGATGTAGACATCGTCTCTCGCATCGTCCAGGAGCAAATCCCGCAGTTATTCTCGTTTCTCAAGTCCCTTTACGTATACGATGGGTGAGTTTTCGCTCTCCGTCACATCCCGCAACGCTTTTGTAATCATGTCTCTAGCCGTGAAGTACGGAATCGTTCCGTGATCATCGCGCCAATGCAATCCATGATGTTTCAACCTCCAACCAGGATACGTGTTTTCTATCCGCTTTGCTGAGAAAATGCCATGGCTCGGAGGTTCCAAATATATAATGAGTGAGAATAAATCCGTCTCTGAGAGCGGCAAATTCTTTCACTACGAAGGAGTTTCTCCCGACGACGAAACCTTGCAGATCCACGAACATTGGTGTTGACATGGTTGCAGACATGACTGATTTATGTCGAGGAGCGGACTGCGGGAGGATCGCGGAAAGTTGTAGATTTTATATCGCTCCCTTCTCCAATGTTGCATGATTTTGGTCTACGGGTGATTCGGCATGGTGTGAGCTATCGATCACATCTTCGTTGAGAATTGGAGACCGATCAATTACGTCTTCCCTGCGATGAAAAAGTGAGTAGTATATTTCGCCGACGATAGATCCATGCAGATCCACGACGTAACTTTTCAGATTTACTATGTCTTCCCCGAGATGAAAAATTGGGAAGTATATTTCGCCGACAGTGCGTCCATTACGCAGATCCACGACGCAACCTTTCAGATTCACGTACGTTGGCGCGGACATGGTTGACGCTAGTGCGGACATGTCGAGGAGCGAAATGTGGGAGGATCGCGAAACGTTGTGGATTTTTATACCGCTACCTCTCTCCAACGTCGTATTTAGGTGATTTTGCGAACAATGTTGGTCAACGGGTTGTACTGAACCACGCGATCGTGTATGATGAGGCAATAGGCGGTAGTATTCGCCGGTACGTTCTCCTTACATTCGAATTCCAATCACACATCCACGGTTCCGCTCTTGACCGATTCATTTTGTCGAGAACAATCGATAATCACAAAGGGACCGTATTGTTTGAAAGTCGTGTTAGTGAGACTCGGCTCGAGATATTCATAACCGTAATAGCCTTTAATGAAACGCGCGTACATGTCGTACAGAATCGCATATTTCTTTTTATCAAAATCCAGATTCAGATCGTCGTATGGATAACACTCCGAGTTCAGGTAGATTTTCACATTGCTCAATTTGCAGTTGTCGAATCGGCTCACGTCTTCGAACAAGACGTTTTTCCGGCCGGTCTGTAGTGCGAAGATTACATATCGCAGCTTCTCGAGCTGCGAAGCGGTCTTGATGGCCCACGAATGCTTGGTTGTGCTCTGCAGTAGCGGAAACTCGTACAGATCCCACGAGCGAAAAGCCATGCTGACGTATCGTCCGCTTTCCAAGGCGCGCAGCATCGACAGCTTATTTATCTCGTTCACTAATACGTGTGGCATTCGCCATTGTATCTTGAATAATTCGATCGCGGGCTCTCGCACCAAATCTCCCATCACGCAATTGTTATCGTTGCGCGATCGTATCAGAATCAACTCGTGACGTGCGTTGATAACCACGCGTCTATAATCCTCGCAAAATCTCAGTAACATGTAGAGCGGCACGCAAAAATTGAAGTATCCGTCCGAGTTACTCTGTGGATTCCAGCCGGCGTTCCTCAAGATCACGCTTTTATCGGATGAGACCGTTACATAATTTTTGAGCGTGCTGGTTATTCCGACGTTTCTGTTGCGATCAATCTCCACACCATCGAGTTCGTATCGTATCTCGTCAAACATGAGCACGACGCAGTTATGTGCAAGTACCACGCTAGCTCCCGTATTTTCATTATTTATCTTTAATTTTCCCTCGATGTATAGAAAACTTTCGTGCGGTAACGTATACAGATCCTGTTGCTGTATGGGTATTCTTATCTCGTCGCTGTATCCGAATGTCGTATTGGCGTATGGATTGTACGTGTGAGTCTCGAGCTTGACGATGCGATCGTCGAAGATCGGCTCGTCCCCGATGTTGAGAATATCTGTCATCGTTAGGCGTTTCGCACCGCGAATCCCAGAGATTTTAGGAATGCAACGTTTGTTGCGCTTAGCTTCTTTCTCTCGATGGGCCGAGTATTACCGAGTGCGACAGTCGCGTTATCTCTCACGTGCCCCGAGCAGTTCAACACGAGCATCTCATGCCCGCTGGCGTCGCCGCACGTGCAATTTGACGGTGATTTCCTCCCCTCGAAAGTCGAGCAATCGTCCGTGCTGGTCGGTGAATGCATATCGTTAGATCCGTAATGCTCCGTACGATGACTGGCAGGTAAATGATCTGTGCCGGCCTTTCCAATATCTTATATCCTGGTGGCACGTTCGGTGAAAATTCGTGAATCATGTGCACGCGTTTGCAATAGCAACAGCTGTACACGCCGGCAGTCACGTTGCACTCTATGCGGATAATGTTCACATTCATAATGTTGATCGGCATGTCCGATGCGTGCCATTTTCGCGGTTGCAATATACGATTCGACGAGAATCCCAGCAACGAACCTATGTTGTCGGGCTTGTTAAAATTTACCCTGTAGGCGCATTTGATCTCGCTCCTCATCGTATTGTAATTAGCGCGCAGCGCTATCGGATATTCTCCATCCTCGTCGTCGTCGTCGTCGCTCGTTCAAGCGCGTTTTTTTTTCATTGCGACGGAGTGCGCGTTTCAAAAATTCATTTATGGCTTGCAGTTCGTACGATCCCTCGGGAATCGTAATTTCAGTCTCGTCATGGTCAAAGTAAAATTTATTGTTCGATGCATTCACGTTCGCTATCGTGTTGCAGGATTCAAAGTCCATCAGGCCGAGCTCGCAGTGGTCATCGCTCAAATCTATGGCTGGAGAGTAGTTTACCGCGAGAACGTTGCTTCTACCGCTCAGAGTGAGTGTCAACGACATTATTGAAAAACCGCCCATCAAACACTGAGTCGCAGCAGCAGCTCGTTAGGCTTTAAATTCGCGTGCGTCCACCGCCCGGAGAAACTGCAGGCACCTCTGACTGCAGATGCTCTGATCGTAGGTTTGATAGGACTTGCGGCTGTATTCTATCACGCAGTTCTCGAAATAACGCACCAGTTCTCTTGGCGGTCGAAGATTGCCAAAACTGTCGAAATATATCACGCGATCTTTCCTCTTAGCGTACGCCACCCAATGAGTGCCGGGGCTCGTCACGTTGTTCAGATTCACGATACCGCTCTTGTTTCGACGCGCACCGCCTATCGGTAATGAGTCGCGCATGAAAACGCCTCTAAAGTATGGTACGCACATACGCCTCGCCAGTTGATCCAACTGTACGTTCGTCGTCACACCCACGGGTATTTTTAACGTCTCCTGGACGTTTTTTTTTCTCTCTTTACAACACCCTGTCCGCGCTTGTACGGGCCGAGATACAGACCCCGTCTGCATTTGTACGGATCGAGATAGAGTCCACGACCCTCCACCGCGCGATTATGACGCTGCAACTCCTCGAGTTGGCGTCGCGCGGCTTTGCTGTCGTTCACCGCCTTTGCCACACCGGCCGCTCCACCGATCAGAGATCCAAGCGCGCCCAACATTGGCAGAATCGGAAGTATACCGCCGCATTTCGCTACCGGAAATATCCGTTTTTTCTTCGCCGGTGTCTTCTTTTTCTTCGTCTTTATACCCATACCGATCTTCGTCTTGGCTTTCATCGCTGCCCAGACAGTAGCGGCGGCTGCTCTCTCACCCAGACTAGAATCTCTCGCGATGATGCGTTTTCGCGCTTTCTCGGCGAGTATTTTGTCCGCCGCGTGTCTCTCGGCAAGATCGTAGCTCCGAGAATACGCTATGTCGTGCTCGCGGCACGCTGCGTCCAGTGGATTTATACCTCGATCACCTCTCGCCAAACGTTTCTCTAAGTGAGTTCCCGGATCACAAAACTGATAGCCGGGGATATGTAATTCGAAGGGAAGCGCATTTATCGCGCTATTGAGCAAACTGCCACCGCTTTTTACCGATTGGCTAGACGTCGTTGCAACTGACATTCGTGGCAATCCTTGATCAGCGGCGCCGGACCATCGATATGCGTTCGCTGAGACGGTAAATTATAATGTTGCAGGCAACGACGATACTCTTGAACTTCCAAATCCGCCTTATGATCTGGAAGTCTATCCCACACATAATCTATGCAATTATAAAACTGCCGTAATAGAACGATTTTTGGTACATAGTTCAACTGTTCGGCGGTTAAATCGCATATGTCACTGTTATCTGACAGAAGCAAAAACATTTCTGAGCGATTTACGATTCCGCGCGACTATAAATAGGCACGTTTGATTCCGTTCGATTCCGTTCTCTACTTAGAAGTGCAAAGAGAAATGAAATTTGTGCGGCAACCGCTGACGATACGCGTCACAAACTATGACGATAGATTGCGGACAATGGGGGACAGAGCGGAGGTGATAAAGCACGGTGCGATGCTGCCGACCACTGTACGCGCAATCATCTGCGGCCCATCGAATTGTGGTAAAACCAACGTTTTGATAAGTTTGTTGAAAAGTCCGCACGGCGTGCGTTTCGAGAACGTGTACGTGTACTCAAAGTCGCTGCAGCAGCCAAAGTATCAATATCTGGAGAAGCTACTGACATCGATCGATGAAATTGGCTATTTTACATTCTCTAATAACAGTGACATCATCCCGACGAGCGATGCGCGTCCAAACTCGATTTTTGTTTTCGATGACGTTGCGTGCGACAAACAAGATACGGTGAGAGAATACTTCTCGATGGGTCGGCACTCGAACGTCGACTGTTTCTATCTCTGTCAGACGTATGCGAGAATACCTAAACATCTAATACGCGACAACGCGAACCTATTGATGCTGTTCAAGCAGGATGCTACCAATTTGAAACATGTTTACAACCATCACGTGAACACTGACATGTCGTACGGGGATTTCTGTGCGTTTTGTAACGATTGTTGGCAGCGTGAGTACGAATTCGTAGTGATAGACAAGGACAGTCCGCTTACGAATGGGCGATATCGAAAAGGATTTAACATGTTTGCGATACCACAACACAGTTAGTCGTCGATACTCCATCGAGGCAAACGCGAACGATCTGTCGATATGGCGGGGAACAAAGATATTCGTGAACGTGAAAAGATCGCGAGGGAGATTGAGAAGACGAGTGAATCGATTCGCAAGAAATATCGCGCTTTGAAGACTGGTAAGATCGAGGATGATATCGCGGTGAAGACGCACTTCAAGCCTATTATCGAATCGCTGCAAAGGATGGTTGAAAATTCTGGCATGCGCACGATAAAGGAAGAACGGCGTGATGATGACAACCACGCCAAGCCGGTCATAACGCTCACGACAACGAGATGCTGTCGATCATCGAGGAACTTCGTGAAGCTGGTATCATTATAAATTAACCGGAGTATCCTCAAAACGAACCAGTCGATTGGCGTCACTCACATCGAAAAATGCCTGTCAATAAATTCGGTCTATTTGAACGGAGAAATGACTCGATCAGCGGCTGGAGCGAAGCGTCGAGCAAACGTAGACGATCCACCAGCTCGTTGAGATCGTCCCAGTGCACGTAATCAATCGCATTGTCGTTCAACGTCATAGCGCGAGGCAATCCTTCTCCAGATTTGCTCTTGAATTCGATCGATAGTAACGGCGCGATTACATATTTGTACTTATAGCCTCTGTTGCCCGATATGCGATTAAGCGCATTATAATTGAGTCTATGCGCGTTCGTCAGCAGCAGTATATTCTTGTAGTTTAGCTTATCTTTCTCTGTATAGACGCTGTTAGCGGGCAATTTCTTGAAGATCAACTCATAAAGACCAGGCGTACCGGCGAATCGTACGCCATCGATATGTTGTCAGCGTTGTCCACGCCAATTCGCACCTCCACTCTGTCCCCCATTGTCCGCAATCTATCGTCATAGTTTGTGACGCGTATCGTCAGCGGTTGCCGCACAAATTTCATTTCTCTTTGCACTTCTAAGTAGAGAACGGAATCGAACGGAATCAAACGTGCCTATTTATAGTCGCGCGGAATCGTAAATCGCTCAGAAATGTTTTTGCTTCTGTCAGATAACAGTGACATATGCGATTTAACCGCCGAACAGTTGAACTATGTACCAAAAATCGTTCTATTACGGCAGTTTTATAATTGCATAGATTATGTGTGGGATAGACTTCCAGATCATAAGGCGGATTTGGAAGTTCAAGAGTATCGTCGTTGCCTGCAACATTATAATTTACCGTCTCAGCGAACGCATATCGATGGTCCGGCGCCGCTGATCAAGGATTGCCACGAATGTCAGTTGCAACGACGTCTAGCCAATCGGTAAAAAGCGGTGGCAGTTTGCTCAATAGCGCGATAAATGCGCTTCCCTTCGAATTACATATCCCCGGCTATCAGTTTTGTGATCCGGGAACTCACTTAGAGAAACGTTTGGCGAGAGGTGATCGAGGTATAAATCCACTGGACGCAGCGTGCCGCGAGCACGACATAGCGTATTCTCGGAGCTACGATCTTGCCGAGAGACACGCGGCGGACAAAATACTCGCCGAGAAAGCGCGAAAACGCATCATCGCGAGAGATTCTAGTCTGGGTGAGAGAGCAGCCGCCGCTACTGTCTGGGCAGCGATGAAAGCCAAGACGAAGATCGGTATGGGTATAAAGACGAAGAAAAAGAAGACACCGGCGAAGAAAAAACGGATATTTCCGGTAGCGAAATGCGGCGGTATACTTCCGATTCTGCCAATGTTGGGCGCGCTTGGATCTCTGATCGGTGGAGCGGCCGGTGTGGCAAAGGCGGTGAACGACAGCAAAGCCGCGCGACGCCAACTCGAGGAGTTGCAGCGTCATAATCGCGCGGTGGAGGGTCGTGGACTCTATCTCGATCCGTACAAATGCAGACGGGGTCTGTATCTCGGCCCGTACAAGCGCGGACAGGGTGTTGTAAAGAGAGAAAAAAAAACGTCCAGGAGACGTTAAAAATACCCGTGGGTGTGACGACGAACGTACAGTTGGATCAACTGGCGAGGCGTATGTGCGTACCATACTTTAGAGGCGTTTTCATGCGCGACTCATTACCGATAGGCGGTGCGCGTCGAAACAAGAGCGGTATCGTGAATCTGAACAACGTGACGAGCCCCGGCACTCATTGGGTGGCGTACGCTAAGAGGAAAGATCGCGTGATATATTTCGACAGTTTTGGCAATCTTCGACCGCCAAGAGAACTGGTGCGTTATTTCGAGAACTGCGTGATAGAATACAGCCGCAAGTCCTATCAAACCTACGATCAGAGCATCTGCAGTCAGAGGTGCCTGCAGTTTCTCCGGGCGGTGGACGCACGCGAATTTAAAGCCTAACGAGCTGCTGCTGCGACTCAGTGTTTGATGGGCGGTTTTTCAATAATGTCGTTGACACTCACTCTGAGCGGTAGAAGCAACGTTCTCGCGGTAAACTACTCTCCAGCCATAGATTTGAGCGATGACCACTGCGAGCTCGGCCTGATGGACTTTGAATCCTGCAACACGATAGCGAACGTGAATGCATCGAACAATAAATTTTACTTTGACCATGACGAGACTGAAATTACGATTCCCGAGGGATCGTACGAACTGCAAGCCATAAATGAATTTTTGAAACGCGCACTCCGTCGCAATGAAAAAAAAACGCGCTTGAACGAGCGACGACGACGACGACGAGGATGGAGAATATCCGATAGCGCTGCGCGCTAATTACAATACGATGAGGAGCGAGATCAAATGCGCCTACAGGGTAAATTTTAACAAGCCCGACAACATAGGTTCGTTGCTGGGATTCTCGTCGAATCGTATATTGCAACCGCGAAAATGGCACGCATCGGACATGCCGATCAACATTATGAATGTGAACATTATCCGCATAGAGTGCAACGTGACTGCCGGCGTGTACAGCTGTTGCTATTGCAAACGCGTGCACATGATTCACGAATTTTCACCGAACGTGCCACCAGGATATAAGATATTGGAAAGGCCGGCACAGATCATTTACCTGCCAGTCATCGTACGGAGCATTACGGATCTAACGATATGCATTCACCGACCAGCACGGACGATTGCTCGACTTTCGAGGGGAGGAAATCACCGTCAAATTGCACGTGCGGCGACGCCAGCGGGCATGAGATGCTCGTGTTGAACTGCTCGGGGCACGTGAGAGATAACGCGACTGTCGCACTCGGTAATACTCGGCCCATCGAGAGAAAGAAGCTAAGCGCAACAAACGTTGCATTCCTAAAATCTCTGGGATTCGCGGTGCGAAACGCCTAACGATGACAGATATTCTCAACATCGGGGACGAGCCGATCTTCGACGATCGCATCGTCAAGCTCGAGACTCACACGTACAATCCATACGCCAATACGACATTCGGATACAGCGACGAGATAAGAATACCCATACAGCAACAGGATCTGTATACGTTACCGCACGAAAGTTTTCTATACATCGAGGGAAAATTAAAGATAAATAATGAAAATACGGGAGCTAGCGTGGTACTTGCACATAACTGCGTCGTGCTCATGTTTGACGAGATACGATACGAACTCGATGATGTGGAGATTGATCGCAACAGAAACGTCGGAATAACCAGCACGCTCAAAAATTATGTAACGGTCTCATCCGATAAAAGCGTGATCTTGAGGAACGCCGGCTGGAATCCACAGAGTAACTCGGACGGATACTTCAATTTTTGCGTGCCGCTCTACATGTTACTGAGATTTTGCGAGGATTATAGACGCGTGGTTATCAACGCACGTCACGAGTTGATTCTGATACGATCGCGCAACGATAACAATTGCGTGATGGGAGATTTGGTGCGAGAGCCCGCGATCGAATTATTCAAGATACAATGGCGAATGCCACACGTATTAGTGAACGAGATAAATAAGCTGTCGATGCTGCGCGCCTTGGAAAGCGGACGATACGTCAGCATGGCTTTTCGCTCGTGGGATCTGTACGAGTTTCCGCTACTGCAGAGCACAACCAAGCATTCGTGGGCCATCAAGACCGCTTCGCAGCTCGAGAAGCTGCGATATGTAATCTTCGCACTACAGACCGGCCGGAAAAACGTCTTGTTCGAAGACGTGAGCCGATTCGACAACTGCAAATTGAGCAATGTGAAAATCTACCTGAACTCGGAGTGTTATCCATACGACGATCTGAATCTGGATTTTGATAAAAAGAAATATGCGATTCTGTACGACATGTACGCGCGTTTCATTAAAGGCTATTACGGTTATGAATATCTCGAGCCGAGTCTCACTAACACGACTTTCAAACAATACGGTCCCTTTGTGATTATCGATTGTTCTCGACAAAATGAATCGGTCAAGAGCGGAACCGTGGATGTGTGATTGGAATTCGAATGTAAGGAGAACGTACCGGCGAATACTACCGCCTATTGCCTCATCATACACGATCGCGTGGTTCAGTACAACCCGTTGACCAACATTGTTCGCAAAATCACCTAAATACGACGTTGGAGAGAGGTAGCGGTATAAAAATCCACAACGTTTCGCGATCCTCCCACATTTCGCTCCTCGACATGTCCGCACTAGCGTCAACCATATCCGCGCCAACGTACGTGAATCTGAAAGGTTGCGTCGTGGATCTGCGTAATGGACGCACTGTCGGCGAAATATACTTCCCAATTTTTCATCTCGGGGAAGACATAGTAAATCTGAAAAGTTACGTCGTGGATCTGCATGGATCCATCGTCGGCGAAATATACTACTCACTTTTTCGCAGGGAAGACGTAATTGATCAGTCTCCAATTCTCAACGAAGATGTGATCGATAGCTCACACCATGCCGAATCACCCGTAGACCAAAATCATGCAACATTGGAGAAGGGAGCGATATAAAATCTACAACTTTCCGCGATCCTCCCGCAGTCCGCTCCTCGACATAAATCAGTCATGTCTGCAACCATGTCAACACCAACGTTCGTGGATGCAAGGTTTCGTCGTCGGGAGAAACTCCTTCGTAGTGAAAGAATTTGCCGCTCTCAGAGACGGATTTATTCCCACTCATTATATATTTGGAACCTCCGAGCCATGGCATTTTCTCAGCAAAGCAAATAGAAAACACGTATCCTGGTTGGAGGTTGAAACATCATAGATTGCATTGGCGCGATGATCACGGAACGATTCCGTACTTCACGGCTAGAGACATGATTACAAAAGCGTTGCGGGATGTGACGGAGAGCGAAAACTCACCCATCGTATACGTAAAGGGACTTGAGAAACGAGAATAACTGCGGGATTTGCTCCTGGACGATGCGAGAGACGATGTCTACATCGAAAGTCTCGACGAGCACTACGAAGGCGTGGAATCGTTGAAAAAGATGGACGCTACACATACTTTACGTTGCCATAAACATGTATCCAATTGTGCAATGCAAAATGTATTCAAGCTGAGTAGACGATACGCTGACAGCCACGTGATACAAATTCTTCGAAATTGGCATCAATGTGGGCCCACCGAGCTATGTGGAGATCGTCGTGGGAGATAATCGTGGAAACGAGACGATTCTGTCTCTCGAAATGTGGAGAAAATTCTACGAGCAGCGATGGAACATTCAAAAATTCCTTCGGAACGACTCGAAGGATACCAGCAGTTCTATGAGCGTCGGACCGCTAACGATCAGCGCTTGCGCGATTAATAATATTAAGCTCGTACGTCTCGAATCTTTGAACGGACGTTTTACGATGACCGAATCGACGTTGTTCTCCATGTTTAATCTGGATCGGTGCATCTATTTAATTTAGATGCATTTAAGCAGTTATTTAAAAATGTTGGTTCGGTTGATGTAAAGTTTACACAATTTTCACATATCGCGTCCACTGCGACGGATCCTAAAGAGGTACCGAACATGATTCGCGTCAGCGTTGCTTTCGATAAGCATCAGCTCATCGATTGCGAGTTGTTGGCTTTAGTTTTTAGTACGTAAGAAAAATGTGTATAAACGTATGTGAAAATTAAGAAAAATGTTTAAATGAAAATTTGAAACGTGATATCGTTAATTTGTATCCCTCCCTTCCCTTTCCTATTTTAGAATAATAGGAAATGATAAAATAATAAAAATAAGAAATAATAATAAAAATAAGAATAAGAATAAGAAAAAATAATAAAAAAGAATAAAATAAGAAAAAAAGCGTATAAAGAGCGGGCGAGCGAGCGAGTGGGTGGGTACGCGAGATGCATGGGGGAACGGGAGCGATAGAGCGAGAGAAGATAAGAAGCGGGTGGGGGCGAGAAAAGATGGAAAGTGGGTGGGGGCGAGAAGACCTTCACGCAGTCGTAGGATCCACAGTCGTAGGGCCTCTAATACACATTACCTCCACCACGGATTCCCTCTCCGTAGTTGTATCCCCCCCCCTGCTCCATGCCCATGGAGTATCCCCGTACATGCTCCGCTTTCAAAATAATGTATCGTTCGTAAATGTAAAATTAGTTTTTTATTCCTTTCACAATTTTTTACATTTAAAATAGATTAAAAGAATATTAAAGCATCAGTAGTAGATTGCGTGTTGCGGTGCTTTGCTATGTTCGAGCTATGATTGGCGGCCCGACTTGCACAGGGCTTTCTAAAAAAAAAAGAAAAAATACTTGAAAAATTTCCGAATATTCACTGCATTCGATAAAACGCGTTCCTAAAGAAAAAAGATACATACCTTATTACTTTGAAATAATGACTTGAAATGATGATGACTTAGGTCTCGAAAATTTTATTTACTATATTTCTTCTTCGACGGTGATGAATTTAGCGATGTTAGAGGACGGTACCCTTGGCGTACGACCGATTTTTTATGAACATAATCTTTCATTTTCTCTCACGGTCGCGACGATGATTGACTTGGCGATATCGTGGGTTTGTACCCATCGCCCTTGTCCGATCTTCGATAAATAAAATCTTTCATTTTCTGCCAAGGCCGCGACGATGATTGACTCGGTGGTATCAAGGGTTGGTACTTCTTGTCCTCGCCTGATTTTTGAGGACTACACTCCTGTATTCGATCCATATTGATTTTCTCTCTCTCACAACTTGTAAAAAACTGAAACTGGTGAATGAAAGAATGAAGCTTTATGCGTCGCAAAAATTCTCATTAAATGTGCACTCTCGAAAAAAGAATATCATTTTATAACATTATAAATTTTAGCAGCCTGAGATCGGCGCTCGGAAAATTTTGAAAAGATAGTTTTATCTTTGTAATGTATTGTTCATATTATTAAAATACGATACAAGGATAGGTATCTCAAACTTGGGTCTACCAACAAAAAATTTTATGACGGCCATAAAAGCGCTTTCACGCCTGTGACGACAATTCCAAATGCGTTTAACTTTATGCCTTAATGCAACTGGAGGCAACTTTGAACATTTTCTTCGTGGCTAAAGTTATAATCGCACATGATAACAATAACAATAGAGTGGCACTGTGATAAACTTACAAACTTACTTACTGTGCCCAAAACTTACAAAAATTATAAAAAATTGAGTAATTTTTGAGATTTTGACCTTTCAACGACCTTGATAACGGTAGTACCTTCAAAGTCGTTCATGCTCGGTAGACCATTGCATCTCTGAAAGTGATCTGAACCTTTTTAAATGCTTGCAATGTCAACGGATACAATTTCAACTATTTTCGCATATTTGACCTTCAGTGACCTTGAAATGACCTTTACAAAATAACCATTTTATACGTAAAATTTCCCGCTCTTTTAAAATCCGGGATAAAAAATAGGGGTTCCCATTTAAAAATGTCATCATAACTCCCATATGACCTTGAAAATGACCTTGAAGGTCAAATTCACTAGTACCATTGTGTGACCCCCTTCATCCCCAACAACTTTTGTCTGAACCATTTTTCGGTTTTCTGTCTTCGGTGCAGAGAATTTTAACTGCATAGATTAAAATGGCCCACCATGTATATATATATATATATAAAATAAGGTTTGATATATATATATACAGGGTGGGCCAAAAGTCTGGATACACCCTAATATCTCATAAACTATGCACTTTAGAAAAATATGTTTCAGACAAAAGTTATAAGGCTTAAAAAGACGCATTTAATGATAGTAGTCATTTGACCTGGGATGGCGTTGTTAAGGTCACGTCAAGATCAACTTAATTTTTTTAAATGGAACCCCCTACTTTTTATTTCAGATCCTTGTAGGTTATGTTGAGACGTTTTCAAAACGCGTATAATAAACGCTTTTCCGATGAGAACTTCACGAGTTATGAGTCTTTAAAATTCAAGTACCGCCGGCATTAGAGTTATCCAAGATGTACCACGTGGAGGTTGCTCGATCGGATTTACATCTCTTGTGCGCGCGTGTGTGTGCGTGTGTGCGTGCGTGTGTGCGTGCGTGCGTGCGTGCGTGCGTGCGTGCGTGCGTGCGTGCGTGCGTGCGTGCGTGCGTGCGTGCGTGCGTGTGTGCGTGTGTGTGTGTGTGTGTGTGTGTGTGTGTGTGTGTGTGTGTGTGTGTGTGTGTGTGTGTGTGTGTGTGTGTGTGCGTGTGTGTGCGTGTGTGTGTGTGCGTGTGCGTGTGCGTGTGCGTGTGCGTGCGTGTGCGTGTGCGTGTGCGCGTGTGCGTGTGCGTGTGTGTGTGTGTGTGTGTGTGTGTGTGTGTGTGTGTGTGTGTGTGTGTGTGTGTGTGATTCAGATCAGGACCCTGAGGTTCGTCACTCCCCCAGTATTTTTTGACTCCAAACCCTCTGCGTTACATGTGTGTGAGTTTGTTCGCGCGTGTCCACGCGCGCGTGTAAATGATTGAGCGAGCGAGCAAACAAATGATCGAGTGAGTAAGTGGTCGAGTGAGTGAGGGAACGAGTGAGTGATCGATTGAGCGAGTAATCGAACGATTGGGCGAGTGAGTGAGCGCGCGGGTGTACGAGTGAATTAGCGAGTAAGTAAACAAATGAACGTGAATTATAATAAATGTTCGAACTGTTGACCTTGTACAGCTCGACAATGACCTAATCGGTAATAAAAAGCACTACAAACGTTTTCCAACGTTTCAGGCATAATTAATGCCACTTCGGTAATGATTCAGTGTCGTAACTCATTTAAATTTCGAGGTTTAGTTTTGTAGACTCGATCTTTTAAATGACCCCAAAAGAAAAAGTCTAAAGGAGTCAAGTCAGGTGAACGAGGTGGCCACTCGATCGCTCCTCTCCTTCCTATCCATCTTTCAGGAAAAGTTTTGTTTAAAAAATTTCGCACTTCCAATCCGAAATGTGGAGGAGCACCATCCTGTTGAAACCAAACAAAATTTAAATCAAAAATATTTCGAATACCAGGAACAATGTCATCTCGGAGCATAGTCAGATACTTGTCAGCTGTTAGAGTTCCATCAATAAAGAATGGCCCTATTATGTGCGTTCCCGCTATTCCCGCCCATACATTTAGTTTCTGTGGATATTGGGAGTTTGCTTCTCTCATCCAATGCGGATTAAAATCATTCCAATATCGACTGTTATGCCTGTTTACTGTACCGTCTAATAAAAATGTTGCTTCGTCTGAAAAAACAATTTTATTCATAAGATCAGGCTGTTCATCAATTTTCTGCATCATAATTTCACAAAATTCTTCCCGACGATCAAAATCACCCGCAACTAATTCTTGAACAAGATTAATTTTGTATGGGTGAAATTTTGCATTTTTGAGAACACGACGAATGGATGTCGTGCTCGTGTCATGTGCCTGTGAGGCTTTTCGGACAGATAATTGAGGGTCTTCTACGAATGATTGTAATATCTCTATCGAGGAGTTTTCATTTGTAACGGTCTTAGGCCTACCTGATCTTTGCCGATCTTTAACGATTCCTGTATCTCGAAAACGCTGACACGTTTTCTGAACAGTGGCTGCAGAAATCTGTTGACGATCAGCTCGAAACTCAATATTAAATAATTCTCGGACTTCTCTAAAGGATTGCTCGCGATCTCCGTATCCTCGCATCATCAAAATAGTTATTCGTTCTCTTTCGGTAAGCGCCATTTCAATTAAATCCGTGAATTACAAACGTAATGTCTAGTTTATTGAAAATTCTTCAGTTGGAGATATCTTAGACCTGCTCGATCTTTATCGATCCTAAATCTTGAAAACTTCAAGTGTAACTAAGCAAGTTAGCGAGTTAGTGAGCGAGTAAATGAGCGAGTCAGTGAGCGACAGTGTGGCAAATTGTCCCACGCGGCTGCAGGTCCCACGAGGCTACGCGTAGGAGTAGAATGGGGGTAACTCGTACACCCGCGCGCTGACTCACTCGCTCAATCGTTCGATTACTCGCTCAATCGATCACTCACTCGTTTCCTCACTCACTCGACCACTCACACGCAAACAAGAGATGTAAATCCGATCGAGCAACCTCCACGTGGTACATCTTGGATAACTCTAATGCCGGCGGTACTTGAATTTTAAAGACTCATAACTCGTGAAGTTCTCATCGGAAAAGCGTTTATTATACGCGTTTTGAAAACGTGTCAACATAACCTACAAGGATCTGAAATAAAAAGCAGGGGGTTCCATTTAAAAAAATTAAGTTGACCTTGACGTGACCTTAACAACGCCATCCCAGGTCAAATGACTACTATCATTAAATGCGTCTTTTTAAGCCTTATAACTTTTGTCTGAAACATATTTTTCTAAAGTGCATAGTTTATGAGATATTAGGGTGTATCCAGACTTTTGGCCCACCCTGTATATATATATATATATATATCAAACCTTATTTTTTCATCAGTAACAGGATTAGCAATAGGCGTGAGTAAAAACGGTATGGACGGATAACCGGCATCTCCAACTAACATGCCATCAAATTCATTTTGTCTATATAAACATTAAGACATCCTATGTATGTCCTATGTATGTACATATATGGATATTTCATATTCTATGTATATGTAAAGAATGTGAAAAGTATATACAGCGCATATCATATGTATGTGAAATAATTACCACATGTATGTACATAGGATATCCATAGTACACACATAAGTATATTCTAAAAATATGCAATGTATATTCATAGTATATACATAAGGTATATTTTAAGACTGTGCAATGCACATTCATGGTATGTACATGGGGTATATCCCGAGGATGTACATTACACATTCGTGGCATATACATGCGATATACCCGAAAAATGTGCATTACACATTCATTGTATGTACCTACGTGTATCCCATACAGCACACAAATGTTGAAGCAACATCTCAGAAATATTGCGTTATAATAGTGCAATGTTACACCAATATTGTAAACTATGTGTTATTTTCAAAATGTACATATTTAAAATAAGAGCATCTATTTCATAAATTAGATGCCTTACTGAGGTTACATTCAACGCATTTACGCAAAGAAACATCGTGCTTTGAATAGTTAAAAGATGAACTTTAAGCTTATTTATATAGATTCCGAAACGTACTTTACTTACGAGAAAACGAATAACCCTTGCGACTCCTAGCGGCGTGAGTCGAACTTATGCGAGTTTGTGGATATCTAACCTAACCAAGAAAGAGCGCTTTCTTGCAACGCAGTAACTTTTCTATAAAAGGATTTTATAAAAATTTTAAAATGATATTATTTATTTGTTACACACCTTGCTACATATATATATATATATATATATCCAGTAATGACTAATTTCTGCGTAATTCAAAATATATTATAAGAGATATTACAAGTATATTCTAAGGATATACAAGAAGTAATACTATACGAGATATTATAGGAATTTTTTCTGTAAATATTAGTATAGGAATTTTCTGTAAATAATGTACATGATACATATATTCATAGTATGAATACAGAATATTTGACTGATATCATGTGCTGTTTTGGTTATAATTTATTATTCAATATTCTTTCAACATTGTAGTGACATAAAGAATCAATGTAAGAAAATCAACATAAATTTAACATTGAAAAATATTGATATCTTAACACTCAACATTGCAACGTCTTAGCAACGTTTTAACTTCTGTGCTGTATGGGGTATATACAGGCAGCGGTCTCGTTCAAATATATATGTTATGCATATTCATATAATATTCTATATACATCCATAAATATATCTACATCAGCATATATAACACGTATATACATTTGATGTATTTACATTTCATGTATATGAGATATATTCTATGTATATACAGGCAGTAGTCTCGTTCGAATATATATGTTATGTATATTCATACAATATTCTATGTACATCCATAAATGTATCTACATCAGCATATATAATATGTATATACATTTGATGTATATACATTTCATGTACATGAGATATATTCTACGTATATACAGGCAGTAGTCTCGTTCGAATGTACATGTTATGTATATTCATACAATATTCTATGTCCATCCATAAATGTATCTATATCAGCATATATAATATGTATATACATTTAATGTATATACATTTCATGTACACGAGATATATTCTATGTATATACTGGCAGTAGTCTTGGTCGAATATACAAATCATGTATATCCATTCAATGTCCTATGTATATCCATAAGTACATGTACATTTGTGTATATTCTTTGTATGTACATAGTATGTACAGTATATTTTTTTCACATTATGGATATTCCATGTATATACAAGGATATCATGTTTACTGGGTATCATATATATGGTATATACATGAATTTTGAAAAATCCTACTGTTACGTCCAGACCTCCGGAATATGGAGAAGGAGGGAAGCGAAGGAAAGGTTTCCCGAGAGAGAGAAAGATGGAGGGGATGGAAGGACGGAACGGACTCCTTGTAATCTCGCCCGTTTGTGCGGGCGAGTCGAGCACACGATTTCAAGCCTCCGAATTTGGGTCAACGTCTGGGACAGACGCTATGACGCCAAAGTCAGAGCAATGTGCTCGTGGTCCCTATTTTGGGTCAGAGAATTGAATCTCTTTTACCCGGGGATGGGACCTCGTGCGATTCCCAGGCGAGGGAGCGGGAGAAGTAACGGGTGGTTAAAATGAAATTAGAGAAATTATATTTAACTTACATTTATTTCAAATGAAAAAAAAAAGAAAAAGGGGAATTATAAATTTAAGTATAAGATTGAACTATGAACTTAACATAAGAGAGAAGAAAAGAAAAAAAATGATTATAAAATTAAACTAAAATATACATAGTTGATTAATAGGTAGTTTATTAAGACTAATATAAAAGTGATATTCGTGTTTGCGAGCGAAGATTTATACATTATTTCGTATGTGTGTGAGTGTGTGTGTGTGTGTGTGTGTGTGTGGAGGGATTTAGATCTTCCGAGCGATCTTCCGAGGGGCCTCTTCCGTTTCGTCGGGTTCTTCGATGACGCCGCGGTCTTCGCGTTCGTCGGGCTCTTCGATGACGCTGCGCTCTTCGCGTTCGTCGGGCTCTTCGATGACGCCGCGCTCTTCGCGTTCGTCAGGTTCTTCGTCCTCGTCGGAAGGAGGAGAGGGGGAGTAGGAAGGGGCCCACTCGTCGTCCGAAAAATCGAACGGGTGGTGATTCGGGGAACCCGAAGGAGGAGTCGGCGGAGGGGTAGGCGGGAGCACGGTCCAGAAGGGACTGTGGCGAGCGAGAGGGTTGAAATCAAAACGCGGGAATAACCCGGCGGCTTCAAGATCGTCGATCTCGTTTAATAAGAAGTTTAAGTCGCGGTCGAATTCCCCGTCGATCTCGCGGTTTTCCTCGGGATTATTCAGTAGATAGGAGAGAAAACAAACCGAAGTTCCGATATTGCGTCTGACACGTACGCGGATTCTGAGTTCTCACAAAAGAAAGGCTTGGACTTACTATTGCTGATGTTCGGTAGACGTTAGCGTTGGTCGGTGGGGCCCTTGAAAGGTCGGTTTAGGTCGGGCGGTGCACAGACTGGTGGACGTGGGCCAACACTCGGCGGTTTTGCTGCACTCGCGAATACCAAGTATAACGCCCGCACAACCGATTTTGAACTAGAGACTGGGCTGCTTATTAGACGGAGTTGGCAAAAACTGCCGATTGGACTGGGTATTAAATGAAAGAAAAACTGACTGACTGACTGACTGACACTGTTGATAAGGCACCGTATTAGACAAAAAACTGACGAAGACTTGGTAGAAAAAACTGACTGACTGACTGACTGACACTGTTGATAAGGCACCGTATTAGACAAAAAACTGACGAAGACTTGGTAGAAAAAACTGACTGACTGACTGACTGACACTGTTGATAAGGCACCGTATTAGACAAAAAACTAACGAAGACTTGGTAGAAAAAACTGACTGACTGACTGACTGACACTGTTGATAAGGCACCGTATTAGACAAAAAACTAACGAAGACTTGGTAGAAAAAACTGACTGCGGCCCTCGGGAGCGCGGGTTTTTATATGAAAAATTTAAAGGGTGGGTGTGTTTAAACAACGAACTTGAGTTTTTGATTCGTCGAGCGCTTTTTGGTTTCTTAATGCTAATTGGAGAAACGGCCATATAATTCGGCTCCGAGTTTCTCATAGGCTGTTTAATTGTAAATGTCTTTGTGATTTACGATTAAACTAAGTCGCGTTTTTCTTAAAAATTTAAACTGAGCGTGGGACGATTCCTCCGTGGTTCAAGTGGTTTTCTTGCGACAGGTTGGCGCTATTAGAGCAATTACTGTCGCGTGAACTCATAATTTTTCACGCGTCGGCTCTGTACCTCACTCGGTTTTCGGAGAAATCGTGGTTAATTATGGCTATTTTCCATTACGGAGGACCGGCGTCTGTCAACAGCGCACGTGCACGTCGTCCCTTCTGTTGCTTTTAACTCTTTTACTTTAATTTTATGGTTTTTAATATTTTTTAAAATAGATGAGTGGGTGCACGTGTGGGTCGCTTATTGTCAGTCGCCCTCCTCTTTTGAATCTTAAAGGGTAAAGTTCATTTCCCCCTCTTTATCCGAATGGGAGAAATCGTGGAGTCTACTGGACGTAACACTACTATCGTGCTCACTTTCTGGCCATTCAGGAACTAAGTCCAAAAACTCTGTGCGTGGTCCAACAACAGCCTACAAAAAGAAATATAAAAGAAATTTTAATGACTGAAACACATTAATAAAATTTTTGATGCATATATGAATACATGCTAGGCAAGATATAATATATATACAGGGTGTCCCACAATGAATGGCCAACCCGTCAATGGTACATAGTTTGCATCACACTGAACAGAAAAGTCTTATACCATTTTACGAATGGCGCAATATTAATCGAGTTATTAATTGTTAAAAATCGGAAGAAGGGATAGACAGCGCGGTGCGGGAGACGCGAGAGCGGCAATGGCAGCAGGAGCAGCGAGTCCCCGCCCACGTCTCCCGCACCGCGCTGTCTATCCCTTCTTCCGATTTTTAACAATTAATAACTCGATTAATATTGCGCCATTCGTAAAATGGTATAAGACTTTTCTGTTCAGTGTGATGCAAACTATGTACCATTGACGGGTTGGCCATTCATTGTGGGACACCCTGTATATATATGCAACTTTTGTTAATTAACTTTACTTTTATAATTATTACTTTATTTTTATAACTTTTATTAAAAAGTATATACTTGAACATTTAAAGAAAAGTATCCTTTACGATTTCTGAAAATCTCGTCAATATCTTGAAACCTGTTATGTAGCAATTGAATATGTGTACAATCGATTGCTCTGTCAACACAAGAGAGACCTATAGCTCCAGGCTATGTCACCCCAGACCATATCCAAGTTCTTTGAACAAACACTTATTTTCAGAACGTCTGATATTGGCATCTTTATGTATTGATTTGTATGGCTAGCAATCAAAAATGAACACTCGAAGGACAACTCCTTGAAATTATAGGTTGGGAAACTTGTAATACATCACCTATAATTAGCTACAAAGATATAACTACTTTTATTTTTGTTATAATATCAGAATATTATAATACATAAATACATGTAAAATACATATATGAAACAATTTTATAAATATTTTATTACTAACCTGAAAACTTGCTGTCAAATAAAAACGTAAACAGATCAGTAATTGTAATACTGGGGATGTTGGTAAACCACGATTATTTGGTTTCGTAAGTCCATCTTCTATTAATGGTAATATTCCGAACATAACTGAGAGTAGAATATACAGGGTGGGCCAAAAGTCTGGATACACCCTAATATCTCATAAACTATGCACTTTAGAAAAATATGTTTCAGACAAAAGTTATAAGGCTTAAAAAGACGCATTTAATGATAGTAGTCATTTGACCTGGGATGGCGTTGTTAAGGTCACGTCAAGGTCAACTTAATTTTTTTAAATGGAACCCCTACTTTTTATTTCAGATCCTTGTAGGTTATGTTGAGACGTTTTCAAAACGCGTATAATAAACGCTTTTCCGATGAGAACTTCACGAGTTATGAGTCTTTAAAATTCAAGTACCGCCGGCATTAGAGTTATCCAAGATGTACCATGTGGAGGTTGCTCGATCGGATTTACATCTCTTGTGCGCGTGTGTGCGTGTGTGTGTGCGTGCGTGCGTGCGTGCGTGCGTGCGTGCGTGCGTGCGTGCGTGCGTGCGTGCGTGCGTGCGTGCGTGCGTGCGTGCGTGCGTGCGTGCGTGCGTGCGTGCGTGCGTGCGTGCGTGCGTGCGTGCGTGCGTGCGTGCGTGCGTGCGTGCGTGCGCGCGTGCGTGCGTGCGTGCGTGCGTGCGTGCGTGCGTGCGTGCGTGCGCGTGCGTGCGTGCGTGCGTGCGTGCGCGCGTGCGTGCGTGCGTGCGTGCGCGTGCGTGCGTGCGTGCGTGCGTGCGTGCGCGTGCGTGCGTGCGTGCGTGCGCGCGTGCGCGTGCGTGCGTGCGTGCGCGTGCGTGCGCGCGCGTGCGTGCGTGCGTGCGTGCGTGCGTGCGTGCGTGCGTGCGTGCGTGCGTGCGTGCGTGCGTGCGTGCGTGCGTGCGTGCGTGCGTGCGTGCGTGCGTGCGTGCGTGCGTGCGTGCGTGCGTGCGTGCGTGCGCGCGTGCGTGCGCGCGCGCGTGCGTGCGTGCGTGCGTGCGTGCGTGCGTGCGTGCGTGCGTAAGCGCACGCGCGCGTCCAATAATGTGTATCATATTTTACACATTTTTTTTTACATAAATTATCACATGAGGGCAAACTTCTTCATCCGCTCTTGCTTCCGATCTCTTTGCTATCATGTCATCATATTTATGCAAATTGAGGCCTGTGTATGTGTATGCAATGTAATGTCCATCAGCATGACCACTACCGTACTTTACATACGAAGCTATGCCTACTAAACAATAATTATTATTTTCGACAATAACAGTCTTGGCTATGTCATGCAGTTTGTAATTAGGCGATGGTATATTTAATGAATTGATGTAATTAGAATCTGTTAAAACACTTGTGTCAAAAATCAAGTGAGGTCCGTAGGTAATATTGCAACTAACAGTATTCTTACAACTGTTGCAGGTTGTCATTCGTTTTGTAATGACGTCATCGTCAATTGCTGTCTGTATATTATGTAGACCATTTTTAAAAATTTCGTCCACATTTATGTTGCACATGGGCGATGTTGTTCTGTAGCTATAGCCGCAGTTGGGACAGTCATATGTAGAAGTACAACTTGGCATATTTTGAAACAAATATTCAGCCAAATGTGCTGCGTTACAGTTTGCGTTTAAAGATGATACGCTACGAGTACATAATTTCTTATAAAAAATCGGTATATCGCACAAAATTGTTGCCCTTGTGCAATAATCACTTGCAGCAATCTTACCACGCTTTAATATATCAATAATTAATTTCATAAAGGGATTAGTTTGATTTAATTTTTCCATAGCGCTTTTATAATCATTGCGCATACCTATTCCAGTTGCAATAATTTGGAATAAGGAATCGAATGCGCATGTTTCACGCACAATAATTTGTTCCCTGTTGACTGTAGTCGCGTTGCACAAACTACCGTTTTTTAGAAGTGGAATACCTACAGTTTTATCCACAAAGTCCCAGTCAGGACATGGCGTTAAATAATTTGGCTTTCGTATCCGATCGCTTGTGTTTTGTTCTACCTTACCTCGCCAATTTTCTATTTTATTTAACGATTCTTGAAAATCAATGCAAGATTCTGCAGAATTTTGCAAATTCGAAATTTTGCAATCATCTTCCTCTTCGTCTACAATCATTTCTTCATTTGAAGCACCATACGTTAATTTGAGTCGACCATCGAGATACTTCAAATGACCTAAAATAAACTTATCGACTCGCTTTGGTAATTCATTTTTAAATACCCTGGTTTTTAATTGGGCAAATTCTGCTTCAACGTAGGACGATGTAGCAATCTGCGAATCGCTTTTAAAATAGGGCTTCATTACACCTGTCCACAGAGGTAAGTAATGCATTAGATTTTTTATTTTTTTAGCGGCTTCCACATTAAAATATGCATTTGCAGCACTGCCATTATTTGAATTATTGGCAATTTCTTGGGCTTGTGTAAAAACTTTTTCAGCCCAAATTTTCCAACTTCCCGCATCATAATCGTTGTTTTCTTCTTCGTTATTTTCTTCTTCAATGTAATCGTCAATTATTGTGCCTTTGATAGCATTATTTACGCACCTGAGATGTACTTCGGATTGTAATAATGTTTCATTTTCGTCCAAGCCTATTTCTTCGCTTAGCGCTATGACTAATATTGATTTTATAAAATTATGCGCTTCATTAAAATCATTTATTTGAAAGACCCTTCCTAAGCATCTTAAAAAGAATTGTTTAACCTTGACTGTCTTGCTTTTCAAACAATTCCATCTGGCGATCATGGCTATGAAATGATTAACATCTAATTTGATGAAACACGATGGAATGCTGTCAAAACTATTATTATTAATAATATTATAGCAGACTTGTATATAATGATTGAGATTGACGCAACCTGAAAATGCACGTGCAACTGCAATTAAGATTGCTTTACCAAAATCTGTAATTACTATTTGAGGTACTGGAGCACCATCTCTTAAAATTTCTGTAAAAAAATAACTTATTAAAGAAGCGTCTTGTTTTGCAGATACCATCTGGAAAACAGGAAAATTTCCAAGATTGGAAACGCATACACATTCATATAAAAATAAATGGGCAGACTTTTGACCGTTTGGAAGGCTTATTTTCTTTGCTACCCCACCAGTGGCATCAATAGTTAATAAACACTGTTTATCTTGCTTATGAGCTTTTTTGTATGTCAATAATTGTTCCTGGCTCCAGTACATGCAATAGAACGGGTCTAGTGCTATATTATGAATGGTCCGGGAGAATCTGGTATGTTTGGCAATTTGTAGATTTTTAATAGGGTCATTGCCTTGTAATTGGAAGCGTTTGTCCGACTCAGGTTTGTCCGACATTGTTTCGCTTTACGCAAAACTGTTGCGTTATATAGAATAGGTGGAATGCTATCACCAAAATCCATGAGTCTCTTGGCTTCTTCATTACGCCACACATTTGCGTCTTTATTTCTATCCAATAGCTCACCAGCTATTTTTTCACGCAGCGAACCTTTTAATTGTCTTTTCTTTTTATGGACAATTTCGGAAGAAAAACCAGTTAACTTGCAATCAAAAATTACGTCGCTGGTTTTCGCAGGTTTATTATATAAAACACCTCTAAGTTCCGCGCCACATTCTTTGCATGTACCTTTAAATTGCGCGTAACATTTTGCATCGTTTTGAACAAATACCTTTGCACGTTTAAATGCAAAGGCACACGGTAACTTGGTCTGTTGCCAAATTTTTTCTGCGAAAATATGTGTCCATTTTTGGGATTGTAATGACATATATTTTCGTCCGTTAGGTCCGTAGTTTTTACGAATAGGCTTTATTAAATTCCATTTTTCTTCTGAAATTATAAGCTTGAATTTTTTTTTCGTCCCTTGAGAAACGCAAGTATCATCTAACGTATAAGAATCTTTGGAATCATTGCACTGAATACCTTCGCTATTTATAGAAAATGTTCTTAACACCATACTATACATGCCGTTTCTATCGGTTTTTAAAATGGTATACACATGCTTCGCACGCACGCACGCACGCACGCACGCACGCACGCACGCACGCACGCACGCACGCACGCACGCACGCCCGCACGCACGCACGCACGCACGCACGCACGCACGCACGCACGCACGCACGCACGCACGCACGCACGCACGCACGCACGCACGCACGCACGCACGCACGCACGCACGCACGCACGCACGCACGCACGCACGCACGCACCCACGCACGCACGCACGCACGCACGCACGCACGCACGCACGCACGCACGCACGCACGCACGCACGCACGCACGCACGCACGCACGCACGCACGCACGCACGCACGCACGCACGCACGCACGCACGCACGCACGCACGCACGCACGCACGCACGCACGCACGCACGCACGCACGCACGCACGCACGCACGCACGCACGCACGCACGCACGCACGCACGCACGCACGCACGCACGCACGCACGCACGCACGCACGCACGCACGCACGCACGCACGCACGCACGCACGCACGCACGCACGCACGCACGCACGCACGCACGCACGCACGCACGCACGCACGCACGCACGCACGCACGCACGCACGCACGCACGCACGCACGCACGCACGCACGCACGCACGCACGCACGCACGCACGCACGCACGCACGCACGCACGCACGCACGCACGCACGCACGCACGCACGCACGCACGCACGCACGCGCACGCACGCACGCACGCACGCACGCACGCACGCACGCACGCACGCACGCACGCACGCACGCACGCACGCACGCACACACACACACCAGAGAGGGTTTGAAGTCGCAAAATACTACAGAAGTGACGAGCTGTGGGGTCCTTATCTCTGGTGACTCAACGCACACGCGTCCACACACACACACACGCACACGCACACGCACACGCACACGCACACGCACACGCACACGCACACGCACACGCACACACACACACACACGCACACGCACACTCGCACACACACACCAGAGAGGGTTTGGAGTCGCAAAATACTACAGAAGTGACGAGCTGTAGGGTCCTTTTCTCTGGTGATTGATATACGCATACACACATGTATTCAGAGAGAAAAAAGTGATAAGGAGTAAATATTTTCGACGTAAATAAAGGAAATAAATTTTTATCAGAAATCGATCATTTTCTTCGGAGGTTTAATGTCCTCCCAAAAAGTTCTTCAATTACTTTTAGCTGTCGATGCTGGGAAATCGACATTAAAAAAATTTTGACGGTTTGAAGATAAAGCGGGCGAAACAGTCTAAGTCCCATAGGTTTAGTAATTTTTTGGGGAAATCGACAGTTCTGTTCTGATAGCCCCCCGAAGAGTTCTAACGATTTTTCTTAATAATCGAAGCGCTCCGATGCGAAACAAAAAAGTTCTGATTAGTTGAAGTTACAGATTCGAAAATTTTCTAAGTCCCGCAAGGGTAGAAATTTTTTGGGAAAATCGACAGTTCTGTTGGGAGTTCTGATAGCCTCCCGAAGAGTTCTAACGATTTTTCTTAATAATCGAAGCGCTAAAATTGATAACAAAAAAGTTATGGCCTTTTAAAGTTGCAAAAATGTGAAGTTAGCCCCCCCGTATTTTCAAATGGGGAAATCGACAGTTCTGTTGAGAGTTCTGATAGTCCTCCAAAGAGTTCTAACGATTTTCCTTAATAATCGAAGCGCTAAAATTAATAATAAAAAAGTTATGGCCTCTTAAATTTGCAAAAATGTGAAGTTGGCCCCCCCGTATTTTCAAATGGTGTTTTCGTTGGTTTAAACGACGGAACTATTTCTAAAACTGATAGGGAACTCTAGAACTCTTAGGGGGGCTGTCAGAACTCTAATAAATTTTTCGAATTTTTGATGATGAGGGGCTAGCTTCACAGAGGTGAAGTTTTGTCTGAAACTTTATGCAAGATTTCAGCTGCATCACATTTATCGGTAAGACAATTAGATTTTATAATATTTACAAAATTTTTATATTTTTCGCTTAACGTTTTGTGTATTCTGCGCTGACTGCAACTGCATATAAATATAACTCTAAATATACATCTACACATGTTTCAATTTCAAATAAAAACAATAAAGTTGGTGGTTGTAGGTACATACATGTATCGTGTAATATTAATTTTACAATGTTGGTATCATACATCTTCCATACGCGCTCAATCATTAACTCACGAATCGACAGCGATGAGGCGATACTCGACTGAAATCGTTTCACAACCTCGCGTTTTTCGATGAACGCTGTCCACGTTGCATGAGGCAATATTACTCGATTTCCGCGATTATCACCAAGAATGATTTCCACATGTGATATCAGTCCCGCGCTGATTCCAATATCTAAATTTATATGCAGTTGCAGTCAGCGCAAATCTCCGCCCTAGGATACGAGATGTATGACAAGGTTTATCAAAACTAGAAAAAAATATAAATAACTATAGAAAAAATGTAATTGAGTATAAAACATAAAAGATTTATTAATACTTACTCATTACACTGCTTCTTGCATGCTTCTTTTTGATCATTTGCAACATAGTAATTCATCTTGCTAGTGTCAACAGTGTTTATAACAGATTGAAAGCGACTGATACATTTTATATATCAGATCTTGTTTAAATACGGATATCCCCGCCTCTTTATTTCAGAAAAATGCAAATTTTGCAATTTCGAATAGCGCCGATGTTCGACTGCTATGACTCCCGGATCTCACAGGCAATCGGGATCAAATCACCAAACGTGTCAAAAAATCTTAAAACAGTCGCAATGAGATCACCAAACACGTGTAAAAAAATGCAGCATTTGACAAAAAAATGCTGTATGTGTTAAAACGATGTAACATTAGATTATAAAATGAATAAAATAATATAAAATGAAAAATAATTTCGAGAAATGCAAATCTTGCAAGTATGAATAGCATCGATGTACAACTGTGACGACAAAGATTATTATGTATAAGTCAATGATACCATTTCTCAAGGACAATCAAGATAAAAATCGTTGAACGTGTAAAAAAAAAATGCAATCTCGGAACAGCGAGATCATCGAACACGTGTAAAAATGCAACATTTGCGAAAAAAAATACTGCAAAACGATGCAACATTAGGATATTTTTTTTTCTTCAACGTCGACAGTATCAATGATTGTATAGTTAGGGAGAGAGACAAAATGAAATATAAAATCGGTCTCGAAGTGTGCAAGATTGCAGTAGGTGCGTTGACTGATTCGAAGACGCGGACAATGAGAATATGGCTGAAGATTCACCAAGTGACTACGTTAGTGATATTGAGGATAATATAGACACATTTGAGAAAACAGTGCCTGCATCGCGAATAAACGCGCTGAATAGACGTACAAAATTTTGCGCCATATTTTTTTATTACTCGACGGGTGGTGCTTTGGCGGTGTGTGCCTCGTGCATGATCGAATTGGCGGATGTACGTATAGGAGAAATGTATGCTGTTCGAAAGCACGTGACTGATTATCATCAGGTTTTAGATATCATGTTTTGCTCGAATTGCAGGGATCGAATGTATGTGAGATTTCCATGTGATATGTATCCAATCTGCACGCATTAGAAACATTGATAAGTGACAATATGGCGGAAATAGATGATTTGGAGGCATTTAGAGTAGCAATGAAAAGTGTGGCGAATATGTATAAAGGTAAACATATGGAAAAAATTTATAATGTTCTCGAAGGACGAGATCCACAGAATGAAACGCGTGTGAAACTAATTTCGCCGGTACAATTTTTACGCGATCGATAACTTGGTATACGCGGAACCAGTGGCCACTTCGTGAGACATGGAATTAAAATCGAATCCACTGGTGAGCACTGATCTTTATTTGCAAATCGCCGTTCATACACCGCGAAGCGACGAGTGTTTAGTGTGGAGCTGAATAAAATTTGCGATCCATCGCGCTATAAAGAAGCAGACGATAAATCGAGAACATAAATACATTGAAGAAATCTATGAAAGGATTAGATATAATCCAATTCTGTATATCTCGATTCCTGCAGGTATTGGCAGGTGCGTCGAGTAATTAGTAATCATCGTTTGTCATTCAAACGTAAGGAAGGTTGGAAAGTTATAACGATGACATTCAACAATTGGGAAGAAGAGCGTGAATTGCGACAAAATTATAAAGGTGTACGTTTTAGTTTTTGTATCTTTATGAGGAAGCAGCATATCGTTCAGGACACAGAACGTTATTGCAAATCATGCGAACGAGTCACGTGCAAGTGTCTCGTAGAAGAGTGTGACGTGATATAAGACATGAAACAAATCGAACGCGATCTGCTGGAGCAATCCAGGCGAGTCACTACCTTGGGTAAATATTTCGCGTGGGTGCAACGATGCGACGCGTGTGTGGAACGGCTCGAAAAGCACAGTAGAATCAAGCGTCCGCCCTCGATCGGAAATAGACAATCTGTGGTGGCAAGCATCGCGCGACTTGTGGGTGCAAAGACTCTGTTGGAGAGACGCTTTATACATATCGGCGGTGGCTATGCAGACTGTGGCGCAAAGAGACTCGTTTGGCAAGAGATCGATACCGCGTTCGATAATATTTTGACCGGTGCGGTGATTAACACAGGTTATAGCGAGCCGCGGCAATTTTTGGAAGACGCTTGCAATGTAGTGCTCGAGCGAGTGCAAGACGTTTTAAGAAAATGCAACAGCGTAAAAGTGAATACCTTGTTCAACGGCGAATTTGTGACAGATGATAAACGCGCGAATAAAAGTATCAACACACGAAACTACGAACTTTTTCGTACGACAGATTTGCACGAGTAATACGAGCAACGCGTCATCGAGCCTACCCTTGCGTCTCTCGAAGAGTTTCAGGAACGCGACAGTGGGTGGGCGTTGTCGCGTATACTCAATTTAATCGTCAATGTAAACAAATATAATCCGTTGCATACGGGGTGTTACATCGAGTTACCGCAAGAGATCAAATTTAAAGGAGCGATTATCAGTGTTCAATCTAAGGACAATGCATGTTTTGCGTGGTTGGTGGTGGCTGCTCTGCATCCGGCTGAAAGACACGCAGAACGAGAATCGTCGTATCCACATTATATGACGGTACTAAATCTACAAGACACTGAGTTTTCTGTGACACTTAAGGGGATGCTGGATACCGACATTTATCGCTTTTGCACTAATCTTCGAAATGGCTTAACAGAATTGAAAATCGTTTATCATGGTTAAAGTAGACACACTAACAAACACTGTAGAGGGTAGTTTTATGTTAAAAGTGAAAAAAGTTAATAATTAACATTAACATTTTGTAATTATTTAACTAATATATACAAAATAAACGCACAATAGGGTTTTATACTCACAAACAAACAATACGTTATCTTTAGAATTGAGTTCAGAAGTTTAAACAAAAAGATTAGTGTCAAAAGAGATTATGCATAAATACTTCTGTATGTCACATGAGATTCAAATACAAATGGGTAAAACAGAGCACTAATTTAGTTCCAGTATTTTCTAATAGATGGTACTGCAATCGTGACAAGGATAGACAATCCTATTATCCTTGTCTCACTGTCATGATATAAAACATACATAAATATAAATATAAATTTTTAACTTTTTCTCATTTTTGGCATAAAATCATCTTCTATATATATATTACTATATATATACTATTTGTTAGTGTGTCTACTTTAATCATATAAGACAATTTGCAATTCTGTAAAGCCATTTCGAGAAAAAAATGCCATTGTTTCGGTTTTGCATAAACATAACGAAAAGGCATAAAATTGTATCATATATATACATGTAGAAAATGTCCGGGTCGCGAAGGTTGTGACACAGAGATGCGCCACAAGAATCAACGAGTTCAGCAACACTGGGGCACGCGTAAGGATCGTGTCAGGCGACTCCCGTCAACCGGGATGTCCGAGTTGTGAACATCGCGACACAGAGATGCGCCATGGGAATTAACGAGTTCGGCGGCACCGGGGCACGCGTAGGGACCGTGCCAGGCGACTCCCGTCAACCGGGATGTCCGGGTCGCGAAGATCGCGACACAGAGGTACGCCACGAGAACCAACGGGTTCGGCGGCACGGGGGTACGTGTAAGGACCGTGCCAGACGACTCCCGTCAACCGGGATGTCCGGGTCGCGAAGATCGTGACACAGAGTTACGCCACGAGAACCAACGGGTTCGGCGGCACCGGGGTACGTGTAAGGACCGTGCCAGACGACTCCCGTCAACCGGGATGTCCGGGTCGCGAAGATTGCGACACAGAGATACGCCACGAGAACCAACGGGTTCGGCGGCACCGTGGCACGCGTAGGGATCGTGCCAGATTTTCGTCAACCAGAGACGTTGATCGTGTGCTGGTTATTATTAGTTATTTAAAAAAAAACCAGAGGCGTTCATCGTGTGCTGGTTATTATTATTTATTTAAAAAAACCTGAGGCGTTCATCGTGTGCTGGTTATTATTTATTAAAAAAAACCGGAGGCGTTCATTGAGTGCTGGTTATTATTATTTATTTAAAAAAACCAGAGGCATTCATCGTGTGCTGGTTATTATTTATTAAAAAAACCGGAGGCGTTCATCATGTGCTAGTTATTATTATTTATTAAAAAAACCGGAGGCGTTCATCGTGTATCGGTTATTATTAGTTATTTAAAAAAAACCAGAAGCGTTCATCGTGTACCGGTTATTATTAGTTATTTAAAAAACTAGAATCGTTTATTGTATGCTGGTTATTATTAATTATTAAAATACTAAAATTATTTTGAAAAAGGCATTAACTCTTGCCTTTTCCGAGACAGGATATTCTTCCTAAATATTCTTTGAATGACATTATTTTAAAGAATATTGTAATTGTGCTTTCATATAGAAATTTAATTGCACACTGCAGAAACTATGATAGAATTATCAGAAAAAATGAAGTGCATAACCTATACACATATATACATATATACATATACACCTATATACATATGATATATATATATATATATGTATATATATATATATATATATATATATATATATCAAATGTGAATGGAAAAACGAAAAATTTTCGGTTACGTTTCATGAGAATGGGCATTGAAGGGGCCCATTCTATGTTCTCAATGGCTAAATTCATATTATCTTGAAATAACATGAGTTTGAAGTCTCAGTCTTCATTTTGAATGGCACAATCAAAATCAGAAACGTCTGTTTTGATGGTACTGATTTTTGTAATAAAAATCAAATGAGTCTCTTTGATGGTACTGACTTTAATAAAAATTAGAAGTATCTCATTTTTATGATGATACTGGTTAGCATAAATATCAATGTAAAATTTATTGGTTGCTCTCTCACAAGAATGGACGCTGAAGAAGCCCAATCCATTTTCTCAATATTCAAAATCATAGATTATGATTTTATATAATACTGTAATTTTAGTCACACTTCAAGACAAAAATAGTATTATACAAGTCTAGTACAAATTATTGAATTGTAAGGCACAATCCAATAAAGCCCGCCACTTTCGGCGCTGTATCACGCGGCGTGCGAGATATCCTTCCGCGGAACTATGCGCGCGCCGGCATGCTCGAGCGCGGCCCGGATCTCGGGACTTGAGTCCCGGACGCGAGCGTGATAGCATCGTCTTCCCTTCGGTCGTTTTCCCGGGTTTTTCCCGTCTGTCCGTTCAAGTCATTATATACGCGTCCGGTTTGCTTTAAGTTACGTTCCCCGGCGCTTTGTGATATTAAGTTAATTACCAATAACACGCATTCGCGTTCTGTTTATGACCACGTACCCTGTGGTCACGTTGCTTATTAAATATACCTATTTAACCCGATATCGTGTGTCGCCTTCATTCCCCACTCTCGACCCTCCTGACAACCCTCACAGAATATATTTCTTTCATAAGATATAATAAAGTTATATTATTATATGTATTAAAATAATACGCGACTTTAATATTTATTAAAATATTATCAGGGTGAGGAGCCCACAATTTATAGGGCGGCCCTGCAGTGCCTAGTAAAAGGAAATTCGGATGCTCTAGCCGTCTCAGAACATCGAGAATCTTGGCAACATCGAGATTCTTGGTAACAATGAGAGGAAAAGGAAAGATCATATATCTGTCCTTCTCGTATTGTAAACAATCGAGGCGGCAACATTGCAGGCACAAGCGTGCAATGTATACATATACATGCTTGAGCTAGGATCGATAATGTAGGAAATGTTTATACCATATTCTAGATTATCGACGCTCGAACTTGATCGAGGTCGATACCGTAGAGCGGAATTAAAAATGTCGGTAACTTACCAACATTTCTAATTCTGCATTATGTTATATCTCAGGATTTATCCTAAGAGAAAAATGTGTGTGTGGCGCTCACACTGAAGAGGCGCTATGTCTGTGTGTGCTTACCGCCTCGCTATTTTTAGAGTAGAAGAGGACAGATATACGTTCTGTCCTTCTCTCTCTCCTATTGTCTGAATCTCGACGGTCCGAGATGGCTCGAGCGTCTGAATTTCATTTCAATACGCAGTGCAGGGCCGCCCATACGAATTGTGGTCCCCACTCAAGTGGCGTCCGCTTACTTATATGAGCGTCCTTGCGTATTGATAATGTCATATACACACATATATATATATATATATATATATATATATATATATATATATAGCTTATATATATAAATATATTACTTTTTAATTCTTCCTATTATTCTTTCTATAAATGCGAAGATTATACAAAAGAAAAGAATCATTGTACATGACCATGTATGGACATGATACATAATTACATACATATATTTATATTTTTATATAAAACATTTTTTACCGGGATGTATGTTTATTAGATTTATAAATACAATGTATTGCAATGTGTGTATATATATGTAGAAAATATCCGGGTCGCGAATATTGCGACATCGCGATAGAGATGCGCCATAAGAACCAACGGATTTGGCGGCACCGGGGCACGCGTGTGAACCGCGTATGAACCGCCAGGCGACTCCCGTCAACCGGGTGATGTCCAGGTCGCGAAAATCGCGACGTGGTGATCCGCCACAGGAACCAACGGATTTGGTGACCTCAGGGCATACGTGTAAATTAGATTATATAATCTAATTTTATTTAACATTTTGTAAAAAAATGTATGTATGTATGTATATGTATATATATATATATATATATATATATATATATATATGTATATATATATATGTCAAAGGGATGTTGCAGGGACATTTTACATAATATACTGCATATTGCCGGGACACTTGGCTATTGCCAGGTCGGACCTGGATCTTTTTCTAATAAAATGTGTACTTCCAGGTCCGACCTGGAATTATATATCATATATACGAAAAAGTTAAAATGCTACAAAAATCAATAAATTATTAAAGTTTGATAAAAACGTATTAATGTAAAAATAAGTATAAATATATTAAATTGTATACACAATGAATCATGTTAATACATGCTATTTTCTCTAAATATCAACACAAAAACAATAAAAGTATATTATGTATACTTCCGGGACTTATATAGCTGAAACTACATGTGTATTTTAAGGACCACATATATATTTCTACTACAATTATAATAACTAAATTTCGTACAAACTTTCTAATTCAATAATTAAATCTTCAATAATTATATATTAATTGCCTATAGTAATAAATAAATAACTAAATAAAAGGTACTAGAATTTACATCAGATAAGTAAATAGCATATGATGTAAATATGTATTTTCCTCAGTTATGCGAACAAAAAAAATGATAAAAGATGCATTAATCATAACATTATAATAGTAAAAACTGCGATATTTTTATTTGACGAATTTGTATATTTATATTGGATTCTATGTTGTAGTTGGAAGATTTTGGGATTTCTGTGCAGAAAAGGTGCGTCGTGCGAACCTTTCAGCGCTGAAAGATTTATTACTTAAATCTTAATATTTATTTAAAAAGCTAACAACTTGATTCAAAATGTATTAAACGCTACGTTCTTTGTCTTATAAGAAATACTTTGCATTAAAATGTTACAACTAATATGTTTTTTGCTTTGAGACTTCGCGACCGCCAAGCTTCTTCACACGAGAAACAATTATCGCTTAAATTTCCACAATATCTTCTTGCGGGATATATTACTTTCAGCACATATGTCTCATTTCTGGTTATAATTATTATAATAAATCAATGCATTAGAACAACAAAACATTATTCTCTAATATCTTTGTAAACAATAGACATATAGATATGGTTCAAAATGCATATTATTTGTCGCTCTCTGCTATTGAAATTAAAGGTTTATAACATTCCGATCAACATATCTCCTATAAATAAAAGCACGAAAAGGTAGGAGTGAGCGTCGCGCCGCATTTTTCGCAACCAAATATTAACCTTTAATATCTCTGCAGAGGCAAACAATAGACATTAAAACATGGGTCAAAATGCATTATGTTCTTCGTTCTCTCCGCTATCAGAACTAAAAATTTATAACGTTACGATTAATATATCTCATATTAATTTATGCGCGCAAAGGTATAAATGTGAGTCATGCCGCATTCCTTTGTGCCAAAACATTTTTCTTTGAAATTTCCGTGAATAACAGAACTTCTTTGTTTTCTACATATAACTCAGCATATAATATGCTTTTACTTATGTTAAACGTGTATTTTTCGATTGGTACCTAAATTGTGAAGTATGTACTTAAATGACGAGTTCCAGGACCGACTCAAAAACAATGTATAACTGACGTCTATGAAGTTAGCCTCCATTTTGAATATTTCTTTAATTGTCCCAAATTGTTCTACGTTTGTTCTACAGTGTTCCAAAGTTATATAAGTAAAAAAAGAGACAAACAGAAAAAAAGAGACAAGCGGAAAGAAAAATGGTTATTTTAGTAACCCCCATTTTTCGAAAAATCCAACTTTTTTGTTGTTCTAAATTGTTCTAGTTGTTCTAAACATTGTTCCAAAATATTGATTTTCCAAAAGAAGAATTTCAGAAGATATAGCAAAAAAACAGAATGGCAAATAGTATTTACATCTCTACAGCCATAGCAATTATTTTTTTTAAGTATAAAATTATATATTCTAACTAAAAACACATACAACAATCCAGAACAACTCTCATTTTCGTCGGAATAAACGTACAAAGGGCACTTTACTCTTGAAACTGGACATTTCATATTGCACTTTTTGACTGATAACGTGGTGCCAACGGTATTAAAATATGGAACAATGGCGACTAAATGTAGAACAACCCGAAACAATTCTCATTTTCACCGGAACAAACGTACAAATGGCACTTTACTCTTGAAAGTACTTTATGTTGTCTTTTTTAACCGAAAACGTGGCATTAGAGCTACCAAAATATAGAACAATGACAAGTATACATAGAACAACCCGGAACAACTTTCATTTTCTCAAAAATTTGTTTGTGCAAAACCATGAATTCTGGTTTATTCTATGCATATTTGTTATTGTACTACACTTTGGTGTCGCTGACCCGTCATTATCGATCGAAAAAGACAAAAATATCGTTTGTCTCCAAGAATAAAGTGCCCTTTAAAAATTTGTTCTGGCAAAACTTTGAGTTGTTCCGGTATGTTCTATGCATATTTGTTATTGTTCTACATTTTCGTAGCTCTAACGCCACCGTTTCGGTTAAAAAAGAAAACATGATGTATCTACATTCAAGAGTAAAGTACCCTTTGTACGTTTGTTTCAGCGAAAATAAAAGTTGTTCCGGATTGTTCTATGCCCAGTTGCCATTATTTCATATTTTGATAGCGTTATCACTACGTTATCAGTAGAAAAAGCAACATGAAATGTCTACCTTCAAGAGTAAAGTGCCCTTTGTACGTTTGTTCGGGCAAAAATAAGAGTTGTTCTGGGTTGTTCTACGTATACTTATGTGTTCTACTTGTCATTGTTCTACGTTTTCGTAGCGTTAAAGCTACGTTTCGGTTAAAAAAGAAAACATGAAATGTCTACATTCAAGAGTAAAGTACCCTTTGTACGTTTGTTTTCGGCGAAAATGAGAGTTATTCAGGGTTATTCTATGCCCAGTTGCCATTGTTTCATATTTTGATAATGTTATCATCACGTTATCAGTAGAAAAAACCAACATGAATTGTCTTCCTTCAAGAGTAAAGTGCCCTTTGTACATTTGTTCGGGCGAAAATAAGAGTTGTTCTGGATTGTTCTACGTATACTTTTCATTAATCTACATTTGCGTAGCGTTAAAGTTACGTTTCGATTAAAAAAGAAAACATGAAATGTCTACATTCAAGAGTAAAGTGCTCTTGGTACGTTTGTTTTCGGCGAAAATGAGAGTTATTCAGGGTTATTCTATGCCCAGTTGCTATTGTTTCATATTTTGATAGTATTATCACCACGTTATCAGTAGAAAAAAGCAACATGAAATGTCTACCTCAAGAGTAAAGTGGTCTTTGTATATTTGTTACGCCGAAAATGTGAGTTATTCCGGGTTGTTCTACGTCCATTTGTCATTGTGTCCTACATTTTGGTAGCGCTAACGCCGCGGTTTCGGTTAAAAAAGAAAACATAAAGTGTCTACCTTCAAGAGTAAAGTGCCGTTTGTACGTTTGTTCCGACGAAAATGAGAATTGTTCCGGTTTGCTCTACGTCTAGTCCATTGTTTCATATTTTAATATCGTTGGCACCACGTTATCAGTCAAAAAGTGCAATATGAAATGTCCAGTTTCAAGAGTAAAGTGCTCTTTGTTCGTTTGTTCCGGCGAAAATTAGAGTTGTTTCTGAGTTGTTCTACGTCCATTTGTCATTGTCCTACAATTTGGTAGCGCTAACGCAACGGTTTTGGTTAATAAGGAAAACAAGAAGTGTCTACCTTCAAGAGTAAAGTGCCCTTTGTACGTTCATTCCGGCGAAAATGAAAGTTGTTCCGGGTTGCTCTACACCCAGTTGCCATGGTTTCATATTTTGATCGCGTTATCACCACGTTATCAGTTGAAAAAGCAACATGAATTGTCTATCCTCAAGAGTAAAGTGCTCTTTGTGTATTCGTTTCGGCGAAAATGAGAGTTGTTCGGGGTTGTTCTATGTGTTTTCAGTTAGAATATATAATTTTGTATTAGAGAAATAATTGCTGTAGCTGTAAAGTTATAAAAATCATTTGACCATACCGTACCGTTTCTTGCTATATCTTCTGAAATTCTTCTTTTGGAAAATCAATTCTTTGGTACAATGTTTGGAACAACAAAGAAAGTTGGATTTTTCAAAAAATGTGGTGCCACTTAAAAAACCGTCTTTTTGCTTTTTCTGTTTTTCTCTTTTTCGACTTATACCTTTGGAACTATATAAAACAAAACTAGAAAAACCTGGAAGTAAAGAAATATTCAAAATAAAAAAATGGCGGGCTAACTTCATACATGTGTATAATTTATCAAAAATTACTAATTTAAATGGTAGACAGAAAAATACAGTTTAAAATGCATCTTGTTTTTCATTCTCTCCGGTATCAGGATTAAGGCTTTATAATATTCCGATCAACATATTCTCCTATTAATTCCTATTAATTCTCCTATCTCCTATAATATCTCCTATTAATTCAAGCGCGAAAGGTACAAGTATGCATCGAGCCGCATTCTTTCGTGTCAAAACATTTTTCTCTGAAATCTTCGTAAATAACACACATTTTTTTGTTTTTTTTTACACATAAGTCAGCATATAATATGCTTTTACTTATGTTAAATGTGTATTTTTCGGTTGGTACCTAAATTATGCAATATATACTTAAATGACGAGTTCCAGGACCGACACAAAAATTATGTATAATTGATTAAAAATTACTAATTTAAATAATAGACAGAAATATACGGTTTTAAAATGCATCTTATTTTTCATTCTCTCTGCTATCGGGATTAAGGATTTATAATATTTCGATCAACATATGTTCTAATAATTGAAGCGCAAAAAGGTACGAGTGAGCGCCGCGCCGCATTTTTTGCAAACATTAATTTCTAATATCTTTGTAAATAATAAGAGATAAAAGCGTGGTTAAAAATGCGTATTATTTGTTGTTCCCTCCGCTATCAGAATTAAAGATTCATAATGTTCCGATCAACATATCTCTTATTAATTAAAGCACGAAAAGGTACAAGTGAGCGTCGCGCCGCATTTTTTGCAACCAAATATTAATCTTTAATATTTCTACAAATAATAGACATTAAAACATGGCTCAGAATGCATGTTCTTCGTTCTCACCGCTATCAGAATTAAAAATTGGTAATGTTGCTATCAATATATCTCATGTTAATTTATGCGCGCAAAGGTACAAGTGTTGCGTCATGCCGCATTCCTTTGTGCCAAAACATTTTTCTCTGAAATCTCCGTGAATAATAAACACTTTTTGTTTTTCTTACACATAAGTCAGCATATAATATACTTTTACTTATGTTAAACGCATTTTCGGTTGGTACCTAAATTGTGCAGTATGTACTTAAATGACGAGTTCCAGGACTGACATAAAAATGGTGTTTAATTAATTAAAAACTATTATTTTATATAATGTAAGGTGGTCTGATATTTTTGCAAATAAAATAAGAACGTAACAAATATCAAGCGTTTTTGTAATAGGATGTAAAATTTTAATGGACCCGGAAATCGTCATGTTATATTTATTTTATAATATTTCGGGAAAAATGCATAATTTTTTAAAAAGTCTTACTGGAAACTATGAAAATAGATGCTTTTTATTAGTTTCTATTACAAAATACGTGTGTCACTAAAGGTCCCTGCAACATCCCTTAGACATATATACAGGGTGAATTTTAATGGATTGAACAGCCTTTTACCATAGGATTCGGATTACCGACTGCAACTGTAATGAAGCAAAAAATGTACAGATGTCAGCGACTTGGGTCGAGCACGCGGGCCGCGCGTTTGAGATGCTGTACAGACAAGTTAGAAACTGTGAGTCATTCAACATATATATTTATTTTAACGTGTAAGAGAATTGAATATATTTTCCTAATATATTCAATTATTCCACACGGTTCCTTTTTACATGGTTTTTTTAATAACATAACTTTATTGTCACGTATCTTATTTAGCGTGTAAAAAAAGATACCTTATAAGCGCGCGATATTATTTAATATGAAATAATGTGTCTTATCCCAGTAAAAAATGTTTCATATAAAAATATGTGTAAATATGTATAATTATGTACCAAATATGTCCCTCTATGTTTGTACATATGTTTTCTTTCTTTTATATAATTGCTATTCGCATATACAGAAAGAATAATAAGAAGAATTAAAAAATAATTAAACAAATCATTTTCGTACTTCTTTATATGTGAACTTTATAGATGGATATTATGAAATATATTTGTTACATAATTACACATACAATTTATGTTTTTATATCAAAAATTTTTTACCGGGATATTCTTAGAATGTTAAATGTAATTTGAATGACATTTAATATTCTAAGAATATACTTAAAATATACTTAAATAATATTTTAAGTATGTTTTTACGTAATATTACGTGTTTATAGGGAATCCTTTATATTCATTAATTCTTTATACATTATTTTTAAGTGACGTTTATTAAGAACTTCGCGATTTTTTATGTGTACGCATTTTAATTAAAAAAAAAGCAGTTGTATCTTTAGCGAGACAAATACACGAATATTTGATTATTTTTATAAAAGACACTGCCTAATTGTATACATTTTTCTGCAAATAGTATAGCTTATCTAAAATACTTGTAAAATTATAAGTAATAAATAATAAAAAATAAAATATTCAAAAAATTAAAACTAATAACAAAGGTGGGCTTCCACACCACCTTCGAGGTTCCACCAATGGCGCATTAGGTTTTTTTAAAGTGGACCTTCGCCTGGAGCCATATTATACCACATTTACAGACCTATTTTTTTCGGTATGTACGAGTCAAACAGATATATTAAAGTCATATTGCGTAAGAGCACTCGCAAATGAAAAATTCCATCAACGAGTGACCGTGCGTAATATGTCATCAATATATCTGTTATTTTTACTTCAGCACGTGCTCAAAGTGACCCCCCTCCATCCTCTCACAAAATATGGCCCTTTTCAATATTGCGCGACGTACCCGGCGTAAGATTCGTGGACTTATTGCACGGCAAGCACGTACAATTCGGTCCTTTAAATCTTCAACGCTAACAGGTCGCGTTGCGTAATATTATTGCTCGAAATAATCTCAAAGAAATAAAAATAAACTGATTTTAAAGTTTTACACATATCTAGCAATCTTTATTGTATTTTACGCTATGTGTAAAATACAATAAAGATTGCTAGATTTGTCGAGATAGAAACGAATCTATTTGATTTTGATCTTACTAACTAGCATTATTAAGTTGTTGGTATTGAGATTTTACACATATATTTTTCTAGCTGATTTCCTGTTATTGTACGAAGTACGTTATTTAAGGGAGCGTAGTTATTTCTATTTGCGTTTTCTTCTCATGCTCAGTATTCTTCTGATATGAAAAAAAAGCAATGGAAGTAATGATAAAAGAACACTTTATTCACAATTACATTATTATAAAATCTTAAATAAATATGTATTAAACGTTTAAGAGAAAATGACCATTTTTTCACAGCTACAACTCTAGCCTCGTAGAAAATATGTAACTTGGCTACTTCTGCTCTGGGTATTTTAAAACATAAACTTTCATAATCTCTCGCGGAAATAAAAGAGACTTATCTGGTTGTAGTCTGTCGATTTTCAATTGTTAGTTTCACTGTTTCTATTCAATTGTTTCTTCATCATAATGAACTGTTTACTCGACTTCTCGCGTCGATCCCGTGTGTTTCGTAAAGTGAGAGAGCGTGCGGATAACATGGCTCACAATTTTACGAATAGTGAGATGTACGACATGTTCGTACTATATATTGAGTGCGGGCGACGAGTGCGAGAAACTGCGAAACTTTATGCTCATAGATACCCAGAGCGGAGGCAGCCGGATTACAGATTTTTTATGACTCTGGACTCGCGGTTGCGAATATATGGACAGTTCAGACCTGTTAAGCCTGCAGGTACATATTTATTAATAAGATTTTATAATAATATAATTTTAAATGTTATCTTTTTATCACAACTTCGTCATTGCGTACAGGACGACCGTCGCGTATAAATGCTGAAGCGATACGAGAAATGGTTGCTGGTGACCCAACCACCAGTACAAGAGTCGTCGCACGATATCAAGGAGTAAGCCAGGCTTCGGTATGTAGGGTTTTGAAATCGGCTCACTTTCATCCCTACAAAATATGCCTGACTCAAGAGCTGTATCACGATGACAAAGATCGCAGATTGAGGTATTGTCGGTGGCTGCTCAATACAAGTGAGGAAAATTATTATTTTTCCAAATACATTCTTTTTTCCGACGAATGTATTTTTCACAATAATGGCAATGTGAACCGTCACAATATGCATTATTGGGCCACCGAGAATCCTCATTGGATGCAGCAAGCGCATACACAAGTCAAGTGGTCGGTGAATGTTTGGGCGGGAATTTTCGGAGACCGCATCATTGGGCCATATTTTATTGATGGTAAGGTCGATGGTAACGGATACCGAAAATTTCTTAACGACGAACTTGTTGACTTGTTAGAAGAAGTGCCGCTGGAATTACGTGGTAACATGTGGTTCCAGCAGGACGGCCATCCTGCGCACACTGCCAAGGCAACAAGAGAGTTGTTAAACAAGAAATTTGGTAACCGTTGGATCGGACTTCATGGTCCCCGCGAATGGCCCCCGCGTTCACCAGACCTTACACCTTTAGACTTCTTTCTGTGGGGTCATCTCAAGCAGCAAATTTACGCAACGCGACCTGTTAGCGTTGAAGATTTAAAGGACCGAATTGTACGTGCTTGCCGTGCAATAAGTCCACGAATCTTACGCCGGGTACGTCGCGCAATATTGAAAAGGGCCATATTTTGTGAGAGGATGGAGGGGGGGTCACTTTGAGCACGTGCTGAAGTAAAAATAACAGATATATTGATGACATATTACGCACGGTCACTCGTTGATGGAATTTTTCATTTGCGAGTGCTCTTACGCAATATGACTTTAATATATCTGTTTGACTCGTACATACCGAAAAAATAGGTCTGTAAATGTGGTATAATATGGCTCCAGGCGAAGGTCCACTTTAAAAAAACCTAATGCGCCATTGGTGGAACCTCGAAGGTGGTGTGGAAGCCCATCTTTGTTATTAGTTTTAATTTTTTGAATATTTTATTTTTTATTATTTATTACTTATAATTTTAAAAGTATTTTAGATATGCTATACTATTTGTAGAAAAATGTATACAATTAGGCAGTGTCTTTTATAAAAATAATCAAATATTCGTGTATTTGTCTCGCTAAAGATACAACTGCTTTTTTTTAAATTAAAATGCGTACACATAAAAAAATCGCGAAGTTCTTAAAAAACGTCACTTAAAAATAATGTATAAAGAATATAAAGGATTCCCTATAAACATTAATGAATATAAAGGATTCCCTATAAACACGTAATATTACGTAAAAACATACTTAAAATATTATTTAAGTATATTTTAAGTATATTCTTAGAATATTAAATGTCATTCAAATTACATTTAACATTCTAAGAATATCCCGGTAAAAAATTTCTGATATAAAAACATAAATTGTATGTGTAATTATGTAACAAATATATTTCATAATATCCATCTATAAAGTTCACATATAAAGAAGTACGAAAATGATTTGTTTAATTATTTTTTAATTCTTCTTATTATTCTTTCTGTATATGCGAATAGCAATTATATAAAAGAAAGAAAACATATGTACAAACATAGAGGGACATATTTGGTACATAATTATACATATTTACACATATTTTTATATGAAACATTTTTTACTGGGATAAGACACATTATTTCATATTAAATAATATCGCGCGTTTATAAGGTATCTTTTTTTACACGCTAAATAAGATACGTGACAATAAAATTATGTTATTAAAAAAACCATGTAAAAAGGAACCGTGTGGAATAATTGAATATATTAGGAAAATATATTCAATTCTCTTACACGTTAAAATAAATATATATGTTGAATGACTCACAGTTTCTAACTTGTCTGTACAGCATCTCAGTTGTTGTGAAATTTTCGGTTCTGGTACATTACCAGTTCCAGCTGTTTCCGATGTTTATAATAATTACTATCGTCGGATAGATGCTTTTAGCTTTTATTTCGCTAGTATCATCGAAATATACGCTTCTGGTATTTTACCAGTTCCGTCAGAGGAAACGCTTCTGATTTTTAAAATAATCAGTACCATCGAATAGATGCTTCTAGCTTTTATTTTGCTAGTATCGTCAGAACAAAAGTTTCATTTATTGAAACATCCAGAAATTTTATTTAGCATTTTATGTTATTATTTTTAGAATAATGTACTTTTTAAATTTTTAAGTACATTTTTATCGTGTTGGAAAGGGTAATAATTTATTGCTTTCGATAATTTTTATAAAGTGTTGTCTCATACACTTTACGTCCTTGGAATATTTTACATTGCAAGGATTGCCTCCTAAGGCTATAGTTGTGACAAAAGCTGCGGAATAAATACCACAACTTAGACTGTCAGGTTGCGTATCAACTTTTTCAAAAATGATATCCTTTAGTCTTATTTGCGGATATCGATGATGTATATAATTTTTCTCTTTAGCTACCAATTTATTGTATGTACAGCCAGGTATACTGTCATATACGTGAAGTTTAGTGCCATCAAAAAATATATATCGCCAGTGTAAAATTCCCTCTCCAGTCCACTGTTTTCCTCCAACTATCTGTAAACTTTTGTCACTCTGACTAGCATCAGTGTAATCAAGACAACCTTGATGTTGCACACTTTGCGTTTCAAAGAGAGTAGTTTCTCTTTCAACGCGTAGAAATGAATCTAACGATTCGTCGGACAATAAACGGTTCGACAAGACATTCTCTCTTACACAGTCAATAGGAATATCAATTTCATCTAAATTTATTCTCTTTCTTATTTTTATCCTCTTCAGTTATATATTGTTTATGACATGTACCAACATACATGCAATCATCATCCTGCTCCATATCTTGAGCAGTAGTAATTGCTGTTTCCATCGGCGAAATGTCAGACAATTCAATAACAGCAGTAGAATTAGTAATACTTGTCTCAATTGAAATGTCCTTACATTTCAATCTTTTCTTATCAATCGTTTCGTCTTCTTGGACAGATTTTTCATCGATTCTTTCTGTCATTATATGTAGTCGCTTAGTGCTACGATCAACTACACTTCTCGACAATTTTTTTTTTGCTTCTAGAATATAATCTGGGTCTCTGATAGGCATTTGTCTAGTATGTCGACTATCCAAAATTTCAGGAAGCATACAATAGTAATAAAAACGTGTTAAGAGAGGCAACATTTTATTTTGCCAAAACTCTTTGTCTCTATTAACACGCACCATTTTTACGCTTTTGGGAGTCCATATAGCGAAAATGCAATAATCTCGCTCCGTTATATTTAACTGCTCTTGTACTTGATAAAAAAAATGGTGATTGCGATTCATTTCGCTTCTATTTTTCTTATCAAAAATGTTTTTTATTTTTGGCAGTGTCTCAATAGCTTCCTCCGCTGTTATATCCTTAGCTGTGAATGGACATTTAATTTCCACTAGACCATCTTCATCAAGAAGTCCGTCTGGAGAAGCACCCAAGCATGGGTCGTTACGAGAAATGAACAATCCACATGGTTTTATTTCTTTTTTTAATATTACAGCTAAATCTTGTTTCGCCATTTCCTTCTTTGTGCGACCATATATGATAGCGTCGTTCTCATCACAGGAAGGAAACAAAATATTTTTAACTGTCAGTCCACAAGACGTTGTCGGTCTCATGCGACATACAACTCCGAAATTTGACGCTGTCAACATTATTTCTCTTGTGTCTCTCCATTTAGGACTATCACGTTGAGCTGTAGTATCGCGTTCAATTTGTTCCCAATTTTTTGCATTTTTCATCAATTTTGCTAAATGCTCTTGCTTTACTACTTCGAGAGATTCTGGTGGGCGGTCCGCTTGTTGCGACTTTTCTCCGTAATGACGATCTGTTCCTTTTTCTGTTTTAAACGTTTTTCGTTTTCCATGTATTTGTCGAGATTCTCTGGTTCGAGCAATTTTTAGTTGTCGTCGCTTTTCCAGATTCTCAACAACAATAGGAACAGTCTCACATACGTTTTTATGTAATTCCGTAAGAACTTGCTATTTATTATGTTGTGTTACAGAAGCCAGAATTCTAGTATTGTAAGAATACTAACTAGTATTGTAAGAATACTAACCTAACCTAACCTCGTGCACCATAGTTAATGCGCTTTCCTGCGATTAATTTGCAGATTATCGAATTAAACGCTTCTGCAATATTATTTGTTACATTGTACAGTAAACTTTCTGAATGAGTGTTCAGATGTGTGACAGCCTTCTCTACTTTAGCATAAAGACCGTAAGACTCCAGATACGGTACCCAATTTTGATCATTTGTGTTATCGCATGTATGACCACGTTCCTTACATTGCTCATGATCGCCAAAGATATGTCTAGGAATATTTAATATGTCTTTCTGTAAATCCTTGGCTATACATGAGTTAGGTTCTTTCTCTTGTCTTCGAATGGCCGCTGCTTCTACAACTTGTTTCCCAATTTTTAATATATTGTTTTTCACAATATTTCGGCATTGGATGAAGCTACGGTTTCTATGCACTTTTAGATGAGTCGTCTGTGCGACGAGTTTTAATTTTCTGCATAGATTACGGAGCAAATGATTAGTGCATTCTATTTTTTTAACTTCCACCATTTGCTCTCGGTATGGCTTGTTGTCTTTAATGGACTGATATACATTGCTATCACCATCGGCAATGATTGTTTTAAAAATCAGTCCATGCATTTCAATGCTATATTTAAAAATCTCAACAATAGCATCACTCTCCATTTTTGTAGAGCTTGCATTGCGGTCATAATTTTTATAGCATTTATGAAAAGGTACTTGCGTACCTTTTCGTTGAGCTGTATCACATACCGTACAATATTTATTGCGGATGCCAATGAAGAGAATTTTCTTTGTGCGATAACCAATAATAGCTCCAACACCAGAAAGTGAATCGTAGGCAGTGCTATACGATCTCTTCACCCAGCTACCATCTGCTACAACGGTTATGTATGGAATACCGTTGATGGTTTCATTATTTTCTAGAGCAAGTTGCTTTTCTTCTTCGCCTGCCATTTTCATGTCTTCGAAAGCTACTCTTTCAAAATCATCGAGTACTTCTCCTCGTTTTTCAATATATGTCTTCTCAGACATACACGGGATATTCGCAGCTGCAAATATCTCTTCCATTTGAGCATACCCAATTCCAGTCAAGATAGTTCCAGCTGTGACTGCCTTGTTGATGTCTAAGCTTTTGCCATCATCGGGATGTAACCAACAGCTTTCTTTGACACGGCACATTCCGCATTCAAAGAAAAACTGTGTCCTAAATTCAGAGCGACGAGAATTTACCATTCTCCAAGCTTCAAATGGGCACTCTATTCCTCTTTTATGTTTGGAATATGTCCTACGCATTTCTTTCCAAAAGTATGAAACATTCATCATGCGATCATTTTCAATCTCATGTTCTCGGACATCAGAATCCAGAGAACTTTCCGAGATTTTTTCGATGACAAGATCATCGTAATCCTCGCATGTTTGAACATTTTCGTAGGTACCTTTATTTATTGGTGTTACATCTTGGGTACGAAGCTGCGTATCCATCATATCGGGATTTTCCCGGAAAGTGATGGATTCGTTCTCCGTACCCTTACTGTCACTTGCCTCTTGCCTTTGACTCTTCAGTAATTGCCGCCTGCAAAAAAAAATAAACATGTAATATGTACAAGTAAAATATCTTATCACATACTATTATAATATATGTAATTTTTTTAAACATTGATCAATGTTGGAAAAAATTGTTGGAAAAATACAAAAATTTAAAATCTCCAAAAAATAGGAACGCAATCCATTGCTGTATTCATATTTCTAGCTAACTTAAATATAGCACAATTAACTACAGTATATACTTAGGTATAAAGTATATATTTACATTTTGATTAATATTGATGATATCGATATTATGATATAATCTCATAATATTGACATTTTTGTATTTGTAGACAAAAATGCCTTCAAAATTTATAATACCATCAAAGTGTGACGTTTCTGATTTTTTTACTCAGTATCATTAACAAATAGACGCTTCTGCTTAGCAGTATCGTCAAAATTAACGTAATTAACAATAAATCTTATTAATATATTTTGTCAATATAATAAAAATTGACGCATTAGACAAAAATTTTCTCAGTATCGTCGGAATAGACGGATCTGATATTTAATTCTTTCAGTATCGTCACAATTGACGTTTCTGATCTTTATCTTACCAGTATCATCAGAATTGACGTTTCTGGTGCTAACTACTTCTACAATTAAATTATTATCTACTATTATTATTATTTTGATGCATATAGAACGTTAAAGTTTTTGAAAAATATCTTTATGAATACAATTATTATAGTACAAAGTAAAACTGTAACAGTAATAAAGTGTAAATGATTAATTTGTAGATAATTTTATAGAATGCTATAAATTAACGTGATAACAATACTGACATCGATATTTTTAACGAAAAAATTCAACATTTTATATGCATCAGTCTACTAAACACAAGTCTGAGCACTTTCAGTGTTTTTTGTCTTGAAAACTAATTTTTTAAATATATTTTATTGATTTGAACAATGTGCACAGATTTTTGTTTAGTACAGTAATATACAACTATTTTTCAAAAGAAAATAAATTAATATGCATGCACACATATACAGCAATGGATAACGTTCGTATCTTTTAAAGATTATACATTAGACATTATATATTTTTCTATAACATATAAAATCGTAAAGAAATACTAACAATATTAAAAATGTAATGAAAACTACTTCATTTTTCTAACGTTATAAATAAAAGACATACAATTCAAAAACTTGATATAATTAATAATCAATATTAATAGAATAACATAATGATATTTGATCAAATAGAATTAATTAAATATATTTAATCACTTAAAATTAACCAAATAGAATAATATAATAATATTAACATCCTATCTTCAAGAAATAGTAATTCATAAAACATATATATATATTTTTTATATTATATTCAGGGTGGTCCATTTTAATGTATCCACGTTGATTACTGAGAATGGAAGCGGTATTGGGAAAAATGTTTCAAACAAAAGTTGTATGGTTTCAAGGGGCACATAAAGTAACGTCATTGCTTTTACCTTAGACAGTCGTTTTAAGTTCACGTAAAGATGACGTATTATTTCTTAATGAAATGACTTATTTTTTATTGCATATTCTTGTAGCGTCTCTTGAAAGTTTCCCAAAACACTATATTCGAATATATTTTCGTTTAATACTTTTCGAGATATCTTAAATTTCGTCATGACACTTTTTAATATAAAACATGAAATATCTCATAAAATATTTACTTTTCGTTATTTTACCTTAATACTTTTACATGTAAAATAATAAAAAGAATTGGTTATTATTATTAATTTTTAAATATGGAATTTTGTAAAATCCACCAATGCAATTAAAAAATGCAATAAAATTTTTGAACTTAATTCTTCGTGTTTTTTGTATTTACCGATTCATGTTATTATTCTACATCTAAAAGTATTGAAGTAAAGTCATCGAAAAGTGAATATTTTATGAGATATTTTATATTTTACATTAAAAAGTGTCATGACAAAATTAAAAATATCTTGAAAAGTATCGAAAATATACTAAATTATAATGTTTTGGACAGCTCTCAAGAGACGCTACAAGAATATGCAATAAAAAGTAGGAGGTTCCATTTAAGAAATTGAATGTGATCTTTACATGACCTTCTAATGACTATCCAAAGTCAAAGCAATGACATTACCTTACGTCCCTCTTGAAACTATACAACTTTTGTCTGAAACATTTTTCTCAATTTTTCTTCCATTCTGAGTTTATCAATGTAGATTAAAATAGACCACCCTGTATATGTATAATATAAAAAAAAAATATATAGATATATATATATATATATATAGTGTTACGCCCGATAGATCCGGTCAGCTGCTTGGCCGGATCGATATATTGATTTTTCGGAAGAAGCGACATTCGGCGCGTGGCAACGAGGGAAACAAGCCGGAGACCGTCAGATTTTGACAGGACTCGGTCCTTGTCACACGTGTACGCGCGCGTATCTGTATCTTATTGCAGATTTTCCGTACGCTCAGCTGTATTTTACGGTTCTGAAATTAAAGTTTTTGTGTTCCCGTCAATCCAGTGTTGTGTCCTTTATTGTTCCGTGTGCGCGATTACGCGAGTGACGCGCGAGGCGTAACATTTTTGGGGGCTCGTCCGGGATTCGAAAGAACAAAGGAAATGGAACCGGCGCCTGCTACGGAGGGAAGGACGCGTGCAGCGGCAAAGAGGAGGCGCCCGGAAGCTTCGGGGGAAGCGTCGGGGCTCTCCGCAGATTCGACTCTTCAGGAGGCGATGCGCGAGCTCAGGGAAATGCGCGAGGAACGTACACAGATGCGGGAGCGGTTCGAGGAGACGCTGCGTCTTCGGGATGTGGAAATTCTTCGACTGCAAAACCAGCTAAGTCATCCCAATAATAGTGCGGGCGATTCTAATACGCGCATAGATTTCCCTTTTCAATTCGGGCTGTCTCGTGACGCGAGTGCTACCGGGAACAGCTTGGGTTATAAGCTCAAGCCAGACACGTATGACGGGACGTCGGCGCTTCCGGAATTCTTCGCTCAATTTAATTTAATTGCACGCGCGAATAACTGGGATGAGAGCGCAAAGACTGTTGCGCTTGCGTCGTGCCTACGCGGAAAAGCGCGCTCCATCCTTGAATGCGTCTCCGATATTGAAACGTTGTCCTTTGTGGAGCTCAAATCGAAGCTCGAGTCGCGCTTCGGGGAAAGCCAGCTCTCTCAGACGTATTATACGCAATTTACAAATCGTCGGCAGAAATTCGGTGAAAAATTGTCCGCCCTGAGCGCGGATATTGAGCGTTTATCACGCCTCGCTTATCCGGAGTGCGCCGTGGAGATTCGCGAAAAAATCGCGTGCGCGCAATTTATTAATGCGCTATCAGATAATTACATTAGGCGCACTTTACAATTAGAAGGCGTGAACTCCTTGAAATTTGCTCTTGAAAGAGCAAAAGTTATTAAAGCCATCCAAGAAAATAACCGCGCGAGTAATTCCTGTCAGCAAGAAAATAAGAATAATTTCAGGAGTAGAAATTGGAATGTCGACGAAAAAAAGAAAGAGGGCGTTAATAAGAAAGACGAAGGAAAATCTAAAACTAAAAATGGGGGAAAATCGAATAACAAAAAAGAGTGCTGGCTTTGTGGGAAAGTTGGGCATTTTCGCGCGGACTGTCCCACGACAAGGGATGAAAGCGCGGGAAACTAGATTTAGTCGAATTAAGGGGGGCGGGTTCGACTTCTACCAAAAACGCCCCGATCAAGGAAAAGAATTTTTCGTTTAATAAAATAGGCAAAGATTGTAAAGAATTTTTATATCGCGGAAAAGTCGATGGACAATTTTGTTTTTGCAAGATCGATACAGGCTCGGAAGTTTCGCTCATAAATAAGAGGCTAGTTTTAGATAAAGAGGAGGAGGTTCCTCTGAAAGGTTTTCTAAAATATCCTACTGGGGAAAGAGTTTCGATTAAATCCAAGAAGAAGGTCCGCATAGACTTGGGGAAATTTTCGGAAGAGATTTTTGCAATTCCGACTGAAATTTCAGAGGACTGTATTTTAGGAGCAGATTTTATTAGCAAAGTTGGTCTAGGGGAGATATTTGACTCCTACTTCTCTGAGAGAGAGAAGGATGGAGATGAACAGTCTTCAAGGGAGTTCTCTTGTTCGGCCGTGGAAATGCGAGGTAATGAACTCCCTCTCGAATTAGAGGAACTGTTTGAAAATAATACGCGCAATCTTAATAAGGCGCAAAGAGAAATTTTTACACAATTTTTGATTGAATTTCAGGATGTATTTTCAGGAAATATTGTTGCAGGGAACTGTGATTTGGTGGAACACGAAATTATTCTTTCGGACTCTCATCCGATCAAACAAGTTCCACGACGAATCCCTCTGCATCTACGTTCCGAAGTGGAAAAAGTTGTAGAGGAAATGAAAAGTCAAGGAGTAATCGAAAAATCTCACAGTCCTTGGCTGTCCCCCGTAGTTATGGTGAGGAAAAAAGATGGCTCATTGCGTTTCTGCGTGGATTTCAGAAAACTTAACGCAATTACGGTAAAAGACTCTTATCCTTTACCGAGGATTGACGACATACTCGATCGTCTGGCAGGTAATACTTGGTTTTCTACCCTTGATTTAAAAAGTGGTTATTGGCAAGTGAAAATTCGCCCACAGGACAAAGAAAAGACAGCCTTTTCTTATGGAAATGGTTTGTGGCAATTTACAGTTATGCCTTTTGGGCTCTGTAACGCGCCAGCTACGTTTGAAAGGCTTATGGAACAGGTATTACAGGAATATTTGTCGAGCATTTGTTTAGTATACCTGGATGATGTCGTTGTATATGGGAAGACTTTTGGGGAAATAATGTCTAACCTAAGGAAAATTTTTCTTTGTCTTCGGGCAGCCGGCTTGAAAGTCAATCCCAAGAAATGTGTCCTATTAAGTACTCAGGTAAAATATTTGGGGCACATAATTTCCGAAAAGGGGATAACCACTGACCCTGAAAAGATTAGAGCTGTTTCGGATTGGCCGATTCCTCAAACCAAGAAGCAAGTACGAAGCTTTCTTGGTCTAAGCTCATATTATCGGAAATTTGTCAAGGGATTTTCTTTAATTGCGAAACCCCTCTTTTCTCTTACGGAGAATCAGACCAAATTCTTTTGGGATCACCGGTGTCAGGAGGCCTTCGACAGATTGAAACAGGCTCTGATCTCTTCGCCGGTGCTTTCCTTTCCTTTAGAAGAAGGAAAATTTATTTTAGACACTGATGCCTCTAATCATGGAATTGGGGCAGTTCTGTCTCAGATACAGGGCGATACTGAGAAAGTAATCGCCTATTACAGTCGTGTTTTGAGTAAAACAGAGAGGAATTATTGCGTCACTCGTCGCGAACTTTTAGCTATTGTTGACGCGGTGAAATCTTTTCAACATTATCTAGCAGGGGGCAAATTCGCGATCCGGACAGATCATATCTCTTTACGTTGGCTAATGTCCTTTAAAGAATTAGAAGGACAGTTGGCTCGTTGGCTAGAAAGGCTACAACGGTTTAATTTCGAGATTATTTATCGAAATGGAAAATCTCATGGCAATGCCGACGGACTTTCCAGGCGTCCTTGTGCGAGGGACCCTTGCCATTTTTGTGAGAAGGTAGAAACAAAGAATGAAGAGGCTTTAACGACAGAGGTCGTAAGACGCATAATTTTTAGAGAGGACGAATTCGAGAATTGGAGAAAGGAACAACTTGAGGATTCTGTGGTGGCTTCTCTTTTGCTGGGAAAGGAAACGGGACAACGGCCTTCCTGGCAGGAGATGATTGCGAATGGTCCCGCAGGAAGAATTTATTGGAATCTATGGGATGCATTGCTCATTTCTAATGGAGTCCTTTACAAGAAATGGGAATCACCCTCTTTAAAGAAGCAAGTTCTTCAAATAATTGTACCTCAGGGAAGAGTTAATTCTATTCTGCAAGAAGCACATGACTCTCCCGCTGGTGGACATTTTGGGGTAAACAAAACTTTGGCGAAGATCCGCCAGGGATATTATTGGGCCACCTGTAAGAGGGATGTCGAGGATTGGTGTCGCTCCTGTGAGGTTTGTATAGCAAAAGCGGGTCCTTCCGGAAAAGGAAAGTCCCCTTTACAAATTTTCAACTTGGGGGCACCTTTCGACAGAATCCAAATGGACATACTCGGCCCACTTCCAAGAACGCTATCTGGGAATAAATATCTCCTGGTAATCACGGATTGTTTTTCAAAATGGGTGGAGACCGCGCCTTTAAAGAGAATTACGGCCGCTTCGGTGGCGGAGGCTCTTGTTGGTCAAGTGATTTCTAGGCATGGAGTTCCACTAGAGATACATACGGATCAAGGAAGATGTTTTGAATCCCAAATGTTCCGCGAGTTAGCAATTCTTTTGGGGATTAAAAAAACAAGGACGACAGCTCTTCATCCACAGTCAGATGGCCAAGTAGAAAGGCAACAACGAACAATCTTGAATTATTTAACAAAATTTATTTCCTCACATCAAAAGGACTGGGACCATTGGGTGCAGATGTTTCTACTGGCTTATCACTCCTCTAAACATGAAACTCTGGGAGTTACTCCTGCGGAAATTTGTTTTGCGCGAAATTTGCGCTTACCCCTAGACCTTCTACAAGGAATCCCTCCAGGGGATGAACAACGGTGGACCTCAGAGGGTTATGTTTTTCATTTAAGAAAGGAACTTGTCGCTCTTCATGAGGCTACGCGGCAGACTTTTAAGGTAAAGTCGGAAAAGGTTAAGTCTGCTCATGACCGAAAAGCCAGGGATATTAATTTTTCGGTAGACCAAAAAGTTTGGCTATATAATCCTCAACGGAAAAAGGGCAGAGCTCCCAAACTGCAAAGCCACTGGGAAGGGCCCTTCCGGATTGTTTCAAAACTCAGTCAAGTAGTTTATTGTATCCAGAAATCTTCTCGACATAAAAAGAAGGTGGTGCATGCTGATAGACTCGCGCCCTATTTTGAAAGAGGTAGAGATGTTTAATTTTGCCTCGAGAGCGAAAAACTTCTGAGACCTGTCGGAATATATTTGTTAATTTATTTCAAAGATAATTCTTGCGTTTAATTTTCTTTGTTTGCAGAAAATACTCCGGAGCGCAAAGGTTTCCACGCCGCTAGAGTTATTAAGAAGAGTTTCTTCTAAGAGGCTTCGTCTAAGAGGACTGTCTCGCTCATGGTTTTTGTGACCGAGGTTTTTCCATGAGACTTGGGGCAAATGCCGAGACAGAGGCTCGGGAGTCCTACTGGACGTAGGGTCCTCGGAAATTTATCCCCCTCGAGTCTGAAGATGAAGAGAGAAGGGCGCAAAACGTGAAGAGATAGAAGATCTTTGAGAGGGTACTCCAAGTATCTGACTTCGAGGGATTCTGCGTCTTCAGCGAAGACCTCTGGGGAATTGACCACTTCCTAGTTGAACTGAGCGAGGAAGATCCCTGAAGAAAGAAATAAAATGTTGGGGTCCGCTATGGTGTGCACGGTAACTCGGAGCAACAGCTCGAGGTAGTGCAAGAAAAACCAAGACTCCTGAAACATTGGAACTGGAGCATCCCTTTATCCTCCCCTGATTGTCGGGACGACAATCTTGAAGAAAGGGGGGAGCAGTGTTACGCCCGATAGATCCGGTCAGCTGCTTGGCCGGATCGATATATTGATTTTTCGGAAGAAGCGATATTCGGCGCGTGGCAACGAGGGAAACAAGCCGGAGACCGTCAGATTTTGACAGGACTCGGTCCTTGTCACACGTGTACGCGCGCGTATCTGTATCTTATTGCAGATTTTCCGTACGCTCAGCTGTATTTTACGGTTCTGAAATTAAAGTTTTTGTGTTCCCGTCAATCCAGTGTTGTGTCCTTTATTGTTCCGTGTGCGCGATTACGCGAGTGACGCGCGAGGCGTATATATATATATATATATATATATATATATATATATATATATATAAAAGAATGTAATATGAATATTTCTTGAAGATAGGATGTAAATATTATTATATTAATCTATTTGATTATCTATTTAATTAACTCTATTTGATCTAATATTATATTATTCTGAGGATAGGACGTGAATATTATTCTATTTGAGTAACTACTATTCAGTTTTTGAATTGTAGGTATTATATTTATAAGGTTAGGAAAAAAAAGTTATTGAAGTAATAATTTTTATTAGATTATTAACTTTGCTATTAGGATTCTTCTTATTATATATCATTTATTTTATCATTTATGTGACATATAATTCCTACATTCTTTTTACTTATTTCTTAGGGAATAAATTATGAACGTTTTAGAGTAAATTATTTAATCATTTATATATTATTATTTTTTTCTTTATTATATTTATAAGAGAGGAATAACGTTTACATTTATTTCATTACAAGAAATTTTAATGAATTTTGATTTTAGACTTGTGAGCTATTTGGTCATGTGTAGGGTTTTCTGTATTGAGATACCAATTTATATTTTTCATTCATGATTACCTAAAGCATATGTTGATGCATCGGTTTATGGGTTGATTAGTATTAGCGGGAATATTATTAAAAATGGAGAGGTATATGCATTAATTTGATTCTCAATGATATTTATTAAAAAAAGATCAAGACTTACAAGGGAACATCGCGAAGTGTCAAATTCAGAAAATTATGAAACTTGGCATAAATGTAGAGGGGGTGAACACATGAATTTAGCAGTTTTTAGTTGGTGCTATAAAACGGTCTGAAGGGGTGAAACCACCCTTCAAAAGTTGAGACATTTTTGCTTTTCTCGATATATCTCGTAAACTAAACAAAATATAAAAAAATGTTTTATATAAAAGTTTTACAGTATAAATACCTCTATTTAAATACGCTAGTCATTTTTTGAAAAAAAATTTGTTTTCAAAAATTCACCTTTTATACTAATTATTTATTGCATTAAAATTCCAATTTTAATGAAACTTGGCATTAATGTAGAGAGGGTAAATACATGAATTTAGAAATTTTTAGTTGGTGTTATAAAACGGTTTGAAGGGGTGAAACCACCCTTTAAAGGTGGAGACATTTTTGCCTTTTTTCGATATATCTCATAAACTAAACAAAATATAAAAAAATGTTTTATATAAAAGTTTTACAGTAAAAATAACAAATAAAAATAAAAAAAAATTTTAATTTAAGAAATAATTAAGAAAGAGGGATGCCAAGCGGATTCTAAATTACGATTTTTGAACATAAAAGTGGCTATAACTCGGAAACGGCTCATTTCCGGACCTATGTTTGTATGAACTTTTTTGCTTGTTTTTGGGTCCCAAATCATCTCCCAAAGTGGAGTAGGCGATTTTTAGGACACTCTGTATATACAAATATATTATAATATTATAAATATATAAAAAATTTTTAATCAAATATTTATTATACGTTATTTTATTTGTATCAACATATCCTCTAATAAGTAAATTGTCAATATATACAGCATTATAATACTGTTTAAGAATTATGAATCTTAGTTATAAGTATAAAGATGTAACATTAAAGAAATTTTTTAATAAATAAACAGTGATTAAATAGATATTTAAAATGTAAAAGAAAATGTAAAATTTTTGTATTATAAAATACCTTCATATATCGTTCAGTTTACGAGACATATCGAAAAAAGGCAAAAATGTCTCTACCTTTGAAGGGTGATTTCACTCCTTCAAACCGTTTTATGGCACCAACTCAAAATTTTTTTTCAAAAAATGAATAGCGTAATTAAATAGAGGTATTTTTACTGTAAAACTTTTATATAAAACATTTTTTTATATTTTGTTTAGTTTATGAGATATATCGAAAAAAGGCAAAAATGTCTCCACCTTTAAAGGGTGGTTTCACCCCTTCAAACCGTTTTATAACACCAACTAAAAATTTCTAAATTCATGTATTTACCCTCTCTACATTTATGCTAAGTTTCATTAAAATTGGAATTTTAATGCAATAAATAATCAGTATAAAAGGTGAATTTTTGAAAAAAAATTTTTTTTCAAAAAATGACTAACGTATTTAAATAGAGGTATTTATACTGTAAAACTTTTATATAAAACATTTTTTTATATTTTGTTTAGTTTACGAGATATATCGAGAAAAGCAAAAATGTCTCAACTTTTGAAGGGTGGTTTCACCCCTTCAGACCGTTTTATAGCACCAACTAAAAACTGCTAAATTCATGTGTTCACCCCCTCTACATTTATGCCAAGTTTCATAATTTTCTGAATTTGACACTTCGCGATGTTCCCTTGTTAGATCTATAACAGTCAATTGAAAAAGGATTTGCACATAGAAAATTTAAATTAAATCTCATGAGGTCTTTATAATTTATATTGACATGTAAGTAAGCATATGATGCTTAAGCATGTTTTGATATGAATTGTGTATTATATTATAATTGTGTATATAATATTAATAAATAAATATTACATATGTAATTAATAGTATAATATTTTTTGTATATTGTATATGTATATGCTAATAATATAATATTTATTGTTTCAGATAATCAAGCAATGGGTGAGGCGAGCGCTGTCGGCAGAAAGAAGAAAGAAGGGGTACTCTGCGTGGGTGCCCCAGTAGGGATACGCATCGGCGGTCCCGCCGATGTATACACCGGCGGCGCATCCAATGTATGCACCGGCGCTGCAGCCAGTGTATTCACCGCCGCCGCAGCCAGTATACGTATCGCCGGTGTACGTGCAGCAGTCGCAGCCAACATACATGCAGCCGCAGTCAGCATACATGCAGCCGCAGCCGCAGCCAGAGTACATGCAGCCGCAGCCGCAGCCGCAGCCAGCGTACACACAGCCGCAGCCGCAGCCAGCGTACGCGCAGCCGCAGCCAGCGTACGCGCAGCCGCAGTCAGCGTACGCGCCGCAGACGTATCTGTCATACCCGCCGTTCCAATAAAAAATGGAAATAATTCAGATGAAGGTACGAGATCTGCCTTGCTGTTAGAGAGCTCGTTCTCTAGATGTTGCCTTTCACTTATGATTTGAGTTGTAAGTGAAGGGCAACATTTTGAGAACGAGTTCTCTAACAGCAAATCGTAGATCTTGTACCTTCGCCTGAATAATTTCCATTGGTCCCAATGCGACGGGCTGCGTGCAAGCACATTCTCGAGAACAACAAATCGAGAATTGATCGCATCGAAACATGTAAACGAAGAATCTTTTCGCGTTCGAATAACATGTACAGCTCTGCTGATATTGGAATTAGATGTCCAATATAATGCGTTGTTTAATTCATCAATTGATCAATCATATTATGCGCAAATGCTGCTTTTTTGCATTTACAGAGCAAAATTGTATCTGCTCATAATGCGATTTATCCATCAATGAATTAAAAAATTCGCCTTATATTGAAGATCTAATTCCAATATCAGCAGAGCTGCATATGTTATTCGAACGCAAAAAGATTGTTCGTTTAGATGTTCCGATGCGATCAATTCTTGATTTGTGGTTGTTCTCAAGAATGTGCTTATATATATATAATATATATGCTTATATATATTAAAAAAAAAAACAATTATTTTTTCGTTCATAGTATGGCTGATGGCAGAGAACGAAACGTAAGCGCCTATGTTTGTCATAGTCGTGGACGTGAAGCAAGGCAGAGAAAAACGTAGTCGTAATAGACTGATCGAACAATCAAATTACGACTACGTTTTTCTCTGCCTTGCTTCACGTCCACGATTACGATAGAAGTAAGCGCTTACGTTTCGTTCTCTGCTATCAGCCTATATAAATGTCTTTTACTTCTATATATTTTTTTAAAATTTTATTTCACCGTTGGAATTATACCGTTGCGTATATTGCGTATATTACTATTATCCTCTGTGTATTATTATTATAGTATTATCCTGTTTTGCTTATGGCAATTCTTTGAAAATTATTTTGGCAATATTATTAGGTAGACTAAGAAGAAAATATTTAGTCTTACTGCTGTAATTGGAAACATCCATAAATCCATTTTATGGAGTTCTATTTTGTGAAATGTATTTCATTCATCTTTTGAAACAGTCAATTGGTCTGTACTAATAAGCAAGCATTCAAATCCTTTTTATTTTATATAAATTTTACTATTTTCTTATAAAAAATTATTTCCAACTAAAAATAATTGTTCTTGAAACGATCGATGCACAAGTTCTGTTTAAAATACTTGAAAAAAAAAACTCGTCCATTTATTTATTGATATTTAAAAAATCTACGAAATTGCATGCTGTATTTGACTGCTTCAAAAGAATGATTTATGCAAAGTATATAAACTTAGAAAAAAGTGGGCTAAAAATCTAAAAAAAAAAAAGAAGAGAAAGAAATATTGATTAGCAATGTTGCGTGAGCATACTGAAGAACGTGGTAATTTTATAATCTTTATCTCTTTTGCAGCCATACCTCTATTGCCGTTCCTATATTCTAAATTACAGACAAGTGTCCTTTACTAATATATTGGAAAATAAATTAATGAATACGTCCGTGGCGTATTTCACAGTTACAGGTTGCCAAGATATAAACATTTTTTTACTTTGACGCCTTTTACCACGTCTTCATGTCTCATCTATAAGGTATATTCAAGTGCAGTTCCTGCAATCTTGGATATAACAAGGAGTGCCCTTGATTTAAAAGTAAGCGAATGTAATTCGTGCGACGTAGAAGTACAAACCTGTACAAATACAAATCGATTTTAGTCACCTATTTTGTAAAATGTCTTTTTTATAATAAATTTTTTGTGGTATTCACATATATAAAGTTTCTTTTTCACATAAAATCCTGAAGTATTCAATTTCACTGTCCCAAGCTTTTTTCCTCTTACGTAAAATTCTTGCCTATCCTCTCTCATGTGATTTTTACACGATTAAATAAATAATGTTAAAGTTTCTCTTCAATTTTTAACTAAAACTTTCTAACTATTATTTTTTTTTACTTTATAAGCATTTTAATTAATTTTATTAATTTTACTATTCTGAAACTTCGCATGATCAGTTTCAAATATCAAAATGCAATTGTTTGCAAATTAGTAAAATACATGTATTGTAGTATAAAATGTATAAAAGATAATCATCTAAAGTTATTCTAATATCTATTTATCATTTTTAAAATTATTCGATTATTCTCGCGTTTGGAAATATCTGTGGGAATTTATTATAATACTTCACAATCTATTTTATACGTATATCCGGGGAGTTTTTTCTTTATAATCAGTCAATATCTCGTGAGAGAGAGAGAGAGAGAGAAAGAGAGAGAGGGAGAGAGAGAAAGAATGAACATACAATAAGATGCGAAAAAGAAAGTCATGTGTATATATGTGTGTGTGCATGTATGATTACGTATATATGTGCTGTGGTCGATACAACAGATCGATGTAACAGCAGCGCTATCTCTCGAAAAAATGTGGAACTACCGTCGATCTATGTATATATGTAATCACTGGTCTGCTGATCGTTCCACATGTACACTACGTAGGTGCCTGTGAATAAAGTGATCTCGTCAATATATCTCTTTTATTAGACATTTGTTTGTATTTTCATCGCTACCACAGTGTTCGTTATTCCTGTCCGTGGGATGCCGTGCCTCGGTTTATGTGTCTAACCTCATATAACCTTTATATGAATGAATGTTTCTGTGTGTTGACAGCTCAAGAGTACAAAAGGTACTGTTCACAATAGATAATTAATATAATTATTTAATTTTATGCCTTTTTCGGTCTTCAATTGGGCACGGTACCCCACGTTTTTGTTCGTACTTTATACGTGTCAAAGGCTTTTTTAATCCGTAAAGCCAATTCGATGATTTCTTGCTCATTACAAAATAAGCTGTAATGTCGGTATCCAGCATCCCCTTAAACAGATTAAAAAGTTTAAATATTCAAACGATATCTCAATCAACGTATATTGCATTGAAAATACGGAAATCCTGCTAATACAACTTACCACCCGGAAGAGGGAAAAGCATGACTATTTGCAAGGTGACAACGACGTAGGACATTTCACATGGATAAAAAATATGTCTCGTCTCGCGAGCTCGCAACTCAGCAAAAGAGACCACAGGCAATACTTTTGCGACCGGTATGAATAATTTTATAATTACACAAGTTTTAATTACATAATAATTTATGTCTATATATAAATAAATTTTCCAGATGCTTGCATTACTTCAGTTCGAGTCAAAGGTTGGAAGCTCACATTATAGAGTGTGGAGAAATAAATGACTGCGCGGTCCGATTACCGAGCGATAACGACAAGTGGTTGACCTTCAAACATTACGACAGGAAGAACCGGATGCCGTTTGTCGTATACGCTGACTTGGAGTGCACACTGGAGAAGACGGATAAGGATCCGGCAACATCCACATATGCGTACCAACATCATCAGGTATTCAGTGTCGGATACTGCGTTGCTCCTACGATGACTCATTGTCCACGTACCAATTTCGTCGTGATAAAGATTGTGTCGCATGGTTCGCTAAATAACTCAAAGCGCTATCATATCGCGTAAAAGATGTATTATCCGTTAATGTCCCCATGGAAAATTTGCCGAAGTGGGAGGCATACCATTACGCAACGCACTGCCACATATGCCAAAAACCGTTTGCACCAGGTTTGCACAATAGAGTACGCGATCATTGCCATTTGACTGGGAGATACAGAAATCCCGCGCATTCGAATTGCAACTTAAATTATAAAGATCCGTGTTTCATTCCTGTGGTCTTTCACAATTTATCCGGTTACGATTCACATTTCATTATCAAAGAAATAGCTGCAGCGTATGAAGGATATATAGAATTGCTCCCAATAACGAAGGAGAAATACATTTTGTTTGGGATGAAACGCAATGTGCGACATTAGAGGGACAAATTATCTCCACAAGGTTGAAAAACATCTGTGGCGTGAGTTTCTCTCAAGCTATTTGTCAAACAAAACATGTTTATCAGAAATGGACAAACACCTTTTGTCTTAGGCAAAGAGAAACTCGCGTCACAAACAACTAATTCAAACGGTAGCATCTAGACTCAAAAATACGTGGCATGACGTATGTCAGCCAAGTACCAATCGCGTGCGCATGTTCGCTTTCCGCGCATGACATTTAGTCTTACGCGCGAAGAGACTCGCGGCGGCCAATTGTCGGCGCTCGGGAGGCTCTTCGAATTTTTCAATAGGAGAGGGATCGGACCTCAAAAATAAAAGAGCCGGCTCCGGCAAAAACCAACTCTCTCGAAAGCATCCGCCGAAGCTAACATCTCGTTGTTCCGCTCGTTTTAGAAAGAGAATCCGCGCTGATTCGCCGCTATAAGTTCATTATAGACAACTGTTTGTTATCTCAACCTTTACTTCTAAATTTATTAAAGACTTCATTAAATTTTTGTTGAACATTCTCTCTGACTCTTTCGATTTTTGGCTACCTATCCCGCACCTTCGCGAGTCGTGGAAACATTTCTGAACACATTTCCTTCACAAAATATGTCCAAGACACTGCTGAAAAATCAGATTCGCGAAAGTGTGTGAAATTGCGGTTTATCGATTCGTATAAATTTTTAAGTGCTAGTCTCGATAAATTGGAGTCTCTTCTTGACAGGGATGAGTTGAAAATTGTACGTTCAAATTTTTCAAATTTATCGATTGAAGATTTTGAATTATTGACGCGAAAAGGTGTCTTTCCTTACGAGTATGTTGATTGCATCGAAAAGTTGGAGGACACATATTTACCACCGCGCGAATCATTTTACAGTTCCTTGACTGGTGACACAGTATCCGAGAGCGATTGCGCGCACGCCGCGAAAGTTTGGCGGCGGTTCTCCATTCAATCCTTAGGCGAGTACAGCGATCTGTATCTAAAAACGGATGTCTTGCTGTTGACGGACATTTTTGAAAATTTCCGCGACAAATGTGTCGGGAGTTACGGTCTCGATCCTGCGTATTATTATACATTACCAGGATTCACGTGGGACGCCGTGCTTAAACATACGCGTATAAAATTCGAATTGCTCATGGACATTGATATGATCATGTTTATCGAGCGTAGTATACGCGGTGGTCTAAGTCAATGCTCCAACAGATATGCGCAAGCCAATAACAAGTATATGCAGTCATACGATCCGTCGAAAGCTTCCTCCTATTTGATGTACTTTGACGTAAATAATTTGTACGCATGGGCAATGTGTCAACCGTTGCCATACGCCGAATTTCGATGGGTCGACGATGCCGCGGATTTTAACTTTAGCGCGATCGCCTCGGACTCACCCACAGGTTATATTCCCGAGGTCGATCTCGAATATCCACAAAGTATACACGACGAACACACTGACCTACCGTTCTGTCCTACGCGCGATAAGCCGCCCGGCAAGCGGCAGGCTAAACTTCTGGCGACTCTATATGATAAAAAGCGTTACGTCATCCACTACCGCAACCTGCAGCAATGCATACGTCATGGCCTTCGTGTCACAAAGATACATCGCGTATTGCAATCCGCGGCTCCACGATTACGTTGAACTAAATACACAATTTAGAACGCATGCCAAGAACGATTTCGAAAAAAATTTATACAAATTGAGAAACAACGCGGTATTTAGCAAAACTATGGAAAATGTACGAAATTACGTCGATGTAAAATTAATAACCAAATGGGAAGGACGACATGGCGCGGAGGCAATGATCGCGAAACCAAATTTCCACAGCCGAAGCATCTTTTCGGAAAATCTGATAGCCGTTGAACTGCGCAAACTCGAAGTGAAATTCGACAAACTGATCTATGTAGGTATGTGCATCCTCGACATATCCAAGGTCTGTTTGTACGAATTTCATCACGAGTACATGCTACCTTTATATCGCGACAGATGTAAGATCATGTACACCGACACAGACAGTCTCATATACCACATCGAATTCGAGGATGTGTATGAGACGATGAAACGCGATGTTCATAGATTTGACACGAGTGATTATCCTGTAGATAACACGTACGGTATCCCGCTCGTTAATAAAAAAGTGCCGGGTTGAAGGATGAGAATAATGGTGCGATAATGACGGAATTCGTCGGACTCAGAGCGAAGATGTACGCGTTGAGGGTAGACGGTAAGAAGAATATTAAAAAGGCGAAAGGTGTAAAGAGTAACGTGGTAGCGCGAACGATAACGTTTGACGATTACACACGGTGTCTCAACGATGAGATTGAAATGACGCGACAACAGACTTGTAATGACCATTTCTTCTTCAAACCTTGATAACTCGGTAAAAAAAGATCGCACAGCGATCAGCAACCACTCAAATTAAAGGAAAAGAATTAGGCTTTCATTTGATGTATATCACATACTCGAAAAAAAAATTATCCAAGTCCGTGCACGCTTTCAAATTTGGCTAATTTTAAAATATCAAACATGCCCTTTAATTTAAGTGGTTTCTGTTGCATGAATGTCCCTAATAAAAAATATATATATACCATTTTAAAGCTGAGATTTTAACCTTTAATTCAAAAAAAAGTTTGTTGCTCTACGATTATTTCTCGCAGAGTTATGATCTGTTAAATTTTCGTAATTTTTGGCATAAATTTTTTGATGCCATATTTTTTTTTGAGCAGTGTACTTATAAAAATAATTTTTTCTAGGGTATTTGGGTTGATCGTCGACTGGTCAAAAAACTTCATCTTATGAATGAGGCGCGGATATTGATTTATCCGGATAATGAGGTATATTTATATTTATATTTAGTACACACAAATGGCAATATATATATATATATATATATATATTCTTTTACTAATAATAAAAATTTTTTTTTTGATTATAGGATTTTTTCGTTCCGTTCGATGAAATACGAATCCGGGGATTCTTCAACCGGAGATACATGTTTTGGGCTCGATACTTTAGAAGAATCGACCAGCTGAATAATGACGACCTCCAGGACCAGCCAGGGGAGGACCTTTTTGATCTGCGATCGCTTTTTGGTCTCGAGCCGTTCCCTCAAGAATTGTGGGATTAAATAGATAAATAAATAATGTTACACTACACAATATCATATGTTATATACACTATATACACGCTATATACTATATTATATACTGCATACACGCTATACACAATATATCATATGTATCAATATTTTAATAATGAATAAATATTTCTTTTATTTTATATAATATTTATTTTCTTATATTCCCTATACCAGTGTCCGGAATTAGTTGCCCTTTTCGGTCAGATTTCTGAGGCGACGCCTACTGTCTCCCCACTACCGCTCGAAGTTCGGCGGCCGAGCCGCCGATCGCACGCGTGACGCTGTGCCTCAGGAGCGTTCGTACATGACAAATATACTAGGTCCGTATTTTCTGTCAAATTGTCACAAATTATTACGTAAATTTTTTGGTAATAATTGTAATTATTATGAGCAATTTAACATAAAAAAAGTTTGATTATTAAAATATTAAATTCTATATAATTTGACGGAAGATACGGACCTAAAATATTTGTCACGAACGCTCCTGAGGCACGCGTGCGATCGGCAGCTCGGCCGCTGATCTTCGAGCGGTAGTGGGAAGACAGTAGGCGTCGCCTCAGAAATCTGACCGAAAAGGGCAACTAATTCCGGACACTGCCCTATACGATATATATAAAAGAGCGAGAGTGAGAAAGAGAACGCGATCGCGAACGAGAGATAACGTGAGCGAAGTTTGAAACGCGCGAAAGAACGGATGGGTTGGGAGAGAGAGAACGCGAACGATAAAGATAACGCGAGCGATGATGGAGGCACAAACGGGAGCGAGGAAGAGCGTAAATACATGGAGTAAACGCAAACGCCACCGCGAAAGAGTGGGAGAGAGAGAACGTTAATGCGAATAGTAGTGGGAGCGACAGAGAACGCTAATGCGAGCGAATTGCCACACCCCACGCCATAGTACTCGCGATCGTAGGACCCCCTCCTTCCCGATTCCATATTTCGTGGGATCTTCCTCGCGGTATCATATTTCAAGGTCGTTCCGCGGTATCACATTTCAAGATCATCTCACGGTATCATATTTCAAGGCTACCCCCTCCCATGTGACGTCATTACCCCACCCTCCTGTGACGTCATGCTCCTCTCGCCCGCGAGGTACCCTCCCCCTCCCGCTCCGCTCCCCCCTCGGAGCTTCTGGGTCGAAACCGGCCTAACCCTCCTACTATCGACGATATATTTATAGATAATATATGTTTATTTTTTATGGTAGTGCCACCAATTGAACAGGTTGAATACATTTTGCATGGCACAATTGGACACATGTTTATGGCAACGCAAAGTATGTGTAGCGTCCATCTTTTTCAGCGATTCTACGTCTTCGTAGTGCTCGTCGAAGACTTCGATATAGACATAGAGCAAATCCCGCAGCCATTCTCGTTTCTCGATCCCTTTACGTATACGATGGGTAAGTTTTCGCTCTCCGTCACATCCCGCAACGCCTTTGTAATCATGTCTCTAGCCGTGAAGTACGGAATCGTTCCGTGATCATCGCGCCAATGTTCCGTGATGTTTCACCTCCAACCAGGATACGTGTTTTCTATCCGCTTTGCTGAGAAAATACCATGGCTCTTCCAAATATATAATGAGTGAGAATAAATCCCTCTCTGAGAACGGCAAATTCCTTCACGAAAGAGTTTCTGCCGACGACGAAACCTTGCAGATCCACGAACGTTGGCGTTGACATAGTTGCAGACATGACTGATTTATGTCGAGGAGCCGACTGCGGGAGGATCGCGGAAAGTTGTACTTTTTATATCGCTCCTCCTCTCCAACGTTGCATGATTTTGGTCTACGGGTGATTCGATGTGGTTTGAGTTATCGATCACATCTTCGTTGACGACTGGATCTGTCCCGGTGCGAATTAAAGGCCACTCAATTATGTCTTCCCCGCGATGAAAAATTGGGCAGTATATTTTGCCGACAATGGAACCATGCAGATCCACGATGTAAATTTTCAGATCCACGTACGTTGGCGTGGACATAGTTGACGCTGGACATGTCGAGAAGTGGACTGCGCGAGAGGATCGCGATACATGAATCTTATATTGGAGTATTGCTGACATTGCAATTTACATAATCTTGCGCACTACATTGGACAATGGGCTGTATTCGATGACGCGATCGTGCAAGATGAGACAGTAGGCAGTAGTATTTGCCGGTACATTCTATTTGCAATCAAATTCTGTGCGCACATCTACAGTGGCACTCTTGATAGACTCGTTCTGTCGCGTGCAATCGATGACTACAAAAGGTCCATTCGCCAAAAATGTGCTTATGTTGCAAAGCGTTTCATAGCAATCGTATCCATAATAAGCTTTACGAAAACGCGCATACATATCAAAAAATATAGCGTATCTATTTTTGTTAAAGTCTAAATTCAGATCGTCATATGGATAAAATTCAGAGTTTAGATAAAGTTTCACGTTGGTCAGATTACAATCATCGAATATGCTCGCATTTTGAGACATGATATTCTTTCGGCCAGTCTGCAGAGCAAAGATAATATATCGCGGTTTCTTCAACTGAGTCGTTTTGATAGCCCACGAATGCTTGGTCGTGCTCTGCAATAGAGGGTACTCGTACAATTCCTATGATCGGAAACTCATACTCAGATATCGTCCGCTTTCCAAAGCTCGTAACAGGGATAGTTTATTGACTTCATTCAACATAACGTGAGGCATTCGCCACTGTACTTTGAATAGTTCGATTTCTGGTTCCGTCTTCGAATCTCCATTGATACAATTGTTGTCGTTGTGCGCTCGTATCAAAATCAGTTCATGGCGGGCGTTAACAACCACACGTTTGTAATCCTCGCAAAAGCCCAAAAGCATGTTGAGCGGTATGCAAAAATTAAAGTATCCTTTCGGTATGGTCGATGAAGTGTCCCATCCGGCATTCCGCAAGATCAACGCTTTGTCATACGATAGCGATACATAGTTTTTGATAGTGCTGGTTATTCCAGCGTTTCTGATGCGGTCAATCTCCACGCCGTTGAGTTCGTATCGAATTTTGTCAAACATGAATGCCACGCAATTATTTGCAAGAAAATTCTCCGCATCATTGTTCTTCTTCTTCAATTTTTATTCAATGTAGAGTAAGCTTTCACACGGCAACGTGTACAAATCCTGCTGTTGTATGGGTATTCTTATCTCATCGCTATGTCCAAACGTCGTATTGGCATAGGATTGGATCGTTGCATTGGATTGTATGAGTTTCAATTTTGATAATGCTATTGTCAAAGATCGGCTCGCGTTCAATATTAAAGATATCAGCCATTTCGTACAATGAAACCCAATGATCTCAAAAAATCAATGTTCGACGCAATGTGTTTTTTTTATCAGGTGATAGGATTTGTTTTCCTTTGATAAAACTTTTCACCTGTTCCACTTCGTTCAGCACCAGCATCTCCCGTTATCGTTGTCTTCTCCGCACATGTAGTCTGACGGTGATCTCTTCTCCGCGAAAATCGAGCAGATGGCCGTCCTGATCCACGATACGAATCGTCAAATCCGTAATGCTACGATGATCGGGAGATAAATGATCTGTGCGGGTATTTCCGATATCTTATATCCTGGTGGAACGCTCGGTGAAAACTTGTGTATCCTATGCACGCACTTGTCGTTGCTGTATGCACCCGCGGTAACATTGCACTCTATGCGAATAATGTTTACGTTAATGATATTTATCGATACATCCGATTCATGCCACTGTCGCGGCGCTAGCACACGATTCGCCGAAAATCCCAACAGCGATCCAATATAGGTTAGGTTTTGTAAAATTTATTCTGTGGGCACACTTGATTTCACTTTTCATCGTATTGTTGTTAGCTCGAATCGTCACTGGGTACTCGTCATCATCTTCCCCGATGTCTTTTTTTCTCACATCTTTGAAACGAAATTGTAAAAGCGTGCGTTTTAAATACGTGTCAGTGTCGCGCAATTCGTACGATCCTTCGGGAATGACAATCTTTTTGTCGCTAAAGTAGAATTTATTGTTCGATGAATTTACATTCTGGACCGTGTAATAGGTTTCAAAGTTCGTAATCTCCAGGCCGTAATCTCCATCGCTCAAATCCACAGGAGGAAAGTAGCTTACCGAGAGAATGCTACTCTTACTGATGAGTGTAAACGTCAGTGACATGTTTGATACTGTGAGTTCAAATGGTGCAACGTCAGTCTTTAAACTGATCATCGACCTTTTGGAGAAACTGTAAACAAAGTTGTCCACAATTGCTTTGATCGTAACGTTGATATGGCGTGCGATTGTACTCGATTCGTGTCACATCGTTTATTAGATATCGCACCAATTCCCTCGGCGGTCGAAGATTACCAAAACTATCAAAATATATGACGCGACCTCCTCTCTTCGCATACGCCACCAAGTGAGTACCCGGTCCCTCGGCATTGTCCAAATTTACGATACCGCTCTCGTTTCGACGTACTCCTCCCGTTGGTAGGCTAGTACGCATAAATATACCTCTAAAATATGGAATGCGCATACGCTTCGCGAGTTGTTATAGTTGTACGTTGGTAGTTGCACCCTTTGGGATTTGTAACGTCTCTTTGACTTTTTTTTTATCGACACTCCTCGTCCACGTTTGTACGGAGCGAGATAAATTCCATGACCTTCCATGTCGCGATTATGACGTTTCAGTTCTTCCAGCTGACGCTGCGCGACCTTGTTATCATTCACGGCCTTTGCGACTGCCGCCGCTCTACCGACCAATGAACTGATAACTCCCACTAACGATAGGATCGGCAGGATACCATCACGTTTCGCTATCGAAAATATTCATTTCCTCGTTGTTTTTTTTTTCTCCGTTTTCAGCCCTATACCGAATTTTGTTTTGGCCTTCATAGCCGCCCAAACGGCTGTAGCAGCAGCTCTTTCCCCGAAAGTTGAATCCCTCGCGGTAATACGTTTCCGCGCTTTTGCGGCGAGTATAGTGTCGGCAATGTGTCGTTCTGCGATATCGTTGCTATGTGAATAGGCTATATTATGTTCGCGACACGCTGCATCCAGTGGGTTAATACCTCAATCACCTCTTGCCAAACGTTTTTCCAAATGAGTTCCCGGACCGCAAAACTGATAACCGGGAATATGTAATTCGATCGGAAGTGCGTTTATCGCACGATTTAACAAGCCTCTTCCAATCTTCGTTGACATTCGCTGCAATTTTTTTTCAACAGTGGTGGACCGTCCATATGCGTTCGATGACACGGTAGATTATAATGCTCCAGGCAACGATAATACTACTGAACTTCTGAATCTGCCTTGATATGGTCGGGAAGTCTATCCCACACATAATCTATACAATTATAAAACTTTTGCACAAGAATAATCTGTGGTATATACTTCAGTTGCTCGACGGTTAAATCGTATATATACGGTTATCCAATAGAAGCAGAAGCATTTCTGAGTTTCGGTGGAATGCTCTGCTATAAATAGGTTCAGCTCTCTTGATACCGTTTCATTTTTTTCGGAGATAACATGCGGTTCGTGCGACAATCGCCGCCAATCGCGGTGACTAATTTCGATGAAAGGTTAATGTCTGAGAAAGAGGTACGCAAATATGGAAACATGCTGCCAATTTCTATACGCGGTATTATTTGCGGTCCGTCAAATTGCGGCAAGACAAATGTGGTGATTAGCCTGCTGGAAGGTCCGCACGGTGTACACTTCGAGAACGTGTACGTGTACTCAAAATCTTTGCAACAACCGAAATATCAATACCTGGAAGATATATTGACATCGATAGAAGAAATTGGTTACTTTACATTTTCGAATAACAGTGACGTCATTTCGCCGAGCGATGCACGTTCAAACTCGATCTTTATTTTCGATGACGTGGCATGTGACAAGCAGGATACAATAAGAGAATACTTTGCGATGGGCAGACACGCAGACGTCGATTGCTTCTATCTTTGTCAGACGTATGCAAAGATGTCAAAGCATCTTATACGTGACAACGTGAATCTACTGATTCTGTTCAAACAGGATGGTACCAATCTAAAACACATATACACCGATCATGTAAACACTGACATGTCGTATGAAGATTTTTGTAAATTGTGTCATATCTGTTGGCAGCAAAAATATAGATTTGTAGTGATAGACAAGGATAGCGCGATTTCGTTATAGGAAAGGATTTAACGACTTTGTGATATCATAACGCAATCAGTTGTCGTCGATACGTCAATTAGACAATATGTATAGCAGCAAGGAGATTAGAGATCGCGAGAAATTGGCGAAACAGATTGCAAAAACGAGTGATTCGATTCGCAAAAAATATCGCGCGTTGAAAACTGGTAAGATGGAGGAAGATATGGCATTGGAGAGACACTTTAAACCCGTTGTCGAACCTCTAAAACAAATTGTCGAAAATACAGTTGGCGAAGAATCTAATTTCATCAAGAGTGAAACATTATCCTCGGGAGAGAAAGAGTATGCGGAAACTAAGCTTAAACGAAAACAATCAAGCACTTTGTTTAGCAATTCTCTCATGGCTTCAACACCGATAAAAACAATATTGAAACGTTCCAGTTACTTTGAATGAAACAATCAAAATTTTATAACCATGCGAATTATTGTACGAACACCCGCACGCATTCTCCGTCGAAGAAGTTTTTGAAATTGCTAACGAACCTCTTGTGACGTCCGTTCGAAACCTATTACACACGTCCGAGGGGCGAAAAATTTTAGAAACGAATTACAGTCCATTGGGACAAAAGTATTTAGGAGCTGTCTTAAGTGGTAAAAAAACGGTCAATATAGATAACTTTTATGGAGTTTATTTCATCAACGGTGGAACGATGATTGGTAACAAACGACTTGAGCAAGAACGATGATATATTCATAGATGGAAAAAGGTATCCAGGTACACGAGGTCTTTACGAACTGATTTTCAAAAAAATACCAGAGGAAAATTACACGAATACTGACAAATGCAACTACAAAAGTATACTCTTGGCAACAAACGCACATAGGCGTGATCACAACGTGCATAATGCTGTAAAGAGTAACAAAGGATACAAGTATAAAAATATAATCGCACCCTTGCTAACAGGTGTTGGAGAAGGTATGCCATGTGCCGTGACATTTAACAACAACAAGATCGATCACGTTCATTAGGATGATCCCAACGAGTTTGTAAATCGTTTTCGATTGCTTGAGGCCTCACGTCAATCCGGTCACAATGCTTACGATAACGAAATCATGTCGATCGAGGAACTCCGCGAGGCAGGACTTATTATAAATTAAACTGCGCGTGAATGATTCAACCAATTGACATCGAAATGTCGATCAGTAAATTTGGAATATCGCTCGGAAGAAACGGAACGAATCCGTACTATCAATATAGCGGATTAATTAGAAACTACATTCGCGATAACGCTCTTTGTGTGGTTGTTGCAGATTTTGACGCAAAGTCACGCAAGATTCAACGTGTAGCACCGCCTGTGGATGATGGCGATGCTGTCAACAAACGGTACGTTCAACAGCACATGCAAATTTTGAAAGATCGGCTGGACGAAATGGAGAGGATGATATTAACATACCAAAATAGCGTACAGATTATGATAAACGACCTTCACGAGATGATTCAGCATATGGCTCAGCGCGATGAGTAAAATCTTTCACGTGACGTGAACGTGACACCGCTGCGTTCCCGGTCGACGAACGCGCGTTCCCGGTTAACGAACGTGCGTTCCCGTTCCGTCCCCGATCGATTTCCGTTCAGTTCCCGTTCGGCATACGTTACACGTGCGTTCCCGTTCAACGAACGTACGTTCCCGTTGCGTTCTCATTCGACGAACATACGTTCCCGGTCCATTAACGTAATAAATTCATTCGCTCATGGCTGAGAACAAAACCTCTGAGAAGCGACAGCTAGTGAAGGAACTGCACGCTCCGGCGAGAAGAAATTTTCCGCGAAGGCGTGTCACAGTGCGTGGGTACGACGACCTGTGGCAAGCTGATGTTGTCGAGATGCGTCCTTACACGCGATACAACCACTACATACTTACCGTTATCGATGTGCTGAGCAAGCATGCATGGGCCGTACCGCTCAAGGCTAAGAGCGGATGTGAAGTTACTGCAGCAATCGCAAAGATAATTCGAATCGATGGAAGATGTCCGAAAAATTTACAAACCAACAAGGGAAAGGAATTTTACAATGCGAACCTGCAAAAACACTTGAAAAAACACAATATTAATCATTATTCTACCTATTCCGTGATGAAGGCATCGGTCGTCGAACGATTCAATCGCACGCTAAAGAATGAAATGTGGAAACTGTTTACGCTCAACGGAAACTATAGATGGATCGACGCGCTGCCGCGTCTCGTATCAGATTACAACGCGCGAAAGCATCGAACTATCGGCATGCGACCCGTCGACGTTACGCCCACGATCGCTGATAAGCTCTTAACAACGGTGTACAGCGCGATAAAAATTGCTGCACCTACACGATTCAGATTGGGTGACCCCGCGTCAGTAAATACAAGACAGTCTTTGAAAAAGGTTACACACCAAATTGGTCGACGGAGGTATTTAAAATCATTAAAGTGCAGAAAACTAATCCCGTGACGTATATACTGGAGGATTCCAGTGGAAAACTCATCGCTGGAAGATTCTATGAACATGAGCTGCATCGCGTAACTAATCCCGATGTGTATCTCGTTAAGAAAATATTACGGAAAAGAGGGGATGAGGTTTACGTGAAATGATTGGGACTCGATAAATCGCACAATTCGTGGATACGTAAAGACAATGTTTTGTAAACATACATTTTTATTATAGTGTCTGTTGATTACATGTCATACAAATAAAATGAATTTATAAAATATTTACAATGGTATCTTATAATGTCCCCATGGCAGTGTTTCAGTAGAATCGGGTACAATGTATCGCTTATCATCGTACGGACTCAGAGCGATTTTCTTTTCGGCTATGGTATACACCTCGTGCAGCTTTGATCTTATACAAGTCTGTTGTCGCGTCATTTCAATCTCATCGTTGAGGCATCACGTAATCGTCAAACGTTATTGTTCGCGTTACCACGTTACTCTTTACATCCATCACCTTTTTAATGTCCCTCTTACCGTCTACCCTCAACGCGTACATCTTCGCGTCTTCATCTGAGCCCAACAAATTCAGTCATTATCGCACCATTATTTTCATCCTTCATCAAGCCCGGTACCTTTTTATTAACGAGCGGAATATTGTACACGTTATCGACAGGATAATCGCTCGAGTCGAATCTGTAAATGTTACGTTTCATCGTCTCATACACATCTTCGCACTCGATGTGATATATAAGACTATCGGTGTCAGTGTACATTACTTTACATTTGGAGTGAAATAACGGTAGCATATACTCATGATGAAATTCGTACAATCACGTCTTCGATATGTCGAGAATGCACATACCCACATAAATCGGTTTGTTAAATATTACCTCGAGTTTACGCATTTCGATAGCGACTAAATTTTTCGAAAAGACACTTCGACTGTGAAAGTTTGGTTTCGCAATCATTGCTTCCGCACCGTATCTGCCTTCCCATTGCGTTACGAGTCGCACGTCAACGTGATTACGCACGTTCTCCATGGTTTTGCCAAATACCGCGTTATTCATCAATTTGTACAAGTTTTTCTCGAAATCATTCTTGGCGAGCGCTCTAAATTTCGTATTGAATTCAATATAACCGCGGAGCCATGGAGATTGCGCGAATTGCGATGATCTTCGTCTTTGTGACGCGAAGGCCGTGACGAATACATTGCTGTAGGTTATCATAATGTATGACATAATGGTTCTTGTTGTATAATGTTGCGAGTAGCTTATCTTGCCGCTTACCGGGCGGTTTATCACGTGTCGGGCAGAAAGGTAGGTCAGTGTGCACATCGTGAATATGTTGTGGGTACTCCAAGTCGACCTCGAGAATGTAGCCTACAGGCGAGTCTAGCGCTACGGAGGTCACATCGAAATCATTGTCAACCCATTGAAAATTAGCGTAAGGCAATGGTTGGCACATTGTCCAACCGTACAAGTTGTTTACATCAAAATACATCATGTACGATGATGGTTTCGTTGAATCGTACAACTGCATGTACTTGTTGTTGGCACGCGCACATCTACTGGAACATTGACTGAGACTACCGCGTATACCATGTTCGATAAACATGACTATATCGATGTCAGTAAGAAGTTCGAAATTGATGGGCGTATGTTTTAATATGGCATCTCACGTAAAACCGGGTAGAGTGTAATAATACGCGGGTCAAGTCCATAACTTGTGACGCAACTATCGCGAAAATTTTCAAATATGTCGGCTAATAGCAAGACATCAGTTTTTAAATACACATCGCTATACTCGCCGAGCGTTCGAATGGAGAACCGCTGCCAGACGTTGACCGCGTGCACGTAATCGCTCTCGGATACAGTGTCGTTTGTTAAGAAACTGAAAAATGATTCACGCGATGGTAAACATAGGTCCTCCAATTTTTCGACACAGTCAACGTATTCGTACGGAAAGACACCCTTTCGTGTCAGTAAATCGAAATTTTCTGTAGAAAGTTTACAAAATTCCTGTCATAAGATTTGAAGTTTATCTTTAGTGAAAAAAGATGCCAATTTGTCGAGACTGGTATTGAGAAATTTGAAGGAATCGATGAACCATAATTTCATATAAGATTTCCAATTATTTACATCGACAGTGACATTTTTTGTAAACGAAATATATTTTTCCTTCGTTATAGGAAGTAATTCTACGTTTCCTTCATACGCTGTAGCTATTTCCTTGATGATAAAATTCGAATCGTAACCGGATAAATTGTGAAAGACCACAGGAATACAGTGCGAATCTTTGTAATTTAAATTACAATTTGAATGCGCAGGACTCCTGTACCGACCAGTCAAATGGCAATGATCGCGTACCCGAGTATCGTCCAACGTGAACGGTTTTTCGCATATGTAGCAATTCTCGCTATTAAATCTTCTCCACTCGTTCCGCGTTAAATCTGCCATGGGTATATTACTGGATAAAATAGACTTTACGCTATGCGCCAAACTTTTCAATTCCTTGGCGAACCATGCAATGCAGTCCTTATCGCGACGAAACTGATACATCGATAACGAGTCGTCGTAGGAGCAACGCACGTAGTATCCTATGCTAAATACTTCGTGACGCTGATACGCGTATGTGGACGTTATCGAATTCTTGTCTATCTTCTCCAATGTGCACTCCAGATCAGTGTAAACGACAAACGGTACCCGTTCCTTCCTGTTGTAATTTTTGAAGGTTAACCACTTGTAGTCCTCGCTCGGTAATCGGATCGCACAGTCATTTATCTGCTGGCAGTCGATGCTGTGAGCCTCCAATTTTTCACTGGAACTAAAGTAGTGCAAGCATCTGAAAAAAAAAACAATTTTTATGACAATCATTCATAAGCATAAATTGTTGCGCAATTTCATTATAAAAAATTTATACATACCGATTCCAAAAGTATTTTTTGTTCTTTTTCTTGCTCAATTGCGAGTTCACGAGACGGAACATATTTTTAATCCACATGAAATGCCCTACGTCGTTGTCACTTTGCATACATAACACGTTAACATGCTTTTCCCTCTTCCGGGCGGTAAGTTGTAGCGGCAGGATTTCCTTATTTTCAATGCAATATACTTTGATTGAGATATCCTTTGAAGATTCAAACTTTTTAATCTAATTAAGTGTCGCAGGAAACTCGATGTTTTGTACACTTAGTACCGTCGTATAATGTGAATACGACGATTCTCGTTCTGCATGTCTTTCAATCGGATGCAGAGCAGCCACCACAGACCATGCGAAACATGGTCCGTAACATGCATTCCGTAGATTGAATATTGATAATCGCTTCCTTAAATTTTATTTCCCGCGGTAACTCGATGTAATATCCCGCGTGCAGTGGATTATATTTGTTTATGTTGACGATAAAATTGAGTATACGCGACAACGCCCATCCACTGTCGCGTTCCTGAAACTCTTGAAAGAATGTAAGGGTAGGCTCAATGACACGTTGCTCGTACTACTCGTACAAATCTGACGCACGAAAAAGTTCGCAGTTTCGTGTGTTGATACTTTTGTTCGTACGTTTTTCATCTGTCACAAATTTGCCGTTGAACACGGTATTCACTTTTACGCTGTTGCATCTTCTTAAAACGTCTTGCACTCGCTCGAGCACTACATTGCAAGCGTCTTCCAAAAATTGCCGCGGCTCGATATAGCCTGTGTTAATCACCGCACCGGTCAAAATACGATTATCGAACGCGATATCGATCTCTCGCCAAACGAGTCTCTCCACGCCACAGTTTGCATAGCTGCCGCCGATATGTATAAAACGTCTTTCCAATAGACTCTTTGCACCCACAAGTCGCGCGATGCTTGACACCACAGATTGTCTATGTCCGATCGAGAGCCGCGGACGCTTGATTCGACTGCGCTCTTCGAGTCGTTGCAAGCACTCATCGCATCGCTTCGCCCACGCGAAATATTCGCGCAAGGTAGCGACTCGACTGGATTGCTTCAGCAGGTCGCGTTCGATTTGTTCCATGTCTTCTCTTATACTAGGTATGTCACACTCTTCTATGAGACACTTGCACGTGACTCGTTTGCATGATTTACAATAACGTTCATCATCCTGAACGATATAATGCCCCTCCCTAAGGTTGCGATAACTAAAACAGACACCTTTATAATTTCTTCGCAATTCCCACTCTTCATCGAAACTGTCGAGACTCGCCATTAAAACGTTCGAATCTTGCCAACGATTGACAAAAACACGTGCATGATGATTTCATCGCGATTCTTCAAAATACAATTGACTTATACGTAATGAATTTTGCACAGTAACAATCGTACATCGACGTTATACGAAAATTACGAGATTTACATTTTTGACACGTGTTTGATAACATGTACATCGGCGCTATGCAAGATTTGCATTTTTTTTTTACACGTGTTCAATGAGATGATTTCACGATTATGAGAAACAGTAATTGTAGCAGCCGTACATCGGCGCTATGCATGGTTTGCATTTTGATACGTGCTCGATGATTTCATCGCGATTCTTCAAAATGTCATTGACTTATACATAATGAATTTTGCACAGCAACAATCATACATCGACGTTACACAAAAATTGCAAGATTTAGATTTTTGACACGTGTTCGATGAGATAATGTTATCCCGATTGTCTTTGAGAAATGTGATATAAATGGACTTATACATAATAAACTTTACCACCGCAGCTATTAAAAATGTAAGATTTGCATTTTTTACATGTGTTCAATGATTTCATCATAGAAAAAAAGTGGGAGGTATCTGTATTTAAACGAGATCTGACATATAAAGTGTATCTGTCGCTGTCCATTAATTATAAGCACTGTTGGTACTTGCAAGATGAATTACTACGTTGCAAATGATCAAAATGAAGCATGCAAGAAGCAGTGTAATGAGTAAGTATTAATAAATCTTTTATATGTTTTATTACATTTTATACTTAATTACATTTTTGTTTCTATAGTTACTTGTATTTTTTCTAGTTTTGCTAAATCTCGTTATACGCCTCGTATCCTAGGACGGAGATTTGCGCTGACTGCAACAGCCTATAAATATTTGGATATTGGAATCAGCGTGGGATAGATATCTCATGTGGAAATTATTCTTGGCGATAACCGAGGAAATCAATTAATATTGCCTCATGCAACGTGAACAGTGTTCATCGAAAAACGCGAGATTGTGAAACGATTTCTATAGTCGAGTATCGCCTCATCGCTGTCGATTCGTGAATTAATGATTGAGCGTGTTAAGATGTATGACTCTGACATTGTAAAATTAATATTACACGATACATGTATGTACCTGCAACCACAAACTTTATTGTTTTTATTTAAAATTGGAACATGTGTAGAGCATGTATATTTCCAGTTATATCAGAATACGCAAAACGTTAGTGACAAATATAAAAATTTCGTAAATATTATAAAATCTAATTGTATTATTGATCAATGCGATGCAACTGAAATCTTGCATAAAGTTTCAAACAAAACTTCGCTCATTGATTGCGAATTATTAGCATATGCGATAAATAATATTTTATATGATGCGTTAACATAATGAAAAAAAAACATATTTGTTTAAAAACATTTTAATCCATAGCGAATTATTAGCTCTTGTGATAAATAATATTATATATATATATATATATATATATATATATATATAATATGTTAACATAATGTACATATTACAAAAAAAATATATTTGTTTAAAAATATTTTTAATCTGTCTTTTCGTATCTCAATCTTCTCCCACACTTCAAATATAATTTTAAATTATGAATAATAAAACTATAAAAAGAATACGATTGTGAGAGAGCCGCTGTAAGAGATTAAAAAAAATGCTAAGATGCTGGCTTTTTATGTTGTGAAATGGTCTTTCTTCGAGGTGGTTCATAATTTAGAACGTAACCATTAGCTTTTATTATAATAAAAAATCGATTGGTATTGATAAATACCAACGAGCGCGCGAACGGATAATGAACGCGAGCGAAGATGGTGACGCGAGCGGGAGCGAGAGAGAGAGAATGCGAACGAAGATAGTGACGCGAACGGGAACGCGAGAGAGAACGCTAATGCGATCGAGAGAGAGAGAGAACGCGAACGAAGATGGGGACGCGAGCGGAAGAACGTTAGAGTAACGCGAGCGATGAGACGCCCCCTCCCCAAGCCTTAGTCTCGCGATCGTAGGACCCTTCCCTCGCGGTCATAACACGCGAATCCCGCACGCGTCATCCTCTCTCCGATGATTCCGCAAGCGTTCCCTCTCTCTGCGGATCTCGCATGTGTCATCCGCTGATTCCGCACGCGTCCTCTCTCTCCGCGGATCCCGCACGCGTCATCCGCGGATCCCGCACACGTCATCCGCTGATTCCGCACGCGTCCCCCTTTCTCCGCGGACCCTGCATCCACTGAGCATGGTGACCCCGCGCCGTGTGAGCCCCCCGCGCTCCGCTCCCCCCTCGGAGCTCTCGGGTCGAAACCTGCCTATATATCCTACTTCTGAGTCTTTTGAAAAACAGAACTTTTTTTTGAATTCTCTTCCGTTATAAAATTCGAAGGGATTTTGGCCATCTCGAATATATCGTTTACCAATATGTACTTGCACTTCTTCCTCTTCTTCGTCACTTGAAAAGTTAATATATTGAATTTCGATATTTCCACAATTTTCAACATCCATAACTATAAGTAATATTCTATACTTTTCGACAAGACTTAAGTCCACCTTTAACCAGACTTGACAAAGATTATCTTATTTGGCGTGTTGTAGCTCAGAAGCTACCACAGTGCAAGCTTGCATTTTCAACGGCATAGCAACGCTCACGCCATAGGCGAGCGGAAATGCAAGATTGCTGAGATATAGAAATAAATCCGTGAGACCGTGCACGACTGACACAGCATTAACCAAATATGGTTCTATTAAGAATTATCACCCCACCTAAATTCCTGACAAATGGCACTATAAAAGCGCCCGCCTAATCGCCACTCGCGGGAGAATCTATAACTATCACGAATATCAGAGTCAAAAGTTATTACTGTGTCAATCGCGACACGGAAATTATTGTCGAACGCGGACGCGTTCTTCAAGAAGAATTGTAACGAACCTTCGAAATATACGTGTAAGTGATATCTAGCTAACATGTTGATTGGTGAAACCTGGAAGATTTCCTATCTGCACTCCTTGAGTTCTAACTCTTAAGGCGAAACGAATCCCAAAATTTCTTTGTTGCGTCGAGAGGCACAACAAAATTGATGGCAGCAGTGGGATTCACCGAAGCTAAATTAGTCAAGGGCCTGATTTGCCAAAGGCATACAGAACGGATTTCTGGAGAGATCCGATAAAACGAGCTTCACCGCCAGGAGAACAGCAGCGAAGACCTGTGAAACCGCGCAGTGATAACAGGTAAGAAAAAACACATCTTTCTTTCACTCTCTCAACCGAGAGAAGACGGTAACAACAGACAGATATCACCTTACAACGAGGGTCAGTACCTAGCAGCCAGTGTTATCTTATTGTGGAGTACAAGACATGTATCAGCAGCACAGTCAACGACCGTGATACCTGCCAATCGCCGACGACATCAGGACTCCGAATCATCACCGAACCACACAACGTGCAGGACAACACCGGGATAACACGACGACCGTAGCAGTCATCGCCCGCACGGTACGAGACACTTCATGGGACCAGCGAGGAAAGCTGTGCGTCACCATGCGAACCGCTCTGATACTGTAAGTCGATCCATTTGTAAAATTTAGCGATGTCCAATAATAATAACGCGAAAAGCGAACCGAATAAATCGTGGCTGTTAAGTGAATCGGCGCGACGCACGCTTGAAATAAGCCAGCGATCTTCCGTGCAAATCGCGACTGAAGCTCTCGAAGAAATATTAACAAACGTGAATAGGGTCTTGTCAAAAAGCGACTCAACAGACAGTGACAGGCAATTACCGACTAACGTCACAAACAAACGCGAATTTCCATTCCCAGAAATTGATACTAGCTTGTTAGCATTCGACGTACCCGATCAGCGACAGACTGACAAACGTACGCGACTTTATCTAAGCCGAACTCCCAGCCAGGCAAGTCTCAGGCGCGAATTCTCCCTTACGTCTTACGACAGTAGTATATTTGGTCCCGAGGAAATATACCAATATCAAAGAGAAATGGCATAACATACCTCTGAACTTCTCGCAAGTATGTCAGCGGACAGAGAAGAAAACGAAAATTTAAATACACGAAATCGCGGAACGGCAGACGCCGAAGCGGCCGGACCTAGTAGAAGCGTCACTCACACGGAGCAAGGAGAAGCCTCGTTATTATACGAGATCCTGCAAGAATTAAGAAAAATGCGAATGCGCGTAAATAATCTCGAAGAACGGCACGAATTTAATCGCGAAGGGCAAGGCAGATCATTTCGCGAATCACATAGTAACGCTATGGACGTTACGTACGGGCGTACGAGCGATGACATACGATACCAACCTGGATCATCGACCGTTTATCTACGAATGAAGGAAGCTAGAGACATGATACCGGAGTTCGATGGCATGTCGCGAAGTCGCATCTGAGAATTTCTAAGCGCGAGCAATTAAGCGATAAAAAATATTAAACCAACAGAAGAACAGACATTATCAGAAGCAATCGTTTGTACTAAATTAAAAGGAAAGGCGTTATTAGATTTTCATACTAGAGATGTCCGTAATTATGAAGAATTAAAAACCGCACTAGAAAGAGAATATCTAAGTAAACGAAATACTACTCATCTTCAGATCGAATTTAACTCGCTCAAACAACGAAATGGCGAAAGTGCTCAAAATTTCGGTCGACGAGTGGATATATTAGCAATGGAACTATACGAATCCATGATAGAAGAAGAAGGGGAGCATTCCCTCGAGCAGCAAAATTATCAAATAGGATTGAGCGATGAAATAAGACTAAGAATAAGACTGGTACGTACCCAGAAATATAAGACGCTGCAAGAAACAATCGCCGGTGCTAGCGCAGAAGAAAGAATCAAGGGATCGCGAAATAATTATCAATTGCGGAAAAACCGACAATGCAAATAGACAATTTAAAAGTTCAACCCCGCAATGTCGAAAATGCGGAAAAATAGATCATTATGAACATGAATGTCGTAGTAACCAGCAAACAAATAAATTCGTTTTACCTAAAGCCGAAGGGTATCCACGAATTAATACCGTGAGCAAATTTTGCAAGTACTGCAAAAAGACCGGACACCTGCGGGATGAATGTTGGTCGCTGAACGGACGACCAAGCAAGGATGGCTCGACCCAACGAGAAACGAACATAAATAAAATCACTCGTAATAATAGCAACAACCACAAGGGCGCTAACAGTGATAAGAGGAACTCAGCAACGCACGATAGCAATAACGAAAGCGGAGAAGACGCAAGTACCACGACTACGCGCACCGCGGCCGAGTCGATACTTTTCGAATTACCCATGTGAGAAGTAAAATAGACACCGTGTTAGATTTAATATCTTTGCCCGTTAGAGAAGTCGAAAAAAAGCAAATTAACTTTTTATTCGATACAGGAGCCACTATATCCTTCTTAAAATTATAAACATTAAAAGGAGAAACGAAAATTTACGAGGAAAAAATCGAATTGACTGGAATCACAGGACATTCCATCACTACCCTCGGAAAGAACATATATAAATGTCACCTTAATAAATGGCATAATTAAACATCCGTTTTACGTGATTAACGATAACGCCATGGAATACGATGGAATTCTAGGAGCCGATTTTATCAGACGACACAAGGCTACATGCGTTTATCAATCGAAGAAAGTAATAAACGGAGGCACAAACTTTATCCGTATAAACTAATAGCCTTAAAACCACGCAGCGAAACAATCGTACAAGTAACCACTAATCGAAATGTAATCGGAGTAACAAAAGCCGAAGAAACCGCACCCGGAATTTTTATCGGGAATTGTTTAGTCAAACCCCGTGAGTTTACGTGCCCCGTGAGTATCTTAAATACTACGGAAGATACGGTAAAAATAAATGTACCGCATGTAATGATAGAAGAAATAATAATAGACGAAGCCATAGAGAAGTTGCCCGTTAACATTACTAAATCTTGCGAAAAAAATTTGCCAGAAATTTCCCGTGAAGCGCAAATAAAATATCTACTAAGAACCAATCATTTAAATGCAGAAGTAAAGAAAAGTTTAATGCACATATGCGAAGAATTCAGCGATGTATTTCATCTGGACGGAAAACCACTGACATGCACGGGAAGAATCGCGCATCAGATAACCACGAGAACGGATTCATCCAGTGTGAATGTGGGAGGCCATATCGCCTCCCAGAAAAACATAAAGTAGAAGTAAATCGCCAAATACGTGAAATGCTGGACCACGGAATAATACGACCCAGCATCAGCCAATGGAACGCGCCGTTACTAGTAGTACCAAAGAAAACTGACGCGTCCGGCAAATCAAAATTACGAATAGTAGTAGATTTTCGAAGATTAAATAATCTCACAATAGGCGACTCGTTCCCATTATCAAATATAATCGACATACTAGACCAACTAGGGAACGCGAAATACTTTACTACGTTAGATCTCGCTTCAAATTATCATCAGATACCAATGGCCGAACGCGATAAGCAAAAAACAGCTTTCTCTACGCCGTATGGTCATTTTGAATTCAATAGAATGCCTTTTGGTTTAAAAAACGCGCCAGCCACATTTCAACGACTCATGAATACTATTTTAACAAGCATTCAAGGATTAAAATGCTTAGTATATCTTGACGATATAGTAATTTACGGTCCGAGTTTAGAAGAGTATGCTGCATAATAAACGAATAATAGAAGTGTTAAAAAGATTACGAGATAGCCATTTGAAACTGCAACCCGACAAATGCGAATTCTTGCGCAAGGAAGTAATCTACTTAGGACACGTGATAACAAAAGATGGAATCCTACCCGATTCATTTAAACTAGAAGCAGTACGAAAATTTCCCACACCACAAAAAGTTAAAGATATTCAATCATTTATTGGATTAGCGAGATATTATAGAAGATTTATAGAAGACTTTTCCAAAATAGCCAGACCTCTAACAAAATTAACAAAGAAAGAAGAAAAATTTATATGGATCTCTGAACAAAAACATGCGTTTGATACATTAAAAAATAAATTAACCACAGCGCCCGTGCTAAGATGCCCAGACTTAACTCGTGAATTCATTATCACCACGGACGCATCGTATTACGCCGTCGGCGCTATACTATCTCAAGGTACGGTAGGTCAAGATCGCCCGATTGCCTATGCTAACCGCGTACTATCGCGAGTCGAACGAAATTATAATACGACTGAAAAGGAATTACTTGCAATTGTATGGGCAGTAAAACATTTCAGACCATATTTATATGGAACTAAATTTAAAATAGTTACCGACCATAAACCACTGTGGTTATTTAATGTAAACGGATCAATATTAATCCGCTGGAGATTAAAACTCGAAGAATATGATTACGAAATAATCCACAAGTCTGGAAAGACTAACGTAAATGCCGATGCATTAAGTAGAAATGTTGCAGCCACTGTATGCATTTCGGAAAATACCAATAAAGAAAATGAAGAAATTAACAACCCACGAATTTATAGTGAAGATGAAAAACAAAAAATACTTTACGAATATCACAATGCTCCAACTAGTGGACATCAAGGAATAGAACGTACATTAAAGCGAATACGAATGAATCATACCTGGCCTGGTATAACTAAAGATGTGGAAAAATATAATGCTAAATGCAATTTTTGTCAAAAAACTAAATTAAAGCTTAAACCAAGGGCGCCCCTCATACTGACAGACACGCCCGATAAGCCTTTTGAAAAATGCGCACTTGACATTGTAGGACTGACGATAACGAATGCAGGGAATAAATATATATTAACATTCCAAGACTGTCTAACGAAATTCAGTAAAGAAATACCGATATCGAATCAAGAAGCCGCAACGATTGCCAAGGAATTTGTTATAAAAATAATATTTGAACATGGAATTCCAGAGAAAGTATTGAGCGATCAAGGAAAAAATTTTGTAAGCGAAATGTTCAAAGACGTATGCAAACTATTAAAAATCGAGAAGATACAAACAACCGCTTATCACCCCGAAAGTAACGGAGCTCTCGAGCGTTCACACCGAACTCTAGCCGAATACCTTCGTCATTATATTAATGAAGATCAAACGGATTGGAACGAATGGATACCATATGCTATGTTTACGTTCAATACTACGCCACATACAGTTACGGGATATACACCGTTCGAACTCGTATATGGACATCCAGCTACCCTACCGCCAGCCATAGCACATCCACCAAAACCATCGTATACTTTCGACAATTATGCACAAGAATTGAAACAAAGGCTACGAGCAACGAATCAAATCGCCAAAGAACGATTGAGAGAAGAAAAACGAAAATCAAAAGAATATCAGGATAAAAAATCAAAAGGAATTAAATTCAAAGTAGGGGACAAAGTTCTATTATACGACGAAACGCTTCGCCGCGGACGATCTAAAAAATTAGACGCCCTATGGACCGGCCCATATACAATATTACAGAAAAACTCAGATGTAAATTACACGATAAAAATGAGTCGAAGAAAGTTATGCACGCACGCAAATAGACTTAAAGCGTATATAAGCGAATAAAGTAATAGAATCATAGAAATATATAAATAAATAAAGGAAATGTAAAAATAATAAAGAAAAGCAGACTCACCAGACGAAGAAAAATCACCAGGCGAAGAACCAAGCGAAGAAAAACACTTAAAATATTTAAAAATAACACTTAGGTCTGCACTAAACTACACTAAAACTAGAAGCACTTAAATAACTATAACGGCACTTAATCAATTTGATTGATGTCCTCATCATCAGAGTCGCGGGGAGTGCGACGCGTGACGGGAGGCCCGCGGACGAAGATCTCCCCCTCGTACTCAAATTCGGAGTTGTCAGAGTCACCGGAAAAGTAAAAACTCCCCAACATCAAAATTGTTAGTATTCTCGCCGGGAGCAAAAAATACTGATAGCACGGCATCGGCGAGCGCCCGAACGAGGCCGTCCACCTCGCTATCGGCCCCAGCACCGCTGGTATCGCCGGAATCCAAATCGGTGACGACCAAATCAACGACCTCTCGAACAAGGGCGTCGAGAGTACCGGGAGGCACGCCATTCTCTACAGGAGGACCCTCAATAGACTTCTCACTTCCCGCAGGAATATCATCGGAAACCACGCCGTTTCCCATGGGAGGATCCTCGAAATCCCCCTCATTTTCCGCAGGAGGACCAAAGTCATTATCTCCCACGGGATGATCCACAAGAAGAGGGGCATCCTCCTTCTCAATACCGTTCTGGATACTCTCCTAGACACCCCAAATGCTTCCGAAAAAATCACTAAAACCAACCATATTGACAGAATTACCAAAAAGCGCACGCAAACCGTACAAGTCGACAGACAACGGACTACTGAAAACGCATTCGGCAACAGCAACGAGAAGAGATCTAAAAAACGCTGACAAATTAAAAAGTAGACTTCAGAGAATTGATGTATGATAAAAATAAAGACGAGAAGAACTGATAGAAACTAATACCATAAGCGAAATACGAACAGGTGCGAGATAACCTTTTTTATTTTTATTCTAAGAGTAGCTGGATGCTGTACAGCGCAACGATGTACAGCATCCAGCTACTCTTAGAATAAAAAACTTTATTTTTATTTAGAAAACTTAACAGAACAAAAATAATAAAATAAATACTTTAAAAAGAATAAATAAAATAATAAATAATTTTGTATCACATTACAAAATGATACTGTGGACAACATTATGTTTCGCAGAAGAAACGAAACCTAACGAAACGAAAACGTTATATAAAACCGAAAACTTCACTCATCACCCAGGAATATATTTCGAGAAACTAAAAAAATTACATCAAGTGGAATCATCTTGGAAATTAGTCATCAAAATAAATATTACAACGTTTACGAGAAGATTAGCACAACTAGAAATATATATTCAAAAAACAGAAAATCTATGCAAGATAATAGCAGTTGCGAAAAGAGAAACATGTGAAAATTTCAATGCTATTGTAAAAAAAGAATATCAAAGGACGAACCGTCTAATAAAAAGAATAATTTCTATATATAAACAACCAACAATACAGAAAAGAGGAATAATTAACGGAATAGGCTCAGTTGTCAAATCATAATTGGAACTATGGACGTTAATGACAAAAACTAATAAACGAACAGTTGACGATGCTACATGACGCACAACAAGTAACGCAACATTCAATAAAAAATCAAATTAAAGTAATGCACGCAACTATAGCTCACATTGACGAGACAGAAAAAACAATACAAAATAACGAATACCTTCTCGCAAATACAACAAAAATTCTAAGAACACAATTGTTAGAAAGCGAACGACGAAATAACATACACGAAAACTTTATAATAATCAATGCGATATTAGCAGACTTAACACGCGATACCTTAGATGTATTAGAGTATCTAACATCAGTAAAAAAAGGAATTATGCATCCTCGATTAACGCCTATTGATCAGACCTTATATATATGTATATATATATAATAGAAGGCCTTAAAGATGCGAATTTTCAATTACCAGAGGGACTTTACTTTCCATTTAGAATAAAAAAGGAAGAATGGCCAACAATAGAAAAATCCGCGACCATAAGCGCGTATTGCGATACTGAAAATATTTATACCATTCTATTTCCTTTAATCTCACTACCAATATACGAAATAATAAAAGTAATTCCATTAACCACTCCAAATCACGATAACATTTTTACCCTTATAGATGTCGTTAATATGTGATATAATATGTGATGTCCTCTTATAGCTATCGATACAGAATGACATACATATATATATGTATATATATATATACATATATATATATATATATATATACGTAATAATAACGACTTGCAAAAATGTACAAAAATCAACAGCGAATATTTGTGTACACGAAGCTATCCAATATATCACGTGGATACAAATTCCATTTGTGAAATAAAAACCTACTTAGAAATTAAGGATTTTTATAAAGATTGTAAGATTAAAAATATAACGTCAAACCATAGCATTTGGATAGCATTAAGTAACTCATGGTTATAGTCATCAGCAAATAAGCAAATAATTACCATACATTGTAAAGACCACGGAGAGATAAAAGAAACGAAAAAACTGGCAGAATTAAATTAATAAATAATTGCAAACTCGTACCAGAAAATACTGTAATAAAATCGCAAAAGATAACGTATGAAGCAAAGATAGAATCATACTTGCCTCAGTATAATATCTCATTACTACGAGATAATATAAGTTCCAAGAATAATACAAACAAAATACGAGAAATAAAATTAAAAGAAATTAGTCAAAATCCTTCAAAAATGAAAGAATTAAACAAACAACTAGACGAAATAAAAGAGGATCTAGACAAAAATCAAAGCTTTATTTTTCAATCGCCACACTTTATTTACCCAATGGCAACAAGTGGAATCACATTGTTAATAATAATAGCTATAATAATAGTTGGAATAATAATTTGAAAGAAAAAACGAAACAAGCCAGTGAAACGTGTAACATTAAATGTAAACACAGAAGATGAATTTTAATTACCTAGATCTATCCTTAATCGTAGTAATAGTACACGTTTCTAAAATAGGAATTTTATATATGCATAAAGTAGAAAAACTCTGTACCTTCGTTTTTCTTTCCAACGGGGGAGGGATGTTGTAGCTCAGAAGCTACCACAGTGCAAGCTTACATTTTCGACTGCATAGCAACGCTCACGCCATGGACGAGCGGAAATGCGTGTGTGTGAAGCTGGCACCTCATCTTCTTGCACCGCAAGTTTTTATGCAAGTTCCATTTGCACCCGCAATAGTTCTACAGTTCTCGATAGGTTTCAGAAATAGTTCTGTTAATTTAGTTAAAAAAAATGAAATTCGAAAATATGAGGTGCCAAGTCCCCCATGGCACCTCAAATTGCGAAAAAATTGATTTTTAACACAAAATTCTATAGTTCTCGAAGAGTTCTATAGTTCCTGATAAGTTTCAGCGATAGTTCTGCACTTTTAATATTTTAAAATAAATTTTTAATCTGACCGCTGGCATCTCACAATAAGAGAGAAGTATGATGTTATAACATATTTCAACTGACTTTACGACATTTTCCAATAGTGCAACAATAGTTCTAATAATTTTCATCAATTTTGATGACGGTTGCAGCCTTTAATTACACAAGCCCACAAAAAAAATTTTTTTTCTGCGCCATGAATGCCACAATCATTTTCCTATGTATTTTTTGCCGCTGAACCCGAATCCGCAGCCCGTTTAACCCCTAGTCGTCAGGATTTTTCCTAACCTCAAAAAACACCGTAAAATCCACCGAAGCCATTAAATAACATTACACAGCCCCACAAAAAAAAAGTTTCTGACCTCAGGGTCTCAAAATTCTTACTATATGTTTTTGGGGTCGCTGAATTCGAATCTGAATTCTAAATAGTTCCATCGGGTCTGAAAAAAAAAATACGTTTACTGTATGTTTTTAGTGTCGTTGAACCCTCACCCCCATAATCCCTTAATCACGTAATTCTGATGGAATTCTGATGGACATTTAAGCTCATAAAAACTTTAAAACAATGTTAGATTCTTGTTTCGTCCTTGAGAATTTCTGTTGAATATACTTAGTGAATCATACAACTAATATGTCGTTACATATTTTCAAAAATCCTGCTGCCTTAGAGAACTCTGGAAATGGTGACACTGCTTCATAAGAAGATGTGTGGAATGATCCACTTTTCAATTCGAATTATCGAATCGTGATTAAGGGATTATGGGGGTGAGGGTTCAACGACACTAAAAACATACAGTAAACGTATTTTTTTCTCAGACCCAATGGAGCTATTTAGAACTCAGATTCGAATTCAGCGACCCCAAAAACATATAGTAAGAATTTTGAGACCCCGAGGTCAGAAACTTTTTTTTTGTGGGGCTGTGTAATGTTATTTAATGGCTTCGGTGAATTTTACGGTGTTTTTTGAGGTTAGGAAAAATCCTGACTAGGGGTTAAACGGGCTGCGGATTCGGGTTCAGCGGCAAAAAATACATAGGAAAATGATTGTGGCATTCATGGCGCAGAAAAAAAATTTTTTTTGTGGGCCTGTGTTATTTTTAAATAATTTTTTAACCTAATCTAACCAGACCGTAAGCACCCCTCTATCGAAAAGTGTGCAGTGCGGATAGTTCCGATCAATTTTTTGGCAGTTCTCGACAGTTCTCGCATAGTTCTAATCGATTAAATAAAATTCAACAACAGTTCCGGCCTTTAAATGTTTTTAAATAATTTTTTTACCTGAAAGCCAGCACTTCCTCTATCGAAAAGTGTGCGGTGCAGATAGTTCCGATCAATTTTTTGGTAGTTCTCGACAGTTTTCGCATAGTTCTAATCGATTAAACAAAATTCAACAACAGTTCCGGCTTTTAAATATTTTTAAACAATTTTTTAACCTAACCTAACCAAACCGCAAGCACTTCTTTATTGAAAAGTGTGCGGTGCGGATAGTTCCGATCAATTTCTACGAAATAAACTATAAAATGAACCATAAAATGAATAATGATATGAAATAATGTATTTAACGTATGCGTAATACTATAGTATATGGTGTCGTATAATATAATAGTATACTTTGACTATATATGTATACATGGACTGCCAGTTGCTCGTTGCACGGCGTATCAACATGAAAAGCGCCTCAGTTAGCTAAGTGGCAAATCTTGGTACTTCGATGGTAATGGTAGCAAAATGCTATCTATGCTCGTTTCTTCGGTTCTTGTCATAACCGAATTGTATTTGGTTGCGTGCATTTTCTCTTTACACGTGCGCCGGGATGTTGTGTAATAACATTCCTTCGCGTCCTGGCTTTCGCCTTTACCGTCTTTGTGTCCCGCGACAGCGATAATATTGATAACGACCAGCCGACGATATAGACTGTGCGAAGAGAGACACGAACCTCGTTGCGATGCTAAAAGAAGGATCAGCCGTTTTTATTTTTACTCGTCAAAGTGTTTGATAAATATTCAAAGATACAAATACATATTTTACAATATGGTCGTGTATTGTTGTGCACACGGATGCGGTTTCTCTACTTATCAAAAAACCAAAGAGAACAATAAAAATTTACTACAATTTTTTGAGTAAGAAAGTTAGTTTATCTTTTTGTAACAAAATCTCACAATGTGCGAAAAAAATTCTTGTACTTAAAAATATTTATTAAACATTAATTTATAAGACTTATTAAATTTTCCTTGATATGTAAATGTTATACATGTCAAGAATTGTAAAATAAAATATTTATCTATTAATATGATTGATATTATTGAATAGAATTCCATCAAATCTGGTGATGAAAAATCAATGGATGAAGGCGTTTCTTTCTGCTGGTCACAGTGAAGAACAGGTAGCAAAAATTAAAAAATGCAGTAGAATATGCAGCCTGCATTTTACAACAGATTGCATTGAAAAAAGAGGCTCATATTGCAGATTAAAAGAAAATTCTGTGCCTACAATATTTCCCAATGCACTGACAACAAGGTACTACTGCAAATATTTTGTATATTGTATATGAGTAAATGTATTTGGATCTGTAATACGTTATTTCATTATTTATTTGAACATTAAAATTATCATGTTTTAGTATCGCTAACATAGAAGAAAATGTATTGGACAACACGAAGAAGTCAGTGATGAAACTGTTTTAGCAAAACGTATGTGTTACCCAGGTGACATAAACATAGAAAAAGTGAGAAGCATGTCACTAAGAACAGTAGCCAAATCCGTGGCTATATTAAAAAAAACCTGTGACAAGAAGACCACAGTTATTAAACGATTAAGATCACAGATATATCGCCAAAAGAGAAAGATCGAAAGCTTAGAGACCTTATTGAGTGAACGGCAAAGAAAGGGTCTTCTTTCTTCAACTTCATCTGATATTATACAAGTATAACAAAGCATAAGCGTACAAAAAGAAACAAAACATTCAATATGATATAAGTTTCAACTATACATAGTATAATAATAATGACATTTAATTGTCTAGTAAATCTAGCAGTATGCTGGCAGCAACACTGTTGTTATCTATGTCCGTATTATGATCATGTTTGTGTAAATATTTTAATAGGCTGTTGCAGACGAGCATTCGATTATAAAACAAATTACAGCAAGAAAAGTGAAAGGGAAGTATCCAACTCAATTACGAACATTTGCTCTAACTGTGAATTTTTACAGTCCGAAAACGTATAATTATCTCCGTGAAGTATTCAATAATAAATTACCGGCTCCATCTACAATTAGAAATTGGTACGGTAATACTAAAGGATTACCTGGGTTCACCTTAGAAGCTGTAGAAATATTAAAACAAAGATGCGAAGCTGCTGGTGACAAAAAATTGTACGCTTGTCTCACAATGGATGAGATGGCTATAAGACAGCAAATTCAATGGAGTAAAGTCGAAAATCGGTTTGTCGGATACGTTGATCATGGACTCATTATATCAGATCCGAATGATTTACCCTTGGCGAAAGAAGCTTTAGTATTTCTCATAACATGTATTAATGAGCGGTGGAAAGTACTTGTAGCGTATTTTTTAGCTGGATTGACGGCTAAAGAACGAGCTGATATTACAAGAAATGTCTTAGAATTTATAGCACCATCTGGAATAGAAATTATTGCAATTACTTTTGATGGACTTCCGGCGAATATTTCTATATGTAAAGAGCTAGGAGTAAATATCCTTAATAATAAGACGGTTCTCAAACATCCAACAGGAGAACACAATATTTTTATATTTCTGGATGCGGCACATATGCTTAAATTAATAAGAAATACATTGCAAGAAATGCATCAAAGCGTTTATTATACGATGCAAATGACAATGAAATAAATTTTCAATTTATTGAAAATTTAATTCATTTGCAGGAAGCAGGATATTTTCATCTTGCAAATAAAGTTAATAAGAAATATTTGCAGTGGAAAAAAATAAAATGAACGTAAGACTGGCTGCTCAAACCCTCAGCGAAAGTTGTGCGGTAGCTTTGGAACAATTGCAAGATGATAAACATCCTGACTTCTTAAATTGCGTTGAAACTGCAAAATTTGGCAGAATGTGTAATAACGTTTTTGACTGTTTAAATACTAGGAGTACATTTGCTAATCATTTTAAGAAACCTTTAAATAATAGTACCGCTGCTGACATTTTCGGCTTTTTTACAGAAGCTATTAATTTTTTCTAATATTAAAATAAAACATGGGCGTTTAATAACAAGTACAAAGGCTAAAACTGGATTCATTGGATTTATAGTCAATATGATTAGTTTAAAAAACATGTTTCATGAATACGTAGAAACTGGCTATTTAAAATATATACTTTCATATAAATTATCACAAGATCATTTAGAGATATTTTTTTCATGTATACGATTTATGGGTGGATATAATAATAATCCAAATTGTATCCAATTTTCAGCAGCATACAAACGATTACTTCATCATAATAAAGTTAAATCGTCAGCACAAGCAAACTGTATTGCGATCAATAATACCAGTATTTTAACAGTGTCATCAGCAAAAAAATTGTGTTCGATAAACGATGAGACGTTAGGCAATGTTGACTTTTTTGAAGATCAAGAGAATATTATAATAAATGATATTTTTTTAGAATATATTGACAGCTCATTGTACTACGCTATTTTATATATCGCAGGCTTCGTCAAACGTAAAATATTTAAAAAATTAAAATGAATGCGATACAGTGAACTCTCAGTTTATAAATAAAAAAAGTTTCGAATTTTTACGCTCTCCTACTATCGATACTGTTAAAATAGTTACGGTTTGCGACAGTTTTCAATTTTTTTAAATTAGAAAATAAATTAAAAATTAAAAGTGTTTTTTAAATAATGATACACACCACTTTCAGAAATATCATTGTAATACATTGTTTGTTAATTTTGATACACATGTTAAAAACTTGGAAATATTAGAGAATCACAAATATTTTTTAATTAAATTAATAATGACATTTTATCTTGAGATAAAATTGTATTACGAGGGTAAATGCGTTACAATAGCAAAGCAAAAAGATTTTTGTAGACGTACCTTGACCAAAGCGATAACTTTTAGTGGACAGTAAGATTATTATACATGATTTTTATAAACAAAAATGAATAAATATTATAGATATAATAAATATTGTGTAATTATCACATTCGATAATTCTATTTCTAAATATTAAAATCGATAATATTTGATTATATATAAGTATTGATTATACATATATATTATATACTTATTATTACCTTTATTTTATATTTCACTATTATATTAAAAATTTATGCACATTTTATTAGTACTACAAATGGTTCTGCATTTTTCTAAATATGATAAAACAACACGATGTATATCATATTCCATCTCTTTCTATCTTCCTGTTTTACCATCACAATTGGTTCTATATTTTGATTTTCTGCCATTTAGCTGACCGAGGCACGCGTGATGTTGACTACGTGAAGAAGCATTGTAAGAATAAGAAAAGTGGGGGTAACTGGCAGTCCATGGTTGTATAGTCAAAGATAGTATATATATTTTGTTCGAGAGAGTTCGATGAAATTCAGGCAGACGATCACAAAAGAAAAGCAAGGCGAAGTTCACGATGAGCACAATATATTTACAAAATGTATACAGTTTATATACAAGAAGCGCACCGCGAAAAGTACCGAAAGCGCGTTCAGGCAATCGAATCGCGGACAAGCAATTCGACTAGAATTCGAAAGCGCAGCGAAAAAGCAAAGGTAGAATGAGAACAAGCAACTCGAAAGCAAGGTAGCGACTAATGCTGAAGCACGGCAATTAGCGACTGCTCGCGATCGGCCGCATCGTCGGTCTTTTAAAGTCTCGGGGGCCTTTGTTCTCGGCAATGACCCGAAGGTAGGACACCGAGAGCCGTGTCGCCGAAAACAGCTGATTTTGGGAATAACAAGGTCGCAAGACCGAGCCGCCCGATCGCTCGGCGCTGTGTCAATGCCGTCGGCAAAAAAACAGCGCGCCTTTGTCTGCCGACTTCTCGAAAAGACCGTAAACATGTACCTTTTCGAGAAGGTTCCGCGAAATACCGAAATAACGAGCAGGGAATCCCCTCGCGATAAATATAACGGCGGGAATTGAAGTCTTACAATTGAGGAGGAACTCCGCGCCTCCCTGACGTGCGCCATGTGATCCGAAACATATATATGTATATATATATATATATATATATATATATATATATATATACAGGGTGTTAGAAAAGTCTGAAAACGGTCGGATATCTCAAAAATAAAGCATTTTAGAGAAAAATGGTTCAGACATGTATTTTATGCTTTCGCAAGGGCTATGAGATGATGTCATTGGTTTGACCTTGAAGAGTCATTGTTTGAAGGTCACGTGAAGGTTACCTCAATTTTTTTAAATGGCACCCACTATTTTTTATTACATATTCTTGTAGCTGTTCTCGAGAGCTTCCAAAACACTATAATCAAATATTTTTTCATCAATTACTTTTCGAGTTGTAAAGCTTCAAAAGTACAATACCGCCGGCATTACCGTTAGCCGAGATGTACCACGTAGAGGTTGCATGGTCGGATTTACATCTCTTGTGTGCGTGTGCATGTGCGTGCGCGCGCGCGCGTGTGTGTGTGTGTGTGTATGTGTGTGTGTGTGTGTGTGTGTGTGTGAGTGTTTGTGCGAGCGCGTATATTCATTAATATTTAACATATAATATGATATATGGTTTAATTTCTTGCATAGAATTTACTGTCTCAGGGTTTTTCTTCAAATCATCGTATATGTACCAATGTGTACCTACAAATGCATACGCAATATAATGTCCATTTTCAATATTTTCATACTGTGTATAATGGACCACACCTGCTAATATATAATTTGTGTCATTCATAGTGATAGTGCGATAGACTCTAAATCGTGTTTAATATTTGTACTTTTAAGATATCTATGGTCAGTAAATGTAGATGTAGATGTATTGTTATGTGTTTTCCGTATTTAAAATTCTCTTCTAATGCACTACAAATTTGACATTTAGTAACGATATTTTGTACGTCATCTATTGCTCGCTGCATACTCTGCAATCCATGTTCGAAGAGTATGTCTATATTTATATTGCAGATTATTAATGAACGCGAATTCGTATCGAGGCATGTACAAGATTTTATAAACTCACAACTGGGTGCATCTATAAAAAGATATTCTGCTAGATGTGCTGCATTACAGTTGGCATTTAATCGTTTAATGCCACGCGTATAAGTTGTTACCGCGTCACGAAAGAGTGGTAAATTTTCCAATATGGAAGCTCGTTCTGTGTAATGTATCGGTAGCAATTTCCCGTTTTCTAAAATAGATCGTGCTAGTTTAAAAATACCACCGGTGCATGATTCTATTGCCTCCCGATATGTTGTGTACGTTGCAATTCCACTTGCTACAAGTTGTAGCAATGAATCGAAAGCACATATCTCTTGTATTGTGGTAGTTATTCCTCGTTTGCTTACGGGTTTGCATTTGGTTCCATTTAAAGAGTGTTTTTTTTAGAAGTATACAAATTTAAAATGAAATAAAACATGTCAAAATAATGTTAATGGCCAAAATGTTGGCTTTATTTAAAAGAAAAATGTGTGCATTAGTGTTGATTAAGCGATACAACGGTTCAAATTTAAGAAGAAACGGTGAAGAATACAATAAATTAGAATGTATTTTTATTTATCTAAAAATCAATGTCATTAACATAAGAATTTATAAGAGATATATGATTTGTTAAACACATTAATCTTAAATCTGAATTCTGTGCAAAAAAATAAGAAACTAATTCATACGGTATTTATTTATTTATTTATTTATTTTATTTTATTTTGTTTGATTTTACAATCATTACAAAAATTCACTCCAACACCAAAGTTAATTCTCTTCATTCTTAACTTCTCCTTTCTCTTCCTTCTCCCCACTCGCCCTCCGTCCCCCTCCCTGTCGGGCCGCTTCCGTTACACGCCCTCCCCCTCCATCTTCATCTCAATCTCCTCCCCCCTTACTCTTCTTCTTAACCATTCCAACTGCCATATTCTTGTTCTTCTTTCCGCTATTTTTTCCATTGTCTCCTCCCAGTTCTCCTGATGACCTGCTCCACTTATTCCGCACTCCTCCATTATATGCTTTATTGTCTCCTCATCCTTTCCACATAATCTACATCTTCTATTTTCTTCTATTTCCCAATATTTATTTGCTCTTGCTTCATTTCCCATTCTGTGTCTTGCTATTTTTCTTACCTCCTTCCCACTTAGATTACTGTCCTCTTTTAAATATCCCGGTGTTTCTTCCTGGTTGTTAACTATCCATCTTATCTCCTTGCAGTATTTCGAATTTATTACTTTGGTTTCGCTCTCCATTCTGTTCTTTGCCTTTTCCCTTGCTATTATTTCCTTCTTCACTTCCTCCCTCTCTCCTATTTGGCTTTCATAATCATTTTTCGTCCAGCCTAGTTTCATTAATCTTTCTTCTCTCTCTTCTTCGGTTTTTCCTTTTACATTTCTCTTCATCCATTTCCAACACTCTTTCATTTCTGTTATTTCTTTTCAATGTGAATCCTAGATACTTGAGTGTTTTCATCTCCTCTATCTCTCTTCCTCCCCACTTCCATATTCTTTTCTTCTCTCTTCCTCCCGCTTTCTTGAATATTATTATTTTTGATTTCTCCTCACTTAAGTTCAGCTTCCTTTTCTCTAAATATTTTTGAAGTTTTTTCATCATCTCCTTCAACACCTCTTCTCTCGTTGCCAGGAGAACTATGTCATCCGCATATGTGATCGTACACATTCTTTTCTGTCCCATCATAACTCCTGCTCCCTGCACTTTTCCTAGTTCTTCATTTAGATCTGCAAGGCACAAATTGAAGACAATAGGACTAAGTGGGCATCCCTGTCTTATCCCCTCTTCCGTCCAGAATTCACCCACTTCCACATCTCCAATCCTTATTCTACTTTTGGTTTCTTTATAAATTTCCAAAATCCTGTTTGCTAGCCTATCTTTTACTCTTTTTTTCTCCATCATCTTTTTAATTTCCTCTCTCCCTATCGTGTCGAATGCCGCTTTTAAGTCCGCGAAGAATGCAAATACCTTACCTGCCTTTCGTCCTATCTCCTTCTCTACCGCCTTCTTCACCAGGTATATTGCATCAACTGTTCCTCTCCTTTTCCTGAAGCCTAGTTGCGTTTCTTCCAGCATTTTCTCCCCTTCTAGTTGTCTCTCTAACTTCGTTCTGATAATTTCCGTGTAAATCTTATATCCTGTGTCCATCAGTGTTATTCCTCTGTAATTCTTCACCTCGTCTTTCTCGCCCTTTTTAAAGATCGGTGCCATATTCCCTATTTTCCATTCTTCCGGATAACCATTTCCTCTCCATATTTTGTTTAGGACTCTTTTCAAACTTTTTCTGAGTCCTGTCGTCGCATATTTCCAGGCCTCGTTTGGGATCCCATCCGGTCCTAGTGCTTTCTTCTTTCTACCCTTCCTAATTGCCTCTTCTATTTCTTGTTCTGTGATTTCCTCTTCTTCCTCCTCTTCTTTCGCTTTCTCCCATTCTGTTATTTTTCTTTGTCTCTTTCCATCCAGTAATTCTCTGAAGTGTTTTTCCCATGTCTCTGCATCAATCCTTTTACTTATCGTTTCTCTTTTTTTCCTCCTCTTGTTCACTTCTTCCCAGAACTCTTTACCTTCTTTAATTTTCTTTAATCTTATCAGTAACTCCTCTCCCCATTTTTTCTTCTTTCTCTGTACCAATTCCTTGTATTCTCTCCTCTTCTCTATGTATTCCTTGCTTCCAATCTTGCCGATTTTTAGCCTCCTAAGCTGTCTTCGTAATTCTCTCTTTTTTAGCCTGCATTCTAGATCATGCCATTCTTCTCCTCTCCTTGTCTTCCCTTTTATCTTTATTTTTTTCGTGACCATACTTTTTTTTATTATCTCCTTCATGTCACTCCATTCTATATTATCTCCATTACTTCCGAATACTTCTTCTAATTTTGCCTGGTATCTTTTTATACTTTCCTCATCCCACATGTATTTAACAGTCCATTTTTCTTCCTCTGTTTCTTCCTCTTCCGTACTCCATCCTATTGTTACTGGAAGGTGGTCCGACTCCACTCTTTCCTCAATCTTGCATGATTTTATCTTGTCCCATCCTTCTTCATTTGTTACTACATAGTCTATTACTGTACACCCTCTGCTACTGATGTACGTAAAGTTTCCTTCTTCATCTCCTTCCGTTCCTCCATTCACAATGTTTAATCCCTTATTCTCCAGCCACTCCAACAATTCTTCTCCCTCTACATTTAGCACTTTGTCCTTTGAGCGCCTTCTTTCTTCCTTATATAAATCACATCCCATTTCTTCCCCTGTTCTTGCATTGTAGTCTCCTCCAAATATGACCACTTCACTTCTTGCCAACTCCATCATTTTCTCCATCATTTCTCTATTTTCTTTCCTGCGCTCTCTCATATACGTGACTCCTACGTACATCCTTTTCCCTTTCCTTCTTACTTCCTTGTCTACAAATTTTTTCCCTTTCCATCTTCTTGTCATTGTGTCCTCCTCATATATACCTTTTCTTGTGGCCAAGATGATTCCTCCTTTTGATCTTCCTTTTCCTGTCTCCTTTTTCGCTACCACAATCTCCACTTTATATTCATCTTCTAGTTTTCTTTTTACTATTGCTTCCTCTTTCTCTTCCAGCCACGTTTCCGTGAGTCCTATAACCTCGAATTCTTTTATGTAATTCCAAAAATCCTCTTCTTTTCCTTTTACTCCTGCCATGTTCCAGAAGACTATTCTTCCCTCACTTTTCTTTCTTGTCTGCTCCTCTACTATTTTTTCTTTCCATATTATGTCATTATGTTTCTGCTTATTCTTTGTTCCTTTATTGCATGCCGTTCCTTTATCTTCTTCTTTAGTCCCTTTTGGTAAGATCCCTTTTATCTTCATCTTTTTCTCGAAATGTCAGATCTTCTTCCAATGCTTCCCTTGTTTCATTCCATTTGTACCATTTATCCTCTACTTTTAACTTCCAGAATTTTATCTGTACCCTTCTGTTCTCCAATCTGCATCTTTTCGCGTACGCTATTATTTTTTTCTGTGCCTCTCTTTCTTTCTTCGTCCTGTCATTATCTATGTAGATCTTCCTGTCTCCTAGCTTTTTCTTATTTTGATGATCTTACTTTTATCTTCCCATCTTCTAAGTTTAACTTGAATCATTTTTCCTCCATTTATTGCTCTTGCCTTTTCAATTTCTGCGCTCGTCTCTATGCTGTCTCTTAGGAATTTCTCTATCTCACTATCTATGTTCTTACACTGACTGCTTATCTCCAATCCCTTAATTATTACACTCAGCTTTCTTTCCTCTCTTTCCTTTCTTTCCATGAAATTCCCAATTTCCTGTATCTTCTTTTCTGCCTCGCTCGGGTCCGCTCTGACTTCCATTATTCCTGCTTTTGTCCTTGTCTCCAGTATTTCCAGTATATTTTTTATTTCTTCCTTATTCGTGATTTTTTCGTTATTTTTTATCCTTTCTTCCAGCTTATCTATTCTCCTCTTTGTTTCTTCCCGGAATTTCCTGTCCTCTTCTCTCATATAGTTTATCTCCTTCAACAGTTCCTCTTTCATTTTTCCCATCTCTTTTCTTGTGTTATCTTTTTCTTCATTAAACCTCTTCAACAGCTCTAACATTATCTCCTTTTCGCTCCTACTCTTCCACTGTTCCTCCATCCTCTCTGTGTTTGTTTCTTCCGCTCCTATCTCCACTTCCTCTGAACGGCGCTCTCCCTCCAATCTGATTGGACACCCGCTTTCCGCTATGCCTCTCTTACTTCTGACTTCCTGCTCTGCACTTTCTGGTGATATCTCTCCTCTTTTCCTCTTTACGCTGATAAAATTTAAAATCGAACCGCAGCTTTGCGCTCTGTCTCTCACCAATCTTTCGGCGTTAGTCGGCCTTCCTTTTTTCTCCTCCTTTCCTTGCGCCCTCTTCGTCTCCGTCACTCCCGCTCCTCTTTCACCTCTACTTCCACCTTCCTCCTCCGCCGCGCGTGTCTCCACCTGTACTCCTGCCGCTGCTGTTTCGCGCTTATTCCACACGACGCCCCTCTCGCTACTCTCCATGCGTCGTGGTCGTGGTATCTCTCGTCGCACTCTCTCCTGCCACCGACCGACCTAACCTTCCTTACTACTGGCGATCCTCACTGCCCTTTTCTCCGTTATTTCTCTCCACCAGAGCCCTGTGCCCTTTATCTCTCTATCCCTGTCTCTCCTCTCCACCACCTGCTCTCTCTCCCTCACTCCTCACTCCACCACCTCTTCCAATTCACCTCGAAAAACTTAATTTTCTCGGAGCTACTCTCAACCACGTTTTACGCCTGCGGCTGTCCAACCTATTCCCTAATTCATACGGTAAACATTTATAATTCGAATCAATAATACATAAATTAGTGTAATTAGGAGAACTGTTATTAAATATTTAATAGAAATAACAGAAGAAAAGTATTATTTCAAAATAGCTGAAAATAATAATTATATGGAAATAAAGTAATCGAGAATCATTAAAATTAATATAATTGGAAATGAAGAATTAACTTTATGCTTGCTGTAAATAAATGACCGCGTGTAACATAAATTGCTCTAGTTAGTTAATATAAAACAGATAATAGATAACTATCTAATTATCTATACATAAATCGTGAGATTGAGATAATTCTCGTAGGATCTCGATAATATTCGTGAATGATTCGAAATAGACATAGTGGCCATTTATCTTTAACTTAGAGCGCTCGAGAAGCTTCTGGATCCGGAGACCGGTCCTGCAGGCGAGATACTTTCCAGACCCCGGCAGGACCAGAGACTTTCCCGATCTCCGGATAGATACACGGCCGCTAGAAGCACCAGAGAGATTTTTGATTATCAGATACTCCGTCTTATAAAGATGCTTTTTTTGAGAGAGTCCGTGCACAAATACGATAAGATATAACAAATTATTAAAGAGAGTCACAGAAAGCGATCGCTTCGTAAATTCAAACACACGAAAATCGCCGCATCTCTACGTGAAACCAACACAACGAACGCATGCACGATTACGCCAGGCCGACGAAGCCTTCGCGATCTCCCTCGAACGCTGGCCATGATGCTACGTGACTACTCGGCGATCACGATACTTTGGCGCGAACAGTATTTAAACATGATTTCGGGCATATGGGCATATGGGCACCTCGGCTGGCTCTAATGAAGCTCAATCGGAAAGTCCAATTTTCAACCACTTTATCGAGCAACTGGGGCCGTATATCGGCAATAATGCGGCGAATGTTGACTTCCAAGTGGTCCAACGTCTGCGGTTTATCGGCGTAGACTAGTGACTTCACATAAAGTAATCCATAGGTGTGAGATCACACGATCGTGGAGGCCAGTTCACAGGTCCACTCACGATCACTAGACGCCGATGCTTGCGCAGAAGAAGAAATAAATGGAGTGGGGGCAACGCTCGGGTCGTGTGGAGACGCACTGGAGGAGATGTTCCCTATTTAAGAGAGCATAGCTGGTCGCGTCTCCGCTAGAATCCTGCGACAGTCGATGTCCCGAGTCTGATGTCTGATTATGAGGATCTGTAAAAGCAGATAGCGTATTACGAAATTTGAAATCTCACTATACGTTTCAAGAGTGTATGCTAGAGTCCTAAATCTATTTGCATTTATTCTATTTAATATAGTGCTGTAGTGTTTAATATAGTGCAAAGAAAAATTAATTTTTTGTACAATATAAATAAAATGTAACACGTAATACACATTTATTTTGTGTAATTATATATTATTTAAAAAAATTTTATTAAAAAAAATGAAAAATTATTCGTCGAGATTCGAACCCGCAACCCACTTTAATCTCAAGATTATAAGTCCGGCGCGCTGTCACAGCGCTACGGACACTTCGATGAAATGGTCTATTGCACTAGTTTATATATGAGTTGAGATTTTTCAATCTCGATTTTCTCGCGAATTCTTGAGAAGCGCGTCTTATCCGTTTACCCTACAATGTTTGACGTGTATACCTATCGATACAATGAGTTTCATCGAAATCGATTGGTACCACGTCGTAAGGTCCCCTTGTCAGTCAAGCACAATGTATATCTCAGTGCACAAGCTCGCTCTTATGTATCTTTTCGAGGCAGTTGTGTGGAATGTACTGCAACTATTGCATGCGTATTATTCAGGATACCAAGCGATGATACTGATGTTATTTTTCACTGCACAGTAAAAGATATATGTTCTGCGAAACATACAAGTAATCTGAAGAGACATCTTAAAGGTAAAAGGCGTGCACTAATTGCTGATAAAATGATCGAGCAACGAAAAGATGCAATTTCTTTTCGTCGAGAAGAGGCAAAACGATTGAAGCAATTGGGAGACAAAGATCCTTCGATTCTATCTTCTTCTACAGTATTACGCAAAGCAAAAGAAGAAAGGCTACTGCAGCAACATGGATTAATATTTAGTAATCCCGTGTTAAATATATTAAATAGTGCAAAACACAGTAAACACATGAGTTCAATTATTAATATTAGTTTATTACCTTTCTTCTGCACGTATTGGACACCCGAACAACAACTGCTATATTTGGCAAGATACAAAAATGATTCAGAAGCATTCTTGACGCTTGACGCTACAGGCGGCATAATTAAACGTGAAGCATCACAAGATCCGCCAATATTTTTGTATCAATGCGAGTAGATAAATACAGCCGTATTGGGCTCATGGATCGAGGTGTGGGGAGTCGGGGGGATCGGGGGAATCGCGGGGGGAATGCCGTAAGCGGTGGGCGCGGGAGGTCGGAGACGGAGACGAAGCACCCCGGGGCCGCACACCCCCTCCCCCCGCCCGGGGTGGTGGGGAGTGCTCGAACCGGCCTGCGGGCGTGTGCTCCAACCGGCTAGCGAAAAACGACTGGTATTCCGAACGATCTAGAAACGGTCTAGGCGCGCGAGGCTGGCGCCTTATCGCTCTTCCTCGCCTTATCGCCGCCGCTACGATTCTCTCGCCGCCGCCGCCGCCGTGGCTGGTTCGGCGTGATCGCTGAACGGCGCGGATGCCGCCGGACGGGTGTTTTTCCGAATCGCGGGGGCAGACGAGAGAGAGAGATCTCGTCGTCTTGTCCTATCGCGCTAATTTTTTTCGCCGCTAATTTTTTTCGCCGCGTCGAGAAGGGGGGGCTTGGTGCCCACTCGATAATAATATTTATTTCGGGGCGTAGGCGAGCCTTTGCGGGGCGTCGCTGGCGCCTTATCGCGACGAAAGAAACTCCTTATCGTCGCAGCCACCATTCTCTCTCGCCGTACCGATGGCCGGTTCGGCGCGATTTCCGAACGGCGCGCGGTTTTCTCCGGATGGATGTGTCCGTTGATGTAGATAAATAATTTGCGAGTTAGAAGTATCCTTCGCAACTTGTATATAAGCATCGTTCGATTTTCAGTCTCGGGAAGAGTAAAAAAAACTGTGTGTGCCCGCGCGCGTAAGAAAAAAATGGCAAGTACCAGTCAATTGGAAGAAAGGGATATCGCAACCTCGCAAACTCAAATTGAAGATCCGTTCGACGAGACGATGTCAAACGACTCCGATCTGGAGCGCGAGATCTCCGTGATCGAGGCGACGGTTTCTCTGTCGTTGCGAGAGCTGCTCTACGAGACGTGGAATTCGGGGTACGCGGCTCCGCGTAACATCACGCAGTTGTTCGCCTTCATATCGAAGTACATGTTCGATCATCGAAAGACGGACGCCACCGTGCGTCGAATGCACGAGGGTGGCGAGTTGAAAGCAGCGCTTTTGGAGATCTATTCGTTTTGGACGCACAAAAGTCCGTCCGCAGTGTACCAGAACGCAGATGTTATCGTTTCTCCGTAAGAACAAAGATCCGACGGTGTACCCGTTGCTCACGAGGGCGATAATGACGAGGGATTCGACGAGTGAGTGAAGGAGTACAGATCGTACGTCGAGAATTTACCCGGCGTGTCGTCGAATCGCGCGACCGTCGCGAGTCCGAGACTCGAGGGATCGTCGGACGAGAGCACGCGGGAAACGCGCGGAATCGATGCTCTATTCGATCGAACGTCCGAGCGCGACGCGAATCGTATCTCGCAGTACGTGACGAAGCTGGACAACGGACGGCTGCTGACCACGAGATCACCGGGGGAGATCGGCTCTCAGTTGATTCGTCTATATCTGTACGACGTCAAGGACATAGCGAAACGAGACAAACGCGTCTGGTGGAAACACGCGAGGTTGCGCGCTCAGGTTCTGTGTTCCTCCGCGCGTACGGATCGCAAGCGGCGATTGTTGCGTTAGCTGCTGGACGAAGCCGCGGACGATCTGATGAAGGTCCCGGGTGTCGCGACGGAGGTGATGAGCGTCGCGCGCGACAACGACGACGGCGGAATGTAGACGGAGCGGGAGAGAAGGTACGATAATATTTTTGAAAAAAAAATAGACACGTCGAACGAAGGAGGAGAATCATCGTAATTATAACTCAAATGTGCTCTTTTTTTCAGCCCACGCGGAGCGAGAGGATTCCTCGGACATCACCGAAGGGGGAGATCCAGGGGAAGAAGAGAGAGACGTGTATTCGTGGATAAGAAATAAACGTAAAAAATCAATGTCAAGAGAGAGTTGTTTTATTTATTCGTGTCAGAGAGAGAATACATTTTAGAAACAGAGAGGTCAGTTCGCAATCGACGATGTCGTCGCGATCGTAAAAGTTGGTCTCGCGTATCGCTTCGGAGACGATCGCCGTTCTCGCGACGGTTGAGGCGAACTCGGAGAAACGTTTGTACCTCTCGTCGACCTTCCTCACCACCCCGTTCAACGAGGCGACGATTCGATCCACGCAGTGTTCGAGGCTGTACATGACGAACACGGTGTTCAGAGACAGAAGCAGGCGGTGCGCGCCCGTGCTCGAGTCGAGGCGCAGGATCGGCAGATTGTTGATTCGTCCGAATCGCAGGGTCAGTTCCCCGACGTGCATCTGAGCGTCGTCGTTACCGTTTCGAAGGTGGGACAGTACAGTCTCTTTCTGTTCGACGAGTCTTCTCCACGTTTCGGGCGACATCGGAATCACCTTGCCGTTGCAATCTCCCACTATGATGTTCACGTACGACGGTTGACGGTAATGCAGACGTCTATGTACTTGTAGCTCGTTCTCGTCAACTGATATCTTCTCGTCAAAATATTGATCGGTCGATTGGGGAATACATCGTTGTCGTGTCTGTTTTAAAAATTATCGAATATTCAGTTTCGATAAGAGAGATAGAAGAAAAAAGTATCTTACGGAAATTGATCTTCGCGACCAGGACATCCCGGTTGACGGGAATCGCCTGGCGCGTTCCCTACGCGTGCCCTGGTGCCGCCGAACCCGTTGGTTCTCGTGGCGGATCCCCACGTCGCGATCTTCGCGACCTGCACACCCCGGTTGACGGAGGTCGCCTGGAACGATCCCTACGCATACCCCAGTGCCGCCGAACCCGTTGGTTCTCGTGGCGCACCTCTGTGTCGTGATCTTCGCGACTCGGACATCCTGGTTGACGGAGGTCGCCTGGCACGGTCCCTACGCGTGCCCTGGTGCCGCCAAACCCGTTGGATGACACATTGAGATTATGGGTCGGTTCTCGTTATAATTGCATTGAGTTGCACTAGTTCAGTAGTGCAGCTCAGTCAATGCAGACGCCACATAACAGTGGCGCTCTTGCGTTAAAAAAGCGAACCTGGATATTTCCCCACTAGCCGGGGCGGAGAAGGAGACGACGACGACGACGTTTCTTAAATAAAAATTTCCCATTTTAGATTTTTTTAAACTTTACATCGATATCTCCGTTCGTAGTTCACGTGGAATAAAAATAAAAACACTTTCATTATACGATTCAACCCCAAGCTTTCGATTAAGGGGATGCTGGATACCGACATTACAGTTCATTTTCTTTTACAAGACGAATCTTTGAATTGGCTTTACAGATTAAAAAAGCCTTTTAGAGATGTAAAGTACGTACGAAAAGGAATCCTGCTCTGTTCAAATAAAAGCCGAAAAAGGCGTAAAATCACATAATTATATTAATTAACTATTGTGAACTGTACTTTTTGCACTCTTGAGCTGTCACACACACAAACATTCACTCATATAAAGGTTATATGAGCTGAGCAGCATAAATCGAGAGCACAGCAGGACTCGGACAGGAATAATGAACACTGTGGTAGCGAAAAGAATACAAACAAATCTCTAATAAAAAAGATCCATCTTGTAAAGCATTTTAGTCATGTGAACCTACGCAGTGTACATGCGGAACGGTAAGCAGACTAGTGATTACATATATATATAGTTCTCGTCAGTAGTTCCGGATCTTTTGGAGAGATAGCGCTGCTGTTACATCGATCTGTTGCATCGACCAAAGCACATAGGTGACGATACTTCGACACCTCCATGTAACATTGCCCCGATAAAAAATTTTTCATAAAACATATATACATATGTGTAATTACGTACCAAATATGTTCATATGTTTTCTTTCTTTTATATAATTATATATTTATATAAATATTTTTTATATAGTTATGTATAATATAATTATCGCAATTATATATATAATTATATATAAATTACATTATTATATACATAATTGTACATAAACAATTTTTTTCTCTTCTTTATCTATAACAAAGAAATGCGAAAATGATTCTTTTAGTTATATTCTTGTTTTTATTATTCTTTCCGTATATGCAAATAGAAATTATAATAATGCGAATATAAAATAACTCCGGCAATAACTTCGTTGATGGGAAGATAATAAGTAAAAATATGCCTTAGTTGTTTAGAAAATTTTTGTAGATTTATAACACAGTCCTAAAAATTCAATTAAAAATTATCTAATCATTTTGATAAGACTACATGATAGAGGATAAGTTTACGCAAGAGGAAAAAACTTGGAACAGTGGAATTGAATAATCGGGATTTTGACATGAAATAAATATTTCGTATGTTATTTATATTGAAAAAAATTTTTATTGGGACAACATTTCTGCCCCTGCAAGAAAACAAAATTGACAGACTTATTAAAATGAGTCTGAGCTAACAGAATAGCAGACAAATAAAAAAAAGTTCTTTTTGTAATCACGCACAAACCCATCTTTACAATTTAGTGAAAGAAAATTTGTTAACATTAGTTACTAAATTTAGAACAAGAAAACTATTTCTAATTTTATTTTATACCGCTTATAATTTTTTAACGAACACATAATGAATCTTCACAAATGCATATAAAAATAAAAATACTGAGTATTTCAACTGCACACAATTACGCGTGAGCCGCAAGTTACTTGTAAATATATACGCAAGCAGCATAATATTGCGAAATTATTTGTATCCACTTATTTTGAGACGCAGTCTTCATTAATTGAGTAATGATTATAAAATACAAAGTTGTTTCAGAAATATAAGAAAAATTTTGTAATCTCATGCCGCTTGTAATTTACAAACAACCGAAACTCACAAAATAAATCACCGGTACATACAGTCGACAACCCTTTAACAATACTATCACATTGTATGTGGCATCATTATGTGCCATTTAAATATGTCATATAAGTGACATATATTTATTTATATCACTCGCGTATATTTATTTTTGAAATTGCGGAACCAATAGTATCATTGTATGCCATATGTCACTCACATGACATAAAATGGCATACTATTGGTTCCGCAATTTTAAAAATAAATATACGCAAGTTCTCAATGTAAATTCGATATAAGTAAAAAAAAAAACCTAAAACTAAAAAAACTATAAACATATAAACTAAAGTTTAAAGAACAAATCGACAACAACAAATCGAGAATCGATCGCATCGGACCATCTAAACGAACAATCTTTTCGCGTTCGATTATATATGCAGCTCTGCTGATATTGGAATTAGATCTCCAATATAAAGCGAGTTTTTCTCATTGATGAATCAATCGCATTATGCGCAGATACAACTTTCCTCTGTAAAAGCAGCATTTGCGCATAATATGACTGAATTAAAATCAAATGAATTAAAAAACTCGCCTTATATTCGATATCTAATTCCAATATCAACAGAGCTGCATATGTTACTCGAACGCGAAAAGATTGTTCGTTTAGATGTTCCGATCAATTTTCGATTTGTTGTTGTCAAGAATGTGCTTGCACGCAGCCCGTCGCATTGGGTAACCAATGGAAATAATTCAGGCGAAGATACGAGATCTACGATCTGCTGTTAGAGAGCTCGTTCTCAAAATGTTGCCCTTCACTTACACTCAAATTGTAAGTGAAAGACAATGTCTTGGGAACTAGCTCTCTAACAGCAGGGCAGATCTCGTACCTTCATCTAAATTATTTCCAGTTTTTAAAACGGGTACCCCCGCGGCGGCGGTACGTATGTTGATTGCGCATACATCGGGTGCGGCTGCGCCTGTGGCGTCGGCGCATACATCGAGTGCGGCTGCGCCTGTGGCGTCGACGCGTACATCGGCTGCGGCTGCGGCTGCGCCTGTGGCGTCAACGTTGGGTACATCGGCTGCAGCTGCGGTTGTGGCGTCAACGCTGGGTACATCGGCTGGGGCGCCGGTGTATACACCGGCTGCAGCGCCGGTGCATACATTTGTTGCACCGCTGGTGTATACATCGGCTGCGGCGCCGGTGTATACACCGGCGGCGCCGCCGATGCGTATCCTAGCTGGGGCTGGGGCGCCCACGGAGACCCCTTCTTCCTCCTCTCCGCTGCCAGCGCTCGCCTGGTCCACTGTTTGATAATCTGAAACAAGAAATATTATGTTATTTGCATATACATATTAGAACACAAGACAGTTTTTGAGCAACCAAGACATATATTGTAAAATATTATCTTAAAATTACAAAACAATCTTTTTGCTCAGATCTTTAGTCCAATTGAAAAAAAAACGCACAGGGAATTTATCAAATTGGACATCTCATGATATCTAAATAATTCATATTGACACGTACATAAGTAAGCAAATGATACCTAAGTGTCGATATGAATTATATTTATATATGTATATATTTATGTCGCGTGTTATAGCCAGATTACAAAATCTGTCTCTTTACAAAATGTCTAGGCGTTTTATAAAAAGACTAAAGTTTCGTGTTTCCAAATTGTAAAATATTTTATCATTTGAGAATATAGCCGCACTTTGAAAAATGCCAAGATGTTTTATAAAAAGACAAATTTTGTATTTTGGCTATGACATATATAAATTATATAATTTCTGTTACTTACTTTTTTAAATGTATTTGGCATCCTTGGCGCTGGCATTGACGAGGCTGGTGCCAAGACTGGCGTTGACAATGTCGGCGTCGACATTGGCGTTGGCAATATCGGCGTCGACATTGGCATTGGCAATGTCGGCGCCGGGGCCGATGCAACTTCCGCTGCTGGGGGTTGTGCCCCGGATACTGGGGCAGGCGTTACAGACGTAATTGTTGCTCTCTGCGGTGCCGGTCGTGCCGGCGACGAAGCTGTTTCCGACATAACCGTACTCAAGCTTTTTGCTGGAAAAAATTAAATTAACATATTATATCTCTTTGTCTCATATTAATAACGTATTAATTATCTCTTTGTCTCATTCGCTCGTTCGCTGAATGAGTGAGTGTACAAACTAGAAAGAGAAAAAGAGAGAAAGAAAACGTTGAAGAAAATGAAAGAGTGAGTGAATGAGTGAAAACGTAAGAGAAAGACTCGTCCTCTCGAATGTATCTCTCGTTTTCTTCCCGCTTTCTCTTACGATCATTCATTCACTCATTACACTAATTACTAAACTATTTTATATACTAATAATATTAAAGAATGTGTCTACTTACATTTTTGCATTTTTGTCGACATCATCTCGGCACGTGGCACAAAACTATACAGCGCAGTGTATGTACACGGCACATGGTACACGGCGCACGAAACACGGCACATGGTACACGGCGTCGCGAAAATACAAACATACACACACACACACACACGCACACGCACACGCACACGCACACGCACACGCACACACACACACGCGCACACACACACGCACACACACACACGCACACACACACACACACACTGAGAAGCTATTTGCCCGCAGGGGTCCAATTCTTGAATTCATACGAAAAATTATCGTGTAAATAATGCTGCGCGGTCACTGGTATATCATTTGAGATCTAGAAGGTATACACCAATCAGTGACTTTGCAGCGTTAAGCCGGATTTATAGAGACCGTAAACTATTTATGTAATCGTAAAATTTTGACCACGGCGTGATTACGCACAACGGAATTGAATAAATCCGGCTTTATTTACGTATAATTACTAAAATTTTGCGTACAAATTCAAGAATCGGGTCCCACATGCGACGACCGCCGATTACTATTTTTATATCATTTTAGCGAGCACCTGACTTACTCGCACACAGCGGTTTTCCGCATGCGACACGGGATCCCGCGTTGCCACGTGTGCGCTCAGCGCTCGGCTAGCAAAACGCCGCTGGCCGACTTGTCGACGGTGGGCCAAAGGCAACACGCCGCTGGGCCGAAAGCAACACGCCGCCGGCTAAAAAGCTATTAAACAATTAAAAAATATGCTGCTGGCATGATTTTGATACCAAAATTTTCTACAGACAATGCCCTTTCGGAGTATGTAAAAATCCGATTTTGTTGCTCCTTCCAAAGTACAAATAAAAAAATAATTTATCTTGGCCGTTGAGATAATTAGGTATAACACCTCGACGTTTAGAAGTCATGTAAAAAAATTAGTTCTTCGCATGATTTTGGTATCAAAATTTTCTATAGACAATGCCCTTTTGAAACACATTGAGTCCGATGAAGTTATTATATCTAGGTGCCTCAACGGCCGAAATATATAATTTTTTATTAGCACTTTGGAACGAGCAGCAAAATCGGATTTTTACATATTCCGAAAGAGCATTGTCTGTAGAAAATTTTGGTATCAAAATCATGCGAACAGCATATTTATTTGATTTTATTGTAGCCTTTTAGCCAGCGGCGTGTTGCTTTCGTACCAGCGCGGCGGCTCGCCGGATGCACGAGCCTGAATTGAATTGCGCCTTCAAATTCCTACTACTTACATTTTCTCAGCAATAGAATGATGATTTTAAATCTGGGTAGCTTGTCGAGCTCAAATAATGCAAATAATTTTTTATAAAATTATATACAAGCTAAAAAATTTCAATTTTTTGATTTATTATATTTTATTGCTCTTGTTTATTATTAATAAATGATATTTTTAGAGTTAAATGCATAATGCGATAAGAATTAGATGTCGCATAAAGCACGTCTTATTATTTAATTTTTAAAAATATGGAATTTTAAGTTTTTTCATATAACTAACAAATTTTACATACACAACAAGCTTACACTTTTCAATTTTAATTTTTAACATACAAAAATCAATATAAACTAATTTCTACATTGATATCAAAATAATATTTGTATATCTCATAAGTGAATAAACTAAGTATGTTAAAATAGAAAAGTGTAAGCTTTTTGTTAATGGAAAATTTGTTATAGTTTTACGAAATAATTTAAAAAATGTATATTTTTAAGATTTAAATAATAAAACGTGCTTTATGCGACATTTATTTGTTATCGTATTATGTATTTAACTCTAAAAACTTTATTTATAATAAACAAGAGAAATAAAACATTAAAACTAAAAAAATTAATTATTTTTGACTTGTATATAGTTTTAGAAAAAATATAGCTCGACGAGCTATCCCAGATTTTAAAAAATCATCGTTCTACGTTAATTTATTGCTAAGAAAATGTAAGTTGTAGGAGTTTGAAGGTAAAATTCCATTCAGGCTCGTGCACGCTGAGAGCCGCACGCACACATACAGACACTCTCTCTCTGTCTCTGTCTCAAGCGCGCGACTCACCGATACGCGTTTGTTTACGGCGCGGAAGTCTCGCCACTCGTGGTAAAAGAACAATCGCAGAGAGAGATAGATAGTGTCGCAACGACCGTTCGTGAGAATCAGTTCGTGACACGAAACGTTGTACTTTTGACGTGATTTTACGTGATCGGGAGTGATTATATTAGTGATTATACATTTCTACATTCACGTTGTGTTCAATATCACTTCAATAGTATTGTTACAATTATGGTATTACATCGCACGAAGAACTTGCCTCGAAGTTGCTGGAGACTCTCTCGGAAACACGCCTTCAGAAAAAGGTAAAGTGTTTATACATTTAGTAAAATACAGTTTTTTTCAGAAGGCATGTTCGTTTATTACCGACAGTTCACTGACAGTACTGCAAATCTATAGTTTGTCACGCATATTACAGATTTTCAGTACTGGCAGTGAACTGTCAGAAATAAACGAACATGCCTTTATTATGATTCTTTTTATCATTACATATAATTTTATTTTATCTATGATTTGAAATATAGTTCAGATATGTTTTTACTTATTTATTGAGGAATAAATTATAAACGTGAGTGAATTATTATTTAATCATTTATATATCATTAGTATTTTTTTCTTTATTAATTTATATTGTAAATATTTACAAGAGAAGAATAACGTTTACATTTATTTCATTAAAAGAGATTTTAATGAATTTTTACATTTGTGATCTATTTGATTATGTATAGGGCTTTCTGTATTAGATACCAAATATTTTTTATACATAATTGCCAAAAGCACATTTTGATGCACCAGTTTATGGTCCGACTAGTATTAGCAAGAGTATTATTAAAAATAGGGAGGTATGCATTTATTTGATTCTCAGTGACATTTATTAAAAGAAAAATAAAACTTAATTATTTAATTTTTTAATTAAGAATTGTAGGGAGGATTTAAGTATGAATAGTTAATTTAGTTCAGGTTGATATTAAGAAATTAGTAGCTTATTCCTTTGTAGTTTATATTAATGTATTTCATGCAATCACATAGCTATTTAAATTACAATTTTTAGATGGGTACATTATAATATGTAAAATTTGCTTATGGGCTTTGTCTCTGTTATTTTATACAGTAGATTTATATTATAAGCATATTGGTAGACGATTATTAATTTTATAAACAGAAGTAATAGGGAGAAGCAGAGACCGGATCGTGATGCCGTCTTCTTCAATCCACGCACGTGCTAGCGGCCGAGCGCCGCAAGAAGCAGTACCGTGTATGTGCCCCGCGCCAGTCTAGCAAAGGGGGCATCATTGCGTACAGTGTCAAAATTTTTGAAATATTCATATGTATGTATACAGTATGTACATATAATAAATTATTTATTATATGTATATACATATGTATATACTGTTTGTTTATATACTTATATATATATTTAAAATTTTTGACGCGACACGATGATGCTACCTTTGCTAGACTGGCGCGGGGCACATACACGGTACTGCTTCTTGCGGCGCTCGGCCGCTCGCACGTGCGTGGATTGAAGAAGACGACATCACGATCCGATCTCTGATAATAAGTATTGTGGATATTTATATTACGTTCAGCAATTTTTATTCCTTTTTCTTTCAATTTTATTAGAGAAAATTTTATATGTTATGTGTGAATTTTATACTAAATAGAGATAATAATAATAATAGTATGAAAACTTTTTGAAAACGTATTTAAGATATCAAAAATCTTTAAATTTGCTGTCTTGTATCAACTAAAAAGAAAATTAATGAACATGGTTATTGACACCAATTCAAAATACAAATTTTGTTCTTTCAAATGATAAGAAAAATTTTATCGCAATTTAAAGTATATAAATCTTGACGTCATCGTACTGAAATTTAATAAAAAAGCTTATTTTAAATTGCGAATGTTTCGCTTAATAATTCACCAATTTTGTTGTTAGATGGTAGAAGAGCAAATTTAAACATTTTTGGTGTCTCAAATATACTCTAATACGTTTCGAAAAACATACTATCAATAAATATAGTACTATTGTTATATCTCAATTTATTATGACATTCAATATAAAATTTTCACTACAAAAATTTTAAGAAAAAGGATTAAAAATTGCTGAACGTAAAATAAATCTCCAAAATACTTATGCTAGTAATTTCTCCCCATTACTGCTGTCCATAAAATTAATAATCGTCTTCCAATATGCTTTTATTATAAATCTATTATATAAAATAACAGATAAACAAAGCCCATTAGCATCTTTTATATATTATAATATACCCATCTAAAAATTGTAATTTAAATAGTCATGTGATTGCATTTAATATATTTATATGAAGTATAAAGGAATACGTTACTAACCTCTTAATGTAAACTTGAACTAAACTATTTATACTTAAGTCCTCCCTACAATTCTTAATGTAAAAATTAAATAACTAAGTCTTAATCTTCTTTTAATAAATATCATTGACAATCAAATTAATGCATACCTCCCTATTTTTAATAATACTCTCACTAATACTAATCGACCCATAAACCAATGCATCAACATGTGCTTTAGGCAATCATGTATGAAAAATATAAATTGGTATCTCAATACAGAAAGCCCTACAAATGATATTTGTAGGGCTTTCTGTATTGGGATAATAGCTCACAAGTCTAAAATCAAAATTCAGTAAAATTTCTTGTAATGAAATAAATGCAAACGTTATTCCTCTCTTATAAATATAATAAAGAAAATGATACTAATAATATATAAATAATTAAATAATTTACTCTGAAACGTATAAACGTATAAATAATTTACTTTGAAACATAATTTATTCCCTAAGAAATAAGTAAAAAGAATGTAAGAATTATATGTCAAATAAATCATAAAATAAATGATAAATAATAAGAAGAATCCTAATAGCAAAGTTAATAATGTAATAAAAATTAATACTTCAATAACTTCTTTTTTTCTAACCGTATAAATATAAGACCTACAATTCAAAAACTGAATAGTAGTTACTCAAATAAAATAATATTCACGTTCTATCCTTAGAATAATATAATAATATTAGAGTTAATTAAATAGATAATCAAATAGAATAATATAATAATATTCACATCCTATCTTCAAGAAATATTCATAACACATTCTTATATATATATATTTTTTATATTATACATATACAGGGTGGTTTATTTTAATCTACATTGATAACTCAGAATGGAAGGGAAATTGAGAAAAATGTTTCAGACAAAAGTTGTACGGTTTCAAGGGTGACATAAGGTAATGTCATTGCTTTTACTTTGAATAGTCATTAGAATGTCATGTAAAGATCACCCTCCATTCCTTAAATGGAACCTCCTACTTTTTATTGCATATTCTTGTAACGTTTCTCAAGAGCTTTCCAAAACATTATAAGTGAGTATATTTTCGTTAAGTACTTTTCGAGATATTTTAAATTTCGTCATGACATTTTTTAATATAAAATATCTCATAAAAATATAAAATATCTCATAAAATATTCACTTTTGATGACTTTATTTCAATACTTTAAAATGTAGAATAATAAAATGAATCGGTAAATATAAAAAAAACACGAAGAATTAGGTTCAAAAATTTTATTGCATTTTTTAATTACATTGGTGGATTTTACAAAATTTCATATCTAAAAATTAATACTAGTAACCGATTCCTTTTATTATTCTACATCTAAAAGTATTAAGGTAAAGTCATCGAAAAGTAAATATTTTATGAGATTATTTCATATTTTATATTAAAAAATGTCATGACAAAATTTAAAATATCTCGAAGTATTTAACGAAAATATACTTTGATATAGTGTTTTGGAAAGCTCTCGAAAGACGTTACAAGAATATGCAATAAAAAGTAGGAGATTCTATTAAAGAAATTAAAGGTGATGTATACGTAACCTTCTAACTACTGTCCAAGGTCAAAGAAATGACATTACCTTATGTCCCCTTGAAACCATTCAACTTTTGTCTGAAACATTTTTCTCAATTTTGCTTCCATTCTGAGTTATCAACGTGGATAGATTAAAATGGACCACCCTTATATAATATAAAAATATATACATAAAAATGTTTTATGAATTAAAATTTTTTTAAGATAGGATGTGAATACTGTTATATTATTCTATTGGATTAATTATATTAGATCTAATATTATTGTTCTTCTATTTATATTGATTATTAAGTATATTAAGTTTTTGAATTGTATGTCTTTTATTTATAACGTTAGGAAAAATAAAGTAATTAAAATAATAGTTTTCATTAGATTTTTAATATTGTTATTATTTCTTTCTGATTTGAAATATTATAGAAGAAATGTCTTATGTATAATCTTCAAAAAATAAAAACGTTATCCATTGCTGTATATATGTGCATGCATATAAATTAATTTTATTTTTAAAAAGTAGTCGTATATAGTAATATACAACTACTTTTTGAAGTTTAGTACAGTAGTAGTATACAGTAGTAGTACTAAACCAAAATCTGTGCACATTTTTAAAAGTGATGTAATACCAGGAAGAGAAAAAAATATTATTACTTATATTTTTTTCTTATGAAGGTAAAAGAATACTTCTTTAAATAAGTATGTAAATTTATATAATATATATATTTTGCAAATCAGTAAAATAAATTCCAAAAATTAAATTTCAAAACAAAAAACACTGGATGTGCTCAGATTTTTGTTTAGTAAACTAATGCATATAAAGTGTTGAACTTTTTCAATAAAAATATCAATGTCAGTATTGTTGTCATGTTAATTTATAGCATTATATTGTATTATTTACATTTTAACAACTTTCAGTTTATTACTATTACAGTTTTACTTAGCACTATAATTATTGTATTTGTAAAGTTATTTATCAAAAAATTTAACGTTTTATATGCATCAACAGAATAATAATAGTAGATAGTAATTTAATTGTAGAAGTAGTTAACACCAGAAACGTCAATTCTGATGATACTGGTAAGATAAAGATCAGAAACGTCAATTTTGACGATTCTGAAAATACTAAATATTAGATCCGTCTATTCCGACGATACTGAGATAAATAATGTCTGATGCATCAATTTTGATGATATTGACAAAAATATAAATAAGATTTATTGTTAATAACGTTAATTTTAACGATACTGCTGTTGATGATACTAAAAAAAATTTAACATTTCATATGCATCAACGTAATAATAATAATAGATAGTAATTTAATTGTAGAAGTAGTTAGCACCAGAAACGTCAATTCTGATGATACTGGTAAGATAAAGATCAGAAACGTCAATTTTGACGATTCTGAAAATACTAAATATCAGATTCGTCTATTTCGACGATACTGAGATAAATAATGTCTGATGCATCAATTTTGATGATATTGACAAAAATATAAATAAGATTTATTGTTAATAACGTTAATTTTAACGATATTGCTGTTGATGATACTAAAAAAAATTTAACATTTCATATGCATCAACGTAATAATAATAGTAGATAGTAATTTAATTGTAGAAGTAGTTAGCACCAGAAACGTCAATTCTGATGATACTGGTAAGATAAAGAAACGTCAATTCTGACGATACTGAAAAACTTATATCAGATCCGTCTATTCCGACGATACTGAGAAAATGTCTGATGCGTCAATTTTGATGATACAGACAAAATATATAAATAAGATTTATTGTTAATTACGTTAATTTTGACAATACTGCTAAGCAGAAGCGTCTATTTGTTGATGATACTGAGTAAAAAAATCAGAAACGTCACTTTCGATGGTATTATAAATTTTGAAGACATTTTTGTCTACAAATACAATAATGTCAATATTATGAGATTACATCATAATATCGATATCATCAATGTTAATCAAAATGTAAATATATACTTTATACCTAAGTATATACTGTAGTTAATTGAGCTATATTTAAGTTGGCTAGAAATAAGAATACAGCAATGGATTGCGTTCCTATTTTGTGGAGATTTTAAAATTTGGTATTTTTCCAACAATTGATCAATGTTAAAAAAATAACATATATTACTGTAATAGTATGTGATAAGATTTTTTACTTGTACATATTACATGTTTATTCTTTTTTGCAGGCGGCAATTACTGAAGAGTCAAAGGCAAGAGGCAAGTGACAGTAAGGGTACGGAGAACGAATCCATCACTTTCCGGGAAAATCCCGATATGATGGATACGCAGCTTCGTACCCAAGATGTAACACCAATAATTGAAGGTACGTACGAAAATGTTCAAACATGCGAGGATTACGATGATCTTGTCATCGAAAAAATCTCAGAAAGTACTCTGGATTCTGATGTCCGAGAACATGAGATTGAAAATGATCGCATGATGAATGTTTTATACTTTTGGAAAGAAATGCGTAGAACATATTCCAAACATAAAAAAGGAATAGAGTGCCCATTTGAAGTTTGGAGAATGGTAAATTCTCGTCGCTCTGGATTTAGGACACAGTTTTTCTTTGAATGCGGAATGTGCCGTGTCAAAGAAAGCTGTTGGTCACATCCCGATGATGGTAAAAGCTTAGACATCAACAAGGCTGTCACAGCTGGAACTATCTCGACTGGAATATGCTCAAATGGAAGAGATATTTGCAGCTGCGAATATCCCGTGTATGTCTGAGAAGACATATATTGAAAAACGAGAAGAAGTACTCGATGATTTTGAAAGAGTAGCTTTCGAAGACATGAAAATAACAGGCGAAGAAGAAAAGCAACTTGCTATAGAAAATAAAAAAAAAAACCAACGGTATTCCATACATAACCGTTGTAGCAGATGGTAGCTGGATGAAGAGATCGTATGGCACTGCCTACGATTCACTTTCTGGTGTTGGAGCTATTATTGGTTATCGCACAAAGAAAGTTCTCTTCATTGGCATCCGCAATAAATATTGTACGGTATGTGATACAGCGCAACGAAAAGGTACGCAAGTACCTTTTCATAAATGCTATAAAAATTATGACCGCAATGCAAGCTCTACAAAAATGGAGAGTGATGCTATTGTTGAGGGTTTTAAATATAGCATTGAAATGCATGGACTGATTTTTAAAACAATCATTGGAGTCTTACGGTCTTTATGCTAAAGTAGAGAAGGCTGTCACACATCTGAGCACTCATTCAGAAAGTTTACTGTACAATGTAACAAATAATATTGCAGAAGAATTTAATTCAATAATCTGCAAATTAATCGCAGGAAAACGCGTTAACTATGGTGCACGAGGTTCTTACAATACTAGAATTCTGGTTGCTGTAACACAACATAATAAACAGCAAGTTCTTACGGAATTACATAAAAACGTTTGTGAGACTGTTCCTATTGTTGTTGAGAATCTGGAAGAGCGACGACAACTAAAAATTGCTCGAACCAGAGAATCTCGACAAATACATGGAAAGCGAAAAACGTTTAAAACAGAAAAAGGAACAGATCGTCATTACAGAGAAAAGTCGCAACAAGCGGACCGCCCACCTGAATCTCTCGAAGTAGTAAAGCAAGAGTATTTAGCAAAATTGATAAAAAATGCAAAAAATTGGGAACAAATTGAACGCGATACTACAGCTCAACGTGATAGTCCTAAATGGAGAGATACAAGAGAAATAATGTTGACAGCGTCAAATTTCGGAGTTGTATGTCGCATGAGACCGACAACGTCTTGTGGACCGACAGTTAAAAATATTTTGTTTCCTTCCTGTGATGAGAACGATGCTATCATATATGGTCGCACAAAGGAGGAAACGGCGAAACAAGATTTAGCTGTAATATTAAAAAAAGAAATAAAACCATGTGGATTGTTCATTTCTCGTGACGAACCATGCTTGGGTGCTTCTCCAGACGGACTTCTTGATGAAGTCCGTCTGGAGAAGCACCCAAGATGGTCTAGTGGAAATTAAATGTCCATTCACAGCTAAGGATATAACAGCGGAGGAAGCTATTGAGACACTGCCAAAAATAAAAAACATTTTTGATAAGAAAAATAGAAGCGGAATGAATCGCAATCACCATTTCTTTTATCAAGTACAAGGGCAGTTAAACATAACGGAGCGAGATTATTGCATTTTTGCTATATGGACTCCCAAAAGCGTAAAAATGGTGCGTGTTAATAGAGACAAAGAGTTTTGGCAAAATAAAATGTTGCCTCTTAACACGTTTTTATTACTATTGTATGCTTCCTGAAATTTTGGATAGTCGACATAATAGACAAATGCCTATCAGAGATCCAGATTATATTCTAGAAGCAAAAGAAAAAATGTCGAGAAGTGTAGTTGATCGTAGCACTAAGCGACTACATATAATGACAGAAAGAATCGATGAAAAGTCTGTCCAAGAAGATGAAACGATTAATAAGAAAAGATTGAAATGTAAGGACATTTCAACTGAGACAAATGTTACTAATTCTACTGCTGTTGTTGAATTGTCTGACATTTCACCGATGGAAACAGCAATTACTACTGCTCAAGATATGGAGCAGGATGATGATTGTATGTATGTTGGTACATGTCATAAACAACATATAACTGAAGAGGATAAGGCAAGAAAGAGAATAAATTTAGATGAAATTGATATTCCTATTGACAGTGTAAGAGGGAATGTCTTGTCGAACAGTTTATTGTCCGACGAATCGTTAGATTCATTTCTACGCGTTGTAAGAGAAACTACTCTCTTTGAAACGCAAAGTGTGCAACATCAAGGTTGTCTTGATTACACTGATGCTAGTCAGAGTGACAAAAGTTTACAGATAATTGGAGGAAAACAGTGGACTGGAGAGGGAATTTTACACTGGCGATGTATATTTTTTGATGGCACCAAACTTCACGTATATGACAGTATACCTGGCTGTACATACGATAAATTGGTAGCTAAAGAGAAAAATTATATACATCATCGATATCCACAAATAAGACTAAAGGATATCATTTTTGAAAAAGTTGATACGCAACCTGATAGTCTAAGTTGTGGTATTTATTCCGCAGCTTTTGTCACAACTATAGCCTTAGGAGGCAATCCTTGCAATGTAAAATATTCCAAGGACGTAAAGTGTATGAGACAACACTTTATAAAAAGTATCGAAGGCAATAAATTATTACCCTTTCCAACACGATAAAAATGTACTTAAAAATTTAAACAGTACATTATTCTAAGGATAATAACATAAAATGTTAAATAAAATTTTTTGACGTTTCGATAAATGAAACTTTTGTTCTGACGATACTAGCAAAATAAAAGCTAGAAGCGTCTATTCGACGGTACTGATTATTTTAAAAATCAGAAGCGTTTCTTCTGACGGAACTGGTAAAATACCAGAAGCGTATATATCGATGATACTAGCGAAGTAAAAACTAAAAGCATCTATCCGACGGTAGTAATTATTATAAACATCGGAAACAGCTGGAATTGTACCAGAACCAGAAATTTCAAACGGAGAGACGGAAAAATATATTGGTTGCGTTCTCGCGGGAATGGGCGCTGGAGGGGCCCATTCTATATTCTCAATAAGATTATGTACATAAAAACAATTTTGGTAGTTACGTGATATATATAATATCATAGGCGTTATTACGCAATGTGTGTGTATGTATGTATGTATGTATGTATGTAACTACCATACAAAATTGTTTTTATGTACATAATCTTATGTATGTATGTATGTATGTATGTATGTATATATATATATATATATATACAGGGTGTCACAAAAGTATGGAAACAGCCAGATAACTTTCGAAAAATGCGTTTTGGGGAAAAATGTTTCAGACAAAAGGTTTAGGATTTTTCCCTAGCTATTCAATTGTGACCTTGTATTTGACCTAGATCTTGACCTTCAAGGTCATTTCAAGGTCAAAGTTGTTTTTTAAAATTGGAATCCCTATTTTTTATTGCGGATTTGGAAAGAGCAGGAAATTTCACGTTCAAATATGACCTTGACCATGTCCTTGGCCACGACCTTGACCATGATCCTCAAGGTCCCCCGGCCAGTTAAGGCGAGGCTAGCGATCCCGGCCAATGAAGGCAAGGAGATAGCCCGGCCAATGAAGGCCCGTAAATTGGTTGATTCTCTCAAATTCATCATCATCATTTTTGATCCGCCATCTTGAATTTAGGTATTTTCAAAAACTTATTTCAGTTTCGTAATTGGCAACTCCAATAACCCACGCATGCTAAATTAGGCGTAAATTGATGACCGTACACGGGTGTTTTTGTTGTCTAAAAGTTAATATGCCTTTTGGGGATAACTGAAAAACAGTTATTTTCGTTGCATTCGCACCTCTGACAGTCCTTTCCAGGATAGTTAGAGGAGTTTCCTTTTCTTTACGCGGTTGCTGTTTTCCAATAGTCCTTTTTAGGATAGTTGAAAAGCAGTCACTTTCGTTGTATTTGCACCTCTGACAGTCCTTTCCAGGATAGTTAGTGGAGTTTTCTTTACTTTGCTCGGTTGCTGTTTTTTAATAATTCTTTCTGGGAATCTTTGAAGTCTGTTATTTCAATCATCTTTTTTTTTCCACCATGGCTTCTTTAACAGACCAAGAGAGAGTTTCTTTATTAATAATGAGAGGTTGGGTTAGGTAAATGTAGGTCGTACGACGGAGTAGTGCAGTTATTCAATGAAACGTTCCGAGTGGGCTTAACAGGCATTAGCAAGTCAACTGTCTCTAAAACTATCAGGCGTTTTTAAGAAACTGGGACTAATAAGAATCGTTCCAAATCTGGAAAGCCAAAAACAGAAACCACAGAAGAGAGGCAAATGAAAGTGGCCCAATTGTTCGTCGAAGAGCCGCATTCAACTATTAGGAAAGCCTCTCAACAGCTTGAAATGAATCGAATGTCAATTTTTAGGAATTTGAAGATCATCAAATTTCACCCTTACAAAATACACCTTCATCAAGAAATAAATGAAGATGATCCTGACCGGTGAGTTGAATTTTGTGAGAACATGATAGAAAGAATTGTTCAAAATCCTAATTTCCAGTCACTCATCGTTTTTTCAGACGAATCGACATTTCAACTTAACGGTGAAGTCAATCGCCACAATTGCAGATACTGGAGCAATGAAAATCCTCATTAGCTACAAGAAAATTACACACAACACCCGGAAAAATTGAATGTTTGGGCCGATATATTTTGGGATCAAATAGTTGGGCCGTTTTTCATTGACGGGAATTTGGATGGAGCAAGATATCTACAATTACTGCAGGAACAAATAGTCCCGGCAATTCAGGAGATAGCTGGCGATGATTTTAATGAGGTTTGGTACCAGCAAGATGGTGCACTTGCTCATTATCGTGTGATTGTGAGAGACTATCTAAATGTAGTATTTCATGATCGTTGGATAGGTCAAAGAGGAACTATTGAGTGGCCAGCCAGGTCACCTAACCTGACTCCACTTGATTATTTCCTTTGGGGCTACATTAAAAATAAAGTGTACTAAACCAGCTACTAAACCACGAGATTTAGAAGATCTAAGACAAAAAATAGTTAATGTTTGCACGAATATTGCACCTGATATGATAAGGAGTGCGATTGAAAATTTTTATATCCGTTTAGGAATCTGCCAGGATGTTGAAGGAAAACATTTTGAACATAAGTTGTAAGCTGCTTGCCTTAACTGACCGGGCTATCTCCTTGCCTTGACTGGCCGGGATCGTTAGCCTTGCCTTAACTGACCGGGCTATCTCCTTGCCTTGACTGGCCGGGATCGTTAGCCTTGCCTTCATTGGCCGAGCTATCTCCTTGCCTTGACTGGCCGGGATCGTTAGCCTTGCCTTCATTGGCCGGGCCATCTCCTTGCCTTGACTGGCCGGGATCGTTAGCCTTGCCTTCATTGGCCGGGCTATCTCCTTGCCTTCATTGGCCGGGATCGCTAGCCTCGCTTTAACTGGCCGGAGGACCTTGAGGATCATGGTCAAGGTCGTGGCCAAGGACATGGTCAACGTCATATTTGAACGTGAAATTTCCTGCTCTTTCCAATTCCGCAATAAAAAATGGAGGTTCCAATTTAAAAAAACAACTTTGACCTTGAAATGACCTTGAAGGTCAAGATCTAGGTCAAATACAAGGTCACAATTGAATAGCCAGGGAAAAATCCTAAACCTTTTGTCTGAAACATTTTTCTCCAAAACGCATTTTTTGAAAGTTATCTGGCTGTTTCCATACTTTTGTGACACCCTGTATATATATACGGATCGTGTATATATATATATATATATATATATATATATATATATATATATATATATACACGGATCGTCAACTATTATATCCTCGAAGTCGAATCACTCTGTGAGTGAACTGCGTCTGTAGACGAACGTGTATATAATTTTCGTTAAGCTAAGCTAAGAACACTTTCCTTGCCTTGTCCTTGCCTTGTGAATATAGTTAAGGGAAGTTAAGCTGAAACAGATTGTGAGTTTCTCACCTTTATATATTTTATTATCTTTTAATCTTGAAATACATAAATATTTTAATATTTCAAGAAACTATATATAATTGAAATGTGCGAGCCATTAACAAAAAAGTGTAAGCGAAGCTTCGTAGAAGCTATGATGATGATCGATATAAGTCTTGGATACGGAAAGTTCCATCTAATGATAATTTGTTTCATTGTACAATATGCAATAAAGATTTTTCTTACAACACGCGCATTTCAAGACATGCGGATTCTGTCACAACAATAATGTAAAATCTACATCTGATGAATTAAATGACAACGTAAATGTACAAGAAAATATTTCTAATCCAAGAAAATTTAGAAAATTGGTTAGATATTGAGCAGTTTAAAGCATGGTTACGCGAATCATCAGATGATGAAAAAATGTGTTTTTGCTCATTTTGTGAACAAAACTTAACAGCTTATTTGTCACATATTTATCGTCACGCAGAATCCGTAGCACATATAACAATTGCTGCACGAAAAAATATAGAAAGAGAGGAATTGGACCAAAAGTTTGTAGCCAATGAATCACTTCTATCATTTGATGAACGAAGGAAAGTAGCAGAAATTCGATACGCTGCGCTTATAGTCGAAAAAAATATTCCATATAAAAACGTAACAGACATTCTCGCGTTATTTCAATTAATAGGAGAAGGTTCTGATATGTTACGAAGTATAACTATGAGTCGGGTTAAATGTCAAAAAATTATTTCGAACGTGTTGGCTCCAGTCGATCGTTTAGTAAAAATAATTCAAAATTGTAAGTTTACTATTTTTATTGATGAAACGTCAGACATTTCTAATCAGAAATGGATGACATTTCTTGTGCGGTTTGTTGATCCTGAAACATTAGATATTCGCTCGCAATTAGTCAAAATGATTGACATTGATGCAAAGGATAGTAGCGCGGAAAAATTATTTAAAGCTTTTAAAAATGAAATGTGGAAACTACAAATTCCATTTTTAAATATTGTTGGTTTATCATGCGACAATGCATCCGTCATGATAGGCAAATACTCATCATTTAGCACAAAGCTTCGGGAAATGAGTAAAAATGTATTAATATTATCATGTCCGTGCCATTCCGCTGCATTAGTTGCACATGCTGCATGTGATAAGATTCCAAACTATTGCCAGGAATTTGTAAAAAAAATAGCAAATTATATTAACAGTAGCCCGAAGCGATTTGCTGTTTTTCAAGAATTTACTGAATGTTTTTCTCAAACAAACCAGAAAAATCTAAAGTTGGCCGATACACGATGGCTTTCTCGTCATTCGTGTATTGAAAGACTTCTTGAATTTTGGAACACTATTGAATTATTTTTGAGAGAAATAGTAATGAACGAAAAAACACAGACTGGAGAACATTTATTATCCATAATGCAAAATCCTGATGTAAAGGCATATTTATTATTTTTAAAATATATTTTAAATTTTTTAAATTCTTTTAACGCATTTTTCCAAGCTTTAGAAACAAAATTCAATTATTGTAACCAAAATCACTTGAATTCTTAATTATAATTAGTAAACGTTTCTTAAAAGTAGAATGTTTACGTAATTTAAATAATAATTTTGATTTTTCAGATAAGAAAAATCAAAAATCGTTAAATGAAGTACATTTAGGAACCGAATGTGAAAAATTTCTCAATGAATTGAGCATACAAGAACACGTAAATATAGTTGCAAATGTTCGAGAGAATTGTTTGCAATTTTACATTACTGCTCAAGAAATTTGCAAAAGATTACCAATAAATGATAAATTTTTATCTAAATTAAAAGTTTTTGAACCGGGTACAGCTTTACGCGATAATAATAGAGAAACTTCATTTAATGATGTTTCATTTATCGCTCAAACCATCAGTGGATTTGACTGCAATGAATTAAAAAAAGAAAGTTTGCTTTATATCAAGATTGTACAGAAATCGAAAAAGATAATCTTGAAATATTAGATTTTGATGATATGTGGAAACAAATTTTCCAACGTCATCAATATTCCAATTTGAAATCCCTTTTAAATGCAGTTAGATCGTTACCAAATTCAAATGCCGACTCAGAAAGAATCTTCTCCTTTTTACCCGATTTGAAAACAAAAAAACGAAATAAACTTTCGGATATAAATGTCAATGCTTCTTGTGTGGTAAAGTCAGCATTAAAAGCCAGAAAAGAAACTGCTTTAACCATGCAAATTACTGAAAAGCATTTATCTCTAATGACAACAGAAATATTATATTCTGCATGTCCTAAAAAGCAAAAAAGTCATTTAAGACTATGTGCTGCAGATACTGATGAAACTGCTACTCCTTCCTCATCTAATATGTAAGACAATTTTTAAAACAAAATGTCTTATGGGCATTATTCTTATTATAAACATGATGATGTATCAAAATGTATTTATCATGTTTGTACATTTATAAATGTATTAAAAAATTAGCGGACACTCTGTGTGTCGGACATCACATCTATAAATAATAATAGATGTGTTAAAAATTTGTCGGATACTCTGTGTGTCGGACATCACATCTATGAATAATAATAGATGTGTTAAAAAATTGTCGGACACTCTGTGTGTCAGACATCACATCTATGAATAATAGATGTAGAAAATACATAAATAAATAAAATTTTATATATACATGTATAAAAGATGTGGTATAATAGGGCTACAGGCGAAGGTCCACGTTAAAAACTTAACGCACTATTGGTGGCACCTCGTGCGTAGTGCGGAAGACCACTTGTAATAATTAATAGTTAATTTGTATTTAATAAGAAAATATTCCAATTTCTGACCAGACAATGGACTAGTTCGCAGTAACAATTATTTATCAAACACACTATTATTATAATATAATATTGTAATATATTTTTATAATATTAACCATTTTTATATATCATTAATGTGTATGAGTCATATAGACATAAATTAACGACAAAAATAAACTTAAAATATTTAAGGACATATATGTACATATAATGTATATTATTTATTAATTTATATTTATTATTTTATTTTATACATTTACAGGAAAGTATTTTATACATGTTACAGTATTGGAGTCTTATTGCAACAACGATTAATTGTTGCAAAGACATTTATATTCATTATTGTATATGTATAAAAAGTCAGTAGAAAAGCATTTAATGTATTTAATATACATTTAGCAACTGATGAGAATTATGAGAAAATAATTCTATAAAATCTACATAAGTATCAAAAAGCATTCAACGCGTTACAGAAACGCGGAACGCGTCGCGTGTCGCTTTCGTGGCTAAATAGGAGAGAAGAAGACGGAACGCGAAACGTCATAATACGTCTGCTCGTCTCTAAGAGCCGAAGCAGAGCCGAGCGCGGAGCGCTCACGGACACGGCGCGCGCTTGTAGTGGTGTGGTGCTAGCAGCTCGAAACTTGCACCACTGGCGAGCTCACGCAAGGGCCTCCTCTCGGAGCGTGCCTCAAGGCCTTCTACAAGGGCCTTCTACAACGTAATGGCGAGCTCTCTGGGCCTCCTCTCGGAGCGTGTCTCAAGGCCTCCAGAGGAGCGCGCCTACAGCCCTCCTCCAACGGGAGCGAGCTCTTTGGGCCTCCGCACAACAACACCCGCCGAGAGGACTCGGCACCGGCAGAAGAAGAGGGTCAATCTTCCTACATCAGGACCGCCACCGGGGCTACCCAGGAGAGCCCTTAGGACAAGGCCCAGATCTCCACCATGCAGAGGTAGAAGCGTCTGGACATTCCGCTGCCTATCTAGGTAGTTTGTCCTTCTCTCCAGCAACGCCCGTGACCAGGCTACGTACACCGGGCTACATACACTCGGCCGAAGAAGAAAAACGGTCTGTCACACACCACGGCCCGTTCCTAGAACTTTAGAGGATCCAGCTCGCCTCATACATCGTGTACCAGTTAACTCGTTCTTATTAGGACGCACATCCGTCCCTTTTGGAACGTGGCTCCGCCCTTTTCAGGGCGACCAAACATCTCCCGACCAAGGAGCATTTCTCGATCGTTCCCAGTAAGAAATAAAGTGAGGACCAGTCATTCCTTCCTTGTCCCCACATATTTAAATTTAAAAAAATTGGTTTTAAAAGTTTTTACAAAATATATTATCATAACATAAATTAAATTTGTATCTAAAACCTCTGCATCAAAAACATATAATTTAAAAATATATATATTTTCCTTACCTTCAGAACTAATTTCTAATTCAATATCTAAATCATCGATGTGCTTGTCAGTTCTCTTGCGTTTATTCTGGACAAGTCCAATTTGTCGACATTCATCGAGCTTATTTCGATAAAAGTCTGGCAATTTCTCTTTTGATATTTTTTGAGAAGGTCCTTCAGATTTTGATGGTACATAATAAAAAGCTTGTTCATTTGGAAACAAGTTCCTGATTTTTTGCGATAAAATATCAAAATCAGCATTTAACAAGCGAACTCTGCATACATTAAAAAAATAATTATAAAATTTATTTTACTAACAGAAATATAAAATAAAAATATGTTGTATGAGTAATTTTAGTTATTTTATTTCATTTCTACCTCATCTATAGATTTTTAAAACATTAAATGAGTAACAAGAAGTTCAGTCAATTTTCTACGTTTGGTTTCATCGAGTATGTTATGTTTCTCATAAAATTTTATAATAATTTGTTTATCTATACAACTTAGTAACAGTTTCTTCAAATACTAGTAAAATGTAAATAAAATTTAAAATTATAAAATTAAATTATTAAATTCTAAAATTCTAAACTATCTATAATACGCCTCAAAAAAGAATCCTTCTACAAAACTACGCCTAAAAAAAGAACTCTTGTATTAATTACCTTTGTACAAAAAAGGTTTTTCCTACACAAAATGTGATATCAAGGAAATACGCCAACTATAAAAATGGATAGTTCATAATACTCTTTGGTTTGTGTTTATAGTCTGTAAGAAATAAAGGAGATAATATAAAGCAAACAAATAAGTATTTTTATGCAAATAATTATTTTAATACAAATAAATATTTTAATGTATAAATATTTAAATACTATACATAAATTTTTTATAAATAAATAAATATTTGATCGCATGCACGCACGCACGCACGCAGTGAGAGAGAGAAAGAGAAAGTTAGGCAATTAAGATATTTATTCGGTATGAAAGATAATAATTTTAACAGATAATTATTTGAATACAAATAAATTTTTTTTTAAACACTTGGCGCCGCCAAACCGAATAAATTGACTAACCTTTTCTCTCATAATGTGTTTGTGCGTGCGCAGGTGTGTGCGTGTGCGTGTGCGTGCGTGCGTGAGCGTTTGCGTGTGCGTGTGTATGTCTTTCGTATTTTCCTCCTCCTGCGTATATGTATAAATTATTGTTATCATAGTTGATAAGTTAGTATGTAATTTAGTTAGTAAGAAATGATTGTTAACATATTAAAGCAATTGAGACATTTATTCGGTTTGGCGGCGCCAAATATTTAAAAAAAATTTATTTGTATTCAAATAATTATGTGTTAAAATTATTATCTTTCATACCGAATAAATATCTTAATTGCCTAACTTTCTTTTTCTCTCTCTCACTGCGTGCGTGCGTGCGTGCGATCAAATATTTATTTATAAAAGATTTATGTATAGTATTTAAATATTTATATATTAAAATATTTATTTGTATTAAAATAATTATTTGTATAAATTTATTGTATAAAATTTTATTGTATAAAAATACTTATTTGTTTGCTTTATATTATCTCCTTTATTTCTTACAGACTATAAATACAAAGAGTATTATAAACTATCCATTTTTATAGTTGGCGCATTTCCTTGATATCACATTTTTTGTAGGAAAAACCTTTTTTGTATAAAGGTAATTAATACAAGAGTTCTTTTTTAAGCGTAGTTTTTGTAGGAGGATTCTTTTTTGAGGCGTAATTTTTTATGCGTTTCTTGAGCGCGTATACTTGGCGCATTTTTGTACCTTTTTTTGAAAAGGTAATTTTGTTAGCATTTCACACATTTTATAGTAATTATTATTGATATCTTTTTTAAGACGTAGATTTTTCGTGCGATTTGAAAGAATCACTACGTCGATTATTTCGATGTTTCTATGTTTTTACAAAATATTATTTAAAAAACATTTCGCTATGTCTACTTTTCATGTCAAAATGGGATTTGTTAATATTATAAATAATAATTCTATTTAAAAAGTATGAATTCATGAATCTGATAATTGGCGACAAAAACAGTAATACCACGAAAACGTGCACATGAACTACATAGCCAACGTACACGTTTGGGCTGAAGGGTAACGCGTATGTGCACAATTCTGATTTTGTCCGTGCTATGGTAAGACGGGGGTTGTCTGGCACGATCTCTACGCGTGATCCGGTGCCGCTGAATCCGTTGGTTCTCGTGGCGGATCCCCACGTCGCAATCTTCGCGACCTGGATACCCCGGTTGACGGGGGTCGTCTGGCACGATCCCTACGCATGCCCCGGTGCCGCTGAACCCGTTGGTTCTCGTGGCGCATCTCTATGTTGCGATCTTCGCGACCCGGACATCCCGCACTGAGGAAAAAATTATCTTAAAACAAAAAAATTTATTTAATTCTAGAAATCTATTTACTTGGTGGGTCCTAATCACGTATTTATTTGTATTTAAAACGTGTATTTTCTTTATCGAAATAGTTATTTACATATATATAAAAAATGTTTTTTACTATAAAATTAAGATAAATTGCAATCAAAAAAATATATTCTTCATAATAAATCTGATGTTTGAAATATTATGAAATATTTTTCAATTACAAGAAAATTTAATGACTGAAATTAATAATTATATAATACTGGAGACAACAAAATAATTTATATAAAGGAAATGATTATTCAAATAATATAAATTTTTATTAAAATTGAAAAAACAATACCTAAAATATAACAAAAACTTGTTTAAGTCAAAGAATTATAATACAAAATTGGAAAAATATTTCACTAAAAGAAGAAATAATACGGTAGTAACACAATACGATTTTCTTTGAATGAGTAATATTTCTTTTCAATTAAAAACTCATTTACTAATTGGTATTAATTATATCTTAGAAAAAATAAACTATTCGTTTTTTTATGTAAATATTTATTTATGTGTATATTAATTCCATTAAAATCAAAGCAATCATTACTTTACAAAGATAAATTTTCTTCTTATTGAAGCACATATCGCATGTATCTAACAAGATATTTTTCTACATAATAACAATATTTTTTTTATACCTAATAAATATTTATCTTCTTTACAAAATATATGTTTATCATCAAAAGATATGGTCTAACCACGGTATAATTAAATTAAAGAAATGTTTTTAATTACTGTATATGTATATATTTTCTTTAATACATATTAATTCTATATAATATTTGTGTGGGCGTGCGTGCGTGCGTGCGTGCGTGCGTGCGTGCGTGCGTGCGTGCGTGCGTGCGTGCGTGCGTGCGTGCGTGCGTGCGTGCGTGCGTGCGTGCGTGCGTGCGTGCGTGCGTGCGTGCGTGCGTGCGTGCGTGCGCGCGTGCGTGCGTGCGCGCGTGCGTGCGTGCGTGCGTGCGTGCGTGCGTGCGTGCGTGCGTGCGTGCGTGCGTGCGTGCGTGCGTGCGTGCGTGCGTGCGTGCGTGCGTGCGTGGGTGCGTGCGTGCGTGCGTGCGTGCGTGCGTGCGTGCGTGCGTGCGTGCGTGCGTGCGTGCGTGCGTGCGCGCGTGCGTGCGTGCGTGCGTGCGCGCGTGCGTGCGTGCGTGCGTGCGTGCGTGCGTGCGTGCGTGCGTGCGTGCGTGCGTGCGTGCGTGCGTGCGCGCGTGCGTGCGTGCGTGCGTGCGTGCGTGCGTGCGTGCGTGCGTGCGTGCGTGCGTGCGTGCGTGCGTGCGTGCGTGCGTGCGTGCGTGCGTGCGTGCGTGCGTGCGTGCGTGCGTGCGTGCGTGCGTGCGTGCGTGCGTGCATATGTATGGATTATATGAAAACATGAACTACAAATAATAAAGTTAATGAGAAAAAAGAATTTATTTTCTTCATAAGAGATACAAATGTATTGCATACACATTACTTGTTTTTTCTTAGAAAATTCCAAAAATAACATTTTACTTATAATAAACTAATACATAATAGTTAAAGTAAACATTTCTTCATATTAATAAAGAAATAGAAAAATGTTGTATTTCTAACGTGCTTAAAGAAACAATTATATTATTTTCATAAGGATACTATAATATAAAAATGGTTAGGTTACAAAAGTTTCGAAGTAATTAATAAACTAATAAAAGAACCAATGTTATACACATATATTTAGTTCCGTCTACAAAATCAATAATTGTATATTTGTTTATATTAAAATAAATGTATTTTAAAAATTTGCTGGAATATAACTTTTCATGTTTGACATATATTGAACATAATATACTTCGCAATCTAAAAGACTTTTTTGGAGTACAAAACCCCATTCTTGCGTATCTTTTACTTCAAACGCACTAAGATGACAACAATAACATACAGTTATCATTTTAATATATAAAAAATAAATATTTTTTGACGCACTTATGATAATATATTTAACTTTTCCAAACACGGGATCTGTATCGTCTACATTTAAGCATATTACTGAATTTATATCATATTTTGTCCCATTTATTGTTATCCAATTTACAGAATTGTAATCTTTAAAGTCATCAGAAAGCAAAAGATTTTTAAAACATTGATATTTATACATTAAATTCAATTTTAAAATAACGCTACCAAAACATATACGATCTTCAAAACCTTGGTTACAAACAAATCTGTAGCACAGCTGCAATTGATGTCTTAAAGCAAGTGTAAATGATGGATTTACTCGTGACTTACAGATTTTGCTGTTTTCTTTTATTTGTTTATGCTTTCCTTCAAATCGAATGCATGTCATACTCTTTAAAGGTCCATATTTTTGCATAATTCTCGGGTAACGTAATAAGTTGTGATGCTTAAATTTTAATGAATCAGAAAACAATTTTATATGTAAAGAAATATTGAGAAATAAGCGTTTCTACCAAGTCAATAATTTGTACATTTAGAGCATGTAATATAATGATACACACTATTTGTCTTAAAAGTAAGTATAATTCCCAAACTTTGTTATGAAATGGAACAAGATCTCCAATTAATTGAGATTTAGAACAAGATATTTCATTTCAGAAGTTGATATAATTATAAGTTCTTTTTCTATACAATCTAATATTAAGAAAGGAATATTTTCGCCGAAACGATGTTTATTAAAAAATCGAATTCTTTCATGAAAAACATGTAATGTAAAACATTTTTCTTTATTAATTAAAGTATTTAATATTTTTCCAATATCATATCGACAAATACCCTCGAATATGTCATGCATTGGATCTACAGAGAAATTTTCTGTTACATGAAAATATGGGATAGCGTTAAAAACACAACTTTCTTGAATTCCAGCTGCATTTATTTCGTAATTGTTTATTGTTCTTATCATATCAACGTTCTCTTTTATCTGTTTTTTAAGTTCTTTTTTAGAAACATTACAAATTCTACAACAATGTGACGAATTAAAACTTTTTGAAAATCCTAATATTGAATTTAAACCTAAATTATCTCCTGCTATAAAACACAATCTAAAAAATACTGTTTGCGTTTTCTCATTTATAGTAATATTTATACCATTTGTTTCTAAATCTATTATCATATCATTATATGGCTAAATAATATCTTATTTCCCAAAAGTTTATGATCTGTATATTTATGCAGTTGAATCAAGAAAATATTTTCGAGTCTACTTGCATACTCATCAGGTAGACATGGAATTGAACAATATACTGCACCCAGTTTGCTTATGCATTTGTGTGAACCGAGAGGATTGTTTATTTCAATATCGTCAAAAAATATAATTAATGGTAAAATAATTTTTCCCTCATTATTTTTTTCAATTGATTGCTAAAATGTACTCTGAACTATTGAAGTGACAATAGAATTGTCCGTTTTACATTGTTCGATATAAGCATTTATAGAAGAAAAAACGTTTGGAATTTCCAAAAAATTTTTCAATACCTTTTGTAGAGATACAAGAGTTATTTTTTTATGACAAATTGTAGATTTCGTGGATCGATCTAATAAACCAAAAGTTAAAGCTGTATGTATTTTTTTCGTAAATGGTAATATTAAATATCCCATTTTTTGAAAATATTGAAATGTTACATGTTCAGTTTTAAAATTTTCGAATGCTTTTTCTATTACTTGCAATATATTATTCAATTCGTCTATATTTCCATATTTTAATTTTATAAATTCTAAACAGAAGTTATTATAAAATAAAGAAATACTCATAATAATTTCATGAATTATGGCACGATTTATGGTACCATAAGCATACAATTTTGCTACAAGATGAGTAACACAATTGTTCAGTTTTTCTTGAAATACAAACATACAATTATCATTTGCATCAAAAGTATTTAAAATTTCGTTAATATTTTTATGTTCTTTATTAAGAATATTGTTTGCATCACTTAAACTAGGTTGTAAAATATTTTTTCTTGTTTTTTGTATTTTAAATTTTTTTTACAAATATCTTTTAAATTATGTTTTACATGTTCAGACAACATATGTCTTCTTAAAGAATATATATTATTACATATTTGGAAGTAATTTTCAAAATTGCATTTAACTTCAAAATGCATACGTGATTTATGATTTAGTTTAATGTGTGTCATTAAAAAGTCTATGGATAACAATAAACGGGAACAGAACATACAACGAAACATTTTAAATGTTATATTCAAACTTTTAATGTTAAAATAAAAATGAGTAAAGAACAGTTAATGTAAATTATGATTTACAGATACATTGCTTACATGTCATTTTCAAACTTCTTTATAATATATTCAATACTTGGAATAATATTGTCCCATTTAGACGGGAGTTGCCTGGCACGGTCTATATGCGTGCCCCGGTGCCGCTGAACCTGTCGGTTCTCGTGACGCACCTCTGTGTCGTGATCATCGCGACCTGGACACCCCGGGAGTCGCCTGGCACGGTCCCTACGCGTGCCCCGGTGCCATCGAACCCGTCGGTTCTCGTGGCACCTCTGTGTCGTGATCTTCGCGACCAGGACATCCCGGTTGACGGGAATCGTCTGGCACGGTCCCTACGCGTGCCCCGGTGCCGCCAAATCCGTTGGTTTTCGTGGCTGATCCCCACGTCGCGATCTTCGCGACCTGAAGACCCTGGTTGGCGAGGGTCGCCTGGCACGATCCTTACGCATGCCCCGGTGCTGCCAAATCCGTTGGATGACACATTGAGGGTTATAAGTCGGTTCTCGTTATAACTACACTGATTTGCATTAGTTCAGCAGTGCAGCTCAGTCAATGCAGATGCCGCGTAACAGTGGCGCTCTTATGTCGAAAAAGCGAACTGGACATTTTTCGCTGGGGCGACGATGACGTTTCTTAAGTGAAAATTGCCCATTTTATATGATTTTAAACTTTACATCGCGATATCTCCGCTCGTAATTCACGTAAAATAAAAATAAAAACACTTTCATTATATGGTTCGACCCTAAGCTTTCGATTAAGCCTACTTAGAATTCGATCGGTTCCGTCGTTAATGAGATCCGATAATCGAAGGATTTCTCAATACGACGTCTTCCGTAAAAGAGGCACGCCCGTGTCTCGGCGCCCCGCTGCGCGTAACTTAGCACGCGAGACACTACCGTGCCTCTTGATTTTACATAGAAATATTTACCACATTTTTAATTGATATAGGTTGACTTAAGTTGCATTGACTTTTATTTAACTCCCAATTGTTATCACTTTGATCTGATTCTGTTTTTTTAACGTTATCAAATTCCTTTAATGCAGAGTTTTTATTACTTTCGGTACTTGATATATCTGAAGAATTGCTTATTAATTTCTCAGTGTAATACACATTTCCATGATAAACATCATCAGTAAATGTTGTTTTTAATATTTCGTCATTTGGAGAATTTCTTTGTGTATATGATGCCTATTAAAACAAAAGCACTGATAAATATATTTATTTCGCTTAATCATATATGAATGTGTGCGTGTGCGTGTATGTTTCGATTTATATATTTTATTCATTACTTTTAATTTCTTTTATATTTATATTATAAAGAAAATGGGTATTTTACGTACCGACGCTTGTGTATTCCTGCAAGATGATTTAGAAAACACTTCTTTTTGCCAAAAATCTAAGTTTTTATTATGTCTTTCTTGACAGATAGGAGTCTTCGTAAGCGATTTTGATAATTGCTGATTCTGACATTCTAACTTTTCTAATTGATTATCGTCTGATATTTCATGCAATTTTGCCTATAAAGAAAACAAAATATTAATTTTTGCAAACAAATTTCAGAATAATTTTATTTTTTACTGCTTATTAAATTCTTAAAAAGCATAGACATTTTTATCTTACCAATTTAAGATTATCAATAATCTTCTTTTTTCAAGAAAACAACGAATCCCTCCAATTGTAGATATTATAAGTGACACTTCAGTCTCACTTATATTTACCCAGATAACCAAGCGTACGAGATCAGTACGGCGTACTATTATTATATTTACACCGTACGATTACAAGATGGGGACTTATTTCGTACAAGTATAATACCAGTATAATATAGGTACAGCGTACGAGTATTGTAATCCGTACTGGGACAGTACGTCGAACGGTTATTATTATACCAGTATAGTGTACGGGTAATCGGTACTAGGAAAATAGTACAGTATCAGTACGCTGTACGTAAGCAAATTATTAAAATAAAGAAATTATGAATTAATAGTAACTAATATGTGGAGGTTATATTTATTATTCATAACATTGTAATAAATACTAAAATATTGTATTAATTTCCATGTTATCTAATTTTTATATAAATCCTAAAAAATATTAATTATTTAATTGATATACAGGGTGAGCCATTTTAATTAACGCACGCAATTATTTCGGAAACAAAGCATTTTAGAGAAAAATGTTTCAGACAAAAGTTTTATGGTTTCGAATGGGCCATAAGATGGTATCATTGGTTTGACACTGAAGAGTCATTTAAAGATTACTTCAATTTTTTAAAATTGCAATCCCTATTTTTTATTGCATATTCTTATAGCTTATCTCGAGAGCTTTCCGAAACACTATAGGCAAATGTCTTTTCGTGAAGTACTTTCCGAGTTATAAAGCTCCAAAGTTGCAATATTTTGATAAAAATACAAAATATCTCGTAAAATATTCATTTTCTGATAGCCTTATCTTACATTATTCGATCAATCAAGCAAAACCCAAGCATGGTCCAGTCAATCAAGGCAAAACCCGAGCATGATCCAGCCAGTCAAGGCAAGACCTGAGCATAGTCCAGCCAGTCAAGGCAAGACCCGAGCATAGTCCAGCCAGTCAAGGCAAGACCCGAGCATGATCCAGCCAGTCAAGGCAAAACACGAGCATGATCCAGCCAGTCAAAGCAAGACCCCGAGCATAGTTCAGCCAGTCAAAGCAAGATCTGAACATTCTTTTAGCATCTATCGCAGAAACTGTTCAAAGTTGCCCCCGTTGACTTGAACACAAAATCTAATTTTCTTTGCGAAATGGTCGACCGTTTTAAGTAAGATGGCTTTTGGTATCGCTCTACAAGCAATTCGAATTCGTTCGATCATGTCTTCTCTTGTCGTCGGTTCTCGTTCGTACACGACATTTTTTAAATATCCCCATAAGTAAAAATCAGGAGAAGTCAAATCTGATGACCGAGCGGGCCATGCAACTGGACCACCTCGTCCGATCCACCTGCCATTGAAGTTTTGATCCAGAAAATTCTTTACGATTTGTGCATAATGTGGTGCCACCATTCAGCTGAATCCACATTCTTCGCCTCGTCTCCAAATCGACTTCTTCGAGTAAAACAGGTAAATGATCCCTTAGTAACTCCAAAAAGATATGTCTGTTCATATTCTCTTCAAAAAAATATGGACCAATGAGATAACCGTTGACGATTCCACACCAAACCATTACGCTCCAACGATGTTGATTATCTACTTGTCTATGCCAATATGGATTGGCATCTGCTCAGTAATGACAATTATGTGTGTTCAATTCTCCGTTATTTTTAAATGTCGATTCATCAGAGAATAGAACATATTTGAAAAAATCTGCGTCATGCGCAATCATCCGTACGGCCCATCGACAAAATAGTACACGCTATTGCATGTCATTTGGAGTTAGTGCTTGCGTTAGTGTAATATGGTATGGACGATATTTTCTTTTTCTTAAAATTCTCACGATTGTTCTCTGAGGTATACCGGTTTGTCTAGCTATCTGACGACTGCTAATACGAGGGTTAATGTTAATAGCCGCTAAGATAGCGAAAACACGTACATCGTCATCACCATATTCATGATTTACACGCCAACGGATCAACTTACCTTGTTCGGCTCTTATCTTAAGACGCCGTATGACAGTATCATTTGGATGTCGTCTGTTTGGGTATCGATTTTGGTAAAGTCTCACAGCTTGACGATAATTGCCAAAAGCTTCTTCCAAAACTAGTAAAATATCGACAATTCTGAAGAAGTATAATCAGCCATCGTAAAAGTTCATAAGCTTAATGGTTTGAATTAAAGTTGCTTATAATAATCAGCAGTAGTATTGGATTTTGACTAAATAGTTAGTTAGGAATATCAATATGTAATTCAGTGCAATATCATTCTTTAAAAAAGAAGTCAATGTAGTTATTGATATAAGCAACTGGGTTTGGAAAGCAGTGAAAATAATGATTTTGAATAGTCGCGAAAACAACTGATTTTGAATAGTCGCGAAAACAACTGATTTTGAGTAGCCGTGAGAACAACTGGTTTTGAGTAGCCATGAAAAACTTTCCTCTATCTTGCCTTAAATAGTTATTTTATTTATTTAAAAGGTGTCATAAGATACTTTAAACTATCTAAAAAATTTTTAATAAATAATCTTTATTAAAAAATTATTAAAAATTATGTAATTGCTTATTGCAAATTTTTTTTTTAAAGAAAAACTGTCTTTTTTAATGATTATTATGTGCTAAAAAGTATTATAGTAAGTAAAATTGAAAAATTAATATTTTACGAATTAATATTTACGAAGTATTTTGTATTTTTATCAAAATATTGCAACTTTGGAGCTTTATAACTCGAAAAGTGCTTCACGAAAAGACATTTGCCTATAGTGTTTCGGAAAGCTCTCAACTATAAGAATATGCAATAAAAAATAGAAATTGCAATTTTAAAAAATTGAAGTAATCTGTAAATGACTCTTCAGTGTCAAACCAATGATACCATCTTATGGCCCATTCGAAACCATAAAACTTTTGTCTGAAACATTTTTCTCTAAAATGCTTTGTTTCCAAAATAATTGCGTGCGTTAATTAAAATGGCTCACCTTGTATATTTGTAATTATTAATTAATTAATCAAAATAAAAATTAATTATATATTATCTAATTTATATATAAATCCTAACAAATATTAATTAATTAATTAATATTTTTTAGGATTTATATATAAATTTGATAATATAGAAATTAATACAATATTTTAGAATTTATTACAATGCTATGAATAATAAATAAATATATATAATCTATATATTAGTTACTATTAATTCATAATTTCTTTATTTTATTAATTTATTTACTTAAGTATGATGTACTGACACTGTACTATTACTCTCCTAGTATCGATTACCCAGTAAAGGCTTTATGATTCTTCAAAGCTGTGTTCAGAAATTACACCTAGCGTGTGGTTGCCAGGAATCCGAGTGAGTGGAATGGTGGGGATAATATGCCCTCTCAAGTGTGCATGTTTTTGAACGACATAAGAACGACTTTAGAAGAAACATGGCAGTACAACGTAATAAAATTCTTGCACTTGCAATTGCTGCAAATGATAAATTTTTGATGGATATTTATATTGAAAGTGAAGAAAGTGATAGTGATAACAGTGATAATAATGAACAAATACTGGAATTAAGAAGTCGAATAAATAAACGTGGTTTACAAGTAAAACCTCGTAGAGTAGAAGGTTATGTGGAAGAAATTATTCCACGTTTGTCAAATAATCAGTTTCGAGAACATTTTCGAATACTACCAGAAACGTACGAATTGCTTGAAGAAAGACTTTCGAATTGCATTATCAAAGCAAAACAATGACGGCAGACCAATGATATCAGTTCGTAAGCAACTTTTGGCTTCTTTGTGGTTACTTGCAACTCCAGATTCATATAGGTAATATACTTATTTATTTCCTTGTTTATATAATTATATACCTGCATTCGTTTTCTCCCAATTTCTTCCACTGAGAGCATAAACTATATTGAAAAATTAAAATATACGTAACGTACCCTATAGATTTTTAGTATAGTATATGCTCCCAGTAAAAGGAATTGGGAGAAAACGAACGCAGAGATATACGTTTATACTTTTTATTTTTTTACAGATCTGTTGGGGACCGATTTGATATTGCTAAAAGTTCACTAAATGTAAGTTTTATGAGAGTTGTAGAAGCTCTAAATGATATTGCTGGTAACGTGATTCAGTGGTCTCAAGGTGAAAAAGCAACTCATGTAAAACAAACTTTTCAGCAGATTGCTGGGCTACCCAATGTGCTTGGAGCAATAAATGGCTCATATATTGAGATAAAGGCTCCAAAGGTTTGTAAATAAATTTTATAATAAATTTTATTTAGAGGTCTATTCTGTAACTTAACGATGTTATGTATACATAGCGTTAGGAATGCTTTTACATGTAAAATTGGTCACGTTCAAAGTTTATCTTTTTCTTTCCAATGTGGAAATCAATAGAAGGAAAAACTAAAATCTTAATGCATCAATTTCATGTATAAAGGCATTCCTGACGCCATATGTATTACTATGCAAATCTTTGGATGCATTCCGATATTCACTACCAATACTGAAAATCTATATTTTACGTCACACTATAGATTTTTAATACTGGCAGTAAATATCGGAACACGGTCTTTGTATCGTGTGTGTGCATGCGCGCAACTGTAAATACGACATAATAAGGCTGATATTACATACATCCGACAACGACAGACATAGGCGATTGACTGCGGGATAGAATGTTTTTTGAGTCTCTATAAATTTTCTATCCCGCAGCCAATCGCTATGTCTGACAATGTCGTTGTCGGATATATGTAATATCAGTCCAGGAGAAAGGGAGGGGGAGAGAGAGAGCGAGAGAGAGAGAGAGCGAGAGAGAGAGAGAGAGAGAGAGAGAGAGAGAGAGAGAGAGAGAGAGAGATCATTAAAACAACTTTTAACGATGTCTGCTTTTTCTCTTTCTTTGTCTATACAATATATGTATGTTTTCAGATTAATGCACAGTATTATGTAAATAGGAAAAATCATTTTGCTGTAACTCCAAGCAGTGTATGATGCAGAGTTGTATTTTACGGACTGTTTCACAGGCTATGCATCATCAGTGAATGACATTCGGATCTTTAGAAACTCTGATTTGTGGAAAGAAGTACAAAATAATTATCATAACTATTTTCTATCAGAAGAGTTTATAATTGGAGATAAAGCTTATCCTACACTTACATGGTAAATTCCTTCATATCGTAACTTTGGAAATTTGACAGAAGTAATTTTATAATGCTATGTTTTATATCTATTATTTTAGAGATAATTAATAGAGATAATGATTATTTAATAATGTATTTCTCTTTCAGATTCAAAAAAACTTCAATTTTATTCATGCTCAAACAAGACAAGTTATTGAGAGAGCATTTACTCAAGGGAAGATTTAGGAGATTAAAATTTCTTGATATGAATCGAGATGATATAATTCCACAAGTCATCATAGCAACGTGTGTTCTTCATAACATATGCCTTTCTGGTACAATTGATAACATAGAAGATTTTATACATGAAAGTCAAGAGCCTAGAGAAATGCTGCCTGAAGTTCGATTAGTAGTGAATGAATCTATGATAAATGATGATGCTGGTGCTAAAAGAGAGTATTTAGCATGGTTACTGTCATAATTTAGCATAGTCAGTGTCAGTTTACATACTGTCTTTTATTAACAATTTATTAAAGATTATATTTTTTCTAAATCCAAGAATTTTTTGTATAGATTTTATTGTATTAGGTAAAATATATGTAAGAATAAATTATGTATAATTTTTATTTTGTTAAAGTTGATTATAAATTAAATAATGATAAGTAATAAGTAATAATGAAAAATGATAAGTAGGTTATAAATGCTAACTTTATATTAACAATAATTATATTTCAGTTTTTAAGTAGTTTAAGGGGATGCTGGAGTGACGGCCAAACTTGATCGGGGTCGATAATCTAGAATATGATATAAAAATTTCCTATATTATCGATCCTAGCTCAAGCATGTATACATTGCGCGCTTGTGCGTGCAATGTTGCCGCCTCGATTGTTTACGATACGAGCAGGACAGATATATGGTCTTTCGTCCTTTTCCTCTCATTGTTACCAAGAATCTCGATGTTGCCAAGATTCTCGATGTTCTGAGACGGCTAGAGCGTCCGAATTTCCTTTTACCAGGCACTGCAGGGCCGCCCTACAAATTGTGGGCCCCTCATCCTGATAATATTTTAATAAATATTAAAGTTGCGTATGATTTTAATACATATAATAATAACGACTTTATTATATTTTATCAAAGAAATATATTCAATAATTTGTACTATATGACTTGTATAATACCAATTTTGTCTTGAAGTGTGACTAAAATTATAGTATTATATAAAATCATATTCTATTCTATGATTTTGAATATTGGGAACAGTGAATGGGCCCCTCCAACATTCATTCCCGTGAGAACGCAACAAATAAATTTTTCTCGTCTCTCCGAATCAAATTTATAAATATTTGTAATAACCAGTACCATCCTAAAAACGAGATGCTTCTGATTTTTATTAACATCAGTACCGTCACATCACAGACACCTCTGACTTTTATACATAATATATAATCATATATATATATCATGCAGTTATATATTATCATGCAGTTATTAGCAAATATATAATCATGCAATTTTATATTTTAATTTTACATACTCAGTACCGTCAAAATAGACGCTTCTGATTTTTATATGTAATATACATATAATCATGCAGTTATATATATATATATATATATATATATATAAATTTTATATACTCAGTACCATCAAAATAGACGCTTTTGATTTTATATATAATCATGCAGTTTTACATATATATCAATTTTATATACTCAGTATCGTCAAAATAGACGCTTCTGATTTTATATATAATCATGCAGTTTTACATATACATCAATTTTATATACTCAGTACCATCAAAATAGACGCTTCTAATTTTTATATGTAATATATAATCATGCAGATTTACATATATATCAATTTTATATACTCAGTACCATCAAAATAGACGCTTCTGATTTTATATGTAATATATAATCATGCAGTTTTACATATACATCAATTTTATATACTCAGTACCATCAAAATAGACGCTTCTAATTTTTATATGTAATATATAATCATGCAGATTTACATATATATCAATTTTATATACTCAGTACCATCAAAATAGACGCTTCTGATTTTATATGTAATATATAATCATGCAGTTTTACATATATATCAATTTTATATACTCAGTACCATCAAAATAGACGCTTCTGATTTTATATGTAATATATAATCATGCAGTTTTACATATATATCAATTTTATATACTCAGTACTGTCAAAATAGACGCTTCTGATTTTAATTGTACATACCATTAGAAATCGGGACTGGAAATCTTTGAAATTATATTGTTTCAAGATTCTAAAGACTCGCTACCGCGATCGAGAAGTCCGAGTGGAAGCGCTCGTTCGACGTTGAGTTGGCACGTGAGAAATCCGACGAGTCGTAGTTGGCCCGCATGGAGAACCGAGCTGGAGCGCGGTATCGAGAACCGGCCCTCGCTCGAGTCTGAGTCGTTGCGGCTGCACCGCGTCGACTTCTCGTCCGACCCGTTCTCATCAGCACCCGATCCTCCACGCTGCTCGACTTCATGATCGACTTCATCTGCTAGCGCTGCTGCTTTCTCGCGTGGTGGCTGACGCGCTCGGGGCTGCCCTCGGGGCTGCTCTAATTATCACGACTATCACTAATTATTACAACATTGTCCGTCTCACTTGTCGTTTGTCATGAGACACGGTACGGATACATGATTACACTCCAAAATACAAGGAGCGAACAGGCATTCGTAATTCGCGCGCTTTGACAGCTTTGACGGCCAACTTCTTTCCGTTTACGTCGCGTGTTTTGACTGCGCGCGTATCCTCGCGCACTCAGCTTGTGTGTAGTAATGTGTATGTGTGAATCTTCCGTGTGCTAAGTTACTAACACAAGGAAGTGTCACACCGACACGCCAATGCCATCTTCTAAAAAATTCTAAAAAACTACTGTTGCGCACTATATATATGTAATCACTGGTCTGCTTACCGTTCCGCATGTACACTGCGTAGGTTCACATGAATAAAATGTTTTACAAGATGGATCTTTTTTATTAGAGATTAGTTCGTATTCTTATCGCTACCACAGTGTTCATTATTCCTGTCCGAGTCCTGCTGTGCTCTCGATTTATGCTGCTCAGCTCATATAACCTTTATATGAGTGAATGTTTCTGTGTGTGACAGCTCAAGTGTGCAAAAGGTACAGTTCACAATCGTTAATTAATATAATTATATGATTTTATGCCTTTTTCTGTCTTAATTTGAGCAGAGCAGGATTTCTTTTTGTACGTACTTTACATCTTTAAAAGGCTTTTTTAATCTGTAAAGCCAATTCAAAGATTCGTCTTGTAAAAGAAAATGAACTGTAATGTCGGTATCCAGCATCCCCTTAAGAAATGGAATGCATTTTTATATAGAAATCAGATTTATAAGCATTTATATAAACTTAATTGATATTTTTTTGTTCTTATCTTATTCTATTTAATTCTTTATTTGATCATCACATAATATTGTAAAAATTGAAACTCTTAAACAACAGCTGATATGTTTACGTAATGTATTGTGTAATGATTTTTGTGTAATGAATTATGAATTATATATGTATACTAAGTTGAACTTCCAAATAAATAATATGGTAAATTACTTAAAAAACTACTTGAATTTCTTTGAAATTTTTGTCATCGTTTCATTCAGAGTGTATTCGCACCTTGGCAGAAAAGTAGAAGTCAATTAGAACTCTCTTATAGTAAGCAGTATGTATTGTACATATCAATACCATATTAATACATACTGCTTGCTATAAATGAGAGTTCTGATTGACTTCTGTTTTTCTACCAAGACGTGAATGCACCTATTTAAATCTTGATATAATTTATTTTAAAATTAATAAAGTCTTATTTTTAAATATATGCACCTAGTTTAAACAGATTTGAATATATAATAAAGGATAATAAAAAATAAAATTTTTATTACAAAAATTATTTATTTTAAATGTAAAAATTAAAATCTTTGACATACAAAACTTAAAATAGTATCACACTCTTATCGATTATATTAAAATTAAAACTATCTCCATTATTAAAACCATTACTTTTCTTCTCTCTCTCCTCTGTCTATTTCTATTTTAATAATACATATATTATTTACCATTTTGTTATATATAGTGAACTTGTGTCACTAATAGTACCAAAAACTTTAAAGAAACAAAAAGTTAAACTTTTTAAAAACTTTTTTAAACAAAAAATAAAAAATCTTTAATAATCCTTTGGTTTAGTAACAGGTACTACACATTAGCAATAGTTATTCATATAGATTTAGGCCGGTTTCATACCTTAGCAGAAAAACAGAAGCAGAAAAGCAGAAGCCCAATCAAAACTCTTACTCATAGTAGACAATATGTATTGGTATACACTACTACATACTGCCTACTATGGCTGCGTTTCGATATTTACTGCCAGTATTGAAAATCTATAATGTACGTAACGTAAACAATAGATTTTCAATACTGACAGTGAATATTGAAACGTACTAGAGTGAGAGTTCTGATTAAACTTCTGCTTTTCTGCTAAGGTGTGAAGTCTTACAATCAATTTCACGAGCGTATCACAATTCACAAATATCAAATACTGACATGTATTGACTAAAAAATATTTTCAAGTTATCTATTAGAATAAAAATAAGTTCATTAAAATAAAAATGTATTATGTAATGTACCATAGTTACTCCCTTTCTACGCACATTTATACGCACATACACTCGCACATAATTGTAATAAGAAATGTATAGAAAAAGATTGTATGTGCATACGTGTATACGTGCAAAAAAAATGTGTGCATATGTATATACGTGTACGTATACACGTATGCACACACATTCTTTTTCAATTCATTCTTTATTACAATTTGTCCAGTATGGACATCAACTCTTTATAAGTAGATACAGCTTTTTCCTGTTTCTCAAGTCTTTCTTGATGTCTCCTTTCTCTTTCTATTTCTTTCTGCTGAGAATCTTGTCTCATTGACATTGCCCATTCTTCAAACTTTCTTCAATTCGGCTTCTTTTACGTGATGGTACTCCTTCCTGCATTTCCTCGTGCATTTCATCTTCCTCAGATGTAGATGCACAAGTTGAATAATTATTAGAATCTGGTGCTCGACTAGAAGGTCGCTTTCGTAGAGCAATAGCAACAGGTTTGATAGAAAGCTCCATTTCTTCGTAGAATTTACAAGTTTTTCGCTCTCCACCTGTTGCATTCATGTTGTGGTCCTTCACTTAACATAATTCTTGCGTACATTTTTAAATTTATTTTCTCATTGTGTTCCTGTATAAACCCAATTAGGATTTGTCTTTTGTAATTCTGCAGCTATTTGACGCCACACTACATCATTACGTATTTTGGAACTCTTAAATAACGGTTCATTTGTTTTCCATAAATTGATTAATTTTTTCACAGCATGTTCATCTTTCCAAGGAACACAATGCAAATTATGCTGAATAATAACAGAAATAAAATAAAATAAACTTGGTATAAAAAACACATTTTAATTGTTATATAAGTTATTTTTATTAGTAATGACATACCTTGAGACTCTTCAGATTTATTCGTTTCAGTAATGTTGCAGGCAACATTATTTGATGATGCTGCAATACAATATAAATAAATAAAACAAATATAATGTACTGACTTAAAAAACAATTTGTACCTCGATACTTACTTGTATTATTTTCAGCTGTAGGTTGTATCTCTTCCAATTCAGTGATTGGCAAAGCAACGTAATTCTGAACTAAAAAATAGATTTTTAACACATGTATTAATATATTGATTTACGATAAATATGATAAAGATATACATATATACGTACATTTTAGTTATTGCATGTTACATTAAATGTGAAATGTTACATTAAAAAAATATATATATGTAATAATTCATTTGTAAAATGGTATATGAATATATAAACTAGATTTTAATCAATATAACCTCAAATGTCAAATGTTTTACAAATATAGATATATAGTAAGTGTTTTATTAATAAGATTACAGTTTCTAATCAGAAATAAATATTTTCCAAATCAATTTAGTAAAAGAAGTTATTTCTTAATATAATTTTAAATATAAATTAGAAATTACTTTTTAATATAACTTTTCACATGCAGTATAACTAAAATGTACGTATATACGTATATCTTTATCTTGATTTATCGTAAATCAATATATTAATGCAAGTTTGATCATGTTTTACATTACCTTCATCATCCCAGATTATTATTTTTTTATTAATTTTATTTTTATACATGGCCATTTTTCCCGCTTTTTCAGATCTCTCGATCAGGAGACATTTACACCTTGCGAAAGAGCAGGGTGAGAAAATCACTCGATCGAAAGCACTCGAAATGTTTCTGAACATGTTACTTAAGTACTCTCGGTTCATTTCTGAACGGCAATTGGGAGATTGGGTGTTCCCGAATGTAATTTCTGAACGCAACCCAATACGATTGGTTTCTACACTTAGATCTAGTGAAAGACCAAAGGTAAGAGCCAATCATTTTAAAGAATCACTAAGTGCATACTGAGCCGTACTTTCTCGCTGCACGTGCCTACTGTGTAGTCTGTGTTTCTTACAAGGAGATGGCACGAACTGTAAAATGAGTTATGAATTGAGACATAGCTCGTTTTAAAAAGGGTGTCGGGTACATAAACCCAGTAAAGCGATTAGAGTGAATGGGCCCTGGTTGCTGAGAAATTTGCATCCAAAGTTGGGCATCTGGCTGACTGTAAGGTAAGTTCAGAAACATAACCTCTAATAGCATAAAGCGTAGTGGCTGAGCAGACTGAGGCGCTCGCGTATGCTTTTTGTCTGCGGCTGGCTCGAGTTCGAGTCAACTCGCAATTTTAATTTTTTTTATCATTTATTTCTTACTATTTTATTAAATTTTTGTGTAAACTGTTTTTTGGAATAAATTCTAATAATGAGGCAACATTTTATATATAAAAATATAATTTTATATCTACATAATAAGAGAGAAAACGAATTTATGTATTAATTATTTATTCTAATTGTAAAATCTTGGGATGTGTTATGAATATGAAACAAATTAATAAATTAATAGAACGTGTTATGAATATAAAACAAATTAATAAATTAATAAATGTTATGAATATAAAACAAATTAATAAATAATTAATTTTTTTTATAAATTTTCTTCGTTTTCCATTATGTCCATCTCTGCGTTTTTTATATCTTGTAATTTATGTATCGCTTCCTCATGTACTGCTGCTTGGCGTGGTGGTGCATCGTCAACGTTGTTTCCTTGTGGAATCGGAGGAGCGTGTCTCCGGCGGCGTCGATTTTCCAACGCCTTCAGAGCTTTTTCCTTGGCTACTCTAAAATCGCTCTTGATAGGACCCGGAAGTTTCGGATTTAGCTGCATTACCTCTGAAAAATAAAAGGATTGTCATTAATTAGAAACATTGGAAAAAAGAAAAAAACAATTTAATTTAATTACCTCGACAAGCTGCTGTGAAACGATTTTGCTCCATAGAAAGCAGATTTTTGTGAGACATTCCTTTCCATGTAACATAAGGAGAAACATTCTCATCAATATGGAAAATCGCGGAAAATATGCACTTGCGCATTCAACAATGTTATCTCGACCGAGATTAACGAAGAACCCGACCTGAAAAAAACATTAAATTGTGTTTCCTAAATATTTTAATATTCAAGAAAGAGGGATTCATTAACTAATAAAGATAAAATATTATACAGGATCTCAAAAACAAAAGTACCAAAACGAAAATTGGAGATAGATTGGGTCAAACCAAGAAGAAAAGTCATATAAGTCATTTTGTAAATTCCGAAATAGTTATCAAATAATTAATTGAAATATCTGAGTGTTTGGAAAACTGTGGGTTGGACGCGGCAGACGTCGGCAGACGTGAGCATTATTTGATGGCAAAAAGCGGAGTCGCTCAATGAACGACTTATTTTTTGACGCGGTGTCATATGTAGCGCATTATTTGCCTATCGTTGCTCGCTGATTATTCCTTTCTTCATCAGATAATGCTCACCGTCGTCTATTTCATCCAATCCACAGTTTTCCACATGCTCATTCGCTCAGACACTTCAATTAATTACTTGATAACTATTACGAATTTTACAAAAAATATTTATAAGACTTTTCTTTTCGGTTTAATCTAATCTACCTCTAACTTTCATTTTGGTACTTTTGTTTCTAATACTCTATATATACCAAATTATCAAACGCTTTGTTGTTAGCGTTGTTAAATGCTTCGAAATCTTTGATACTTATAAACGGCAGGCCTTCTGGGAGATCATCAGCTCGTCGAAAAATTTCTCTGTGCTGCTGTCGCAGTAATGCTGTATTAGCACTGGAAAAAGTAGATAAGTAATTGTAATTGTAAAAATGTTATAATGTATATACCCACTTTATTTGGTCCTCCTAACGTTGCAATCGTTGCAGTAGATAATGTCTGAAATAAAGGTATTTATTTTCACAACTTTTGCAGCATATTATCGATAAATATTTCTTTTAATTTAATATTTACGCCCATCTTGGAGCATCCTGCATAGCTTGCTGCAGATCCGGTTCTTTCGTTGCTAATACATGTGCTCCTAATGGAACCACTGGTTCTGCTACTGCTCGTTGTTCTGCTGGTGCTGCTTCTGCTTCCGCCTGCGATGCTACTCCCACTTCTACTGCTGTCGCTTTCGCTGCTGCTCCCGTAGCTTTTGCAACTGCTGCCGTTTTTTTTGCTGTCGCTACTGATAAAAATAAAGATGAGGAAGAGGTTTCTGGTTGGGAAGAAAAGTTGGATTGGATTGTCGAAGACATAAGAAAAGAAGTTGTCCAATTAGAAGTGGGTTGAACGACATGATTGGTGGAAGATGAAACGGATTTGGTCAGTTGCTCCACCTCTGCACGCATCTGCTGTATTTGTGATCTGGTATCAGATTCAGTCATTTGACTTCTGCCGACTCTCGCTCCTATTCCTCTTACTCCAGCTCTTGCTCTTGCAAGAACTGCTCTTTCTCCTTCTTGTTTCAGAATTCGACCTCGACCTCGACCTCTTTGACTCATCTACCAATAAGTGTGAAGAAATGGACAACTTAATAAACATCTTAATAATCTTAACAAGTCATGGAGTACGCTCCTAGAAATCTATCACTATCCTATCTAGAAAATAAAGAGAAGTAAAAATGGAGAAACTTGTCTGAAAATAAAATTCTTTTATTGGCTCGTGGATGACAACAAACCTACAACAAAAATATCTGGGATAGGCTCCATAAATTGATTGTGCCAATATGGCATTCGAAAACATTTTCCACGAATTTGATTCATATTTACAATATGAAGTTCGTTGAGAATAACTGAGCATCAAAACATTCCAATCAATGATGATGGGTATTCGACATCGAAGAAATCTTCGGCCCTATGGAATTTTTTAACAATAAAAAAATATTCATTGTCCATTACAATTATGTTTTGAAGAATACATATCGTAGAATCTTGCGACATCAATGTCTCATCTTGGTCATTCAGTGAAACAAAAAAGAATTTACATTTGAGTAACTGATATTGATGATGATTTGGTGAAATAGTTGAAGATAAAACACCTCTCCAAGATTTTCCTGGAACCATCACTGACTCATCAATCACATTAGCCTTAAAAGAGACATGATTCTTTTCTACGCGTCTGTTCGCAATTTGCTGCAAATATTGATGAGGTTTTCGACAAGCATTTCTAAAATACATCATATTACTCTCATAAAGAAACGCTGAATATGAATCCAAGGGGCCAAATCTTTTTACGTCGTCTGCAAGACAAAGAAGGCAGTGAACAACATAAGTGAGAAATTCTAACCCATAAATTTGTTCTGCATTTTGTACAAAAATACGTAAGAGACCTTCCGCGAATGTAATATTTTCCCTAGATGAAGAAGGGTTAACTAGAATTCGCATTGCTGTGTGAAGAATAAGAAAATGAAAACAAACTGCATCATTTATCCTGTAAAGTACAACTGAATCAGTATATAAAAGAATTTGACGAAACTCTGTGGCCTTAAATTGTGAGAATTTTGTCACATCTTCAGATTTACGTGCAAAGTCTCTCTTGGACAATATTTTTTTACTAGTGCAAGACGCGCACAGAGAGTTCGAATTAAATGACGATTGAGCTTCAGATGATAGGCATATTTTCCTTCGATAATCACGCTGAACAATTTTTTTATTATTCCCAAACAAACAAGATGCATATACTCAAAAACGACCTGAACAATCAAATTTATAGAAAGACGATAAAGAGGAGTAATATGTTCAGAATGATCTCCGTCAATACGATAAGTATATTCTTGAGTTGTACGCGCTCGATGATCCACACCAAGGAAAGCTATGACACCTTGACGTAGGGATTCGCCCTGTACCCAACACTTGGAGCATGGAGAAATGGATTTATGACCTGCATGAGCTAATATAAAAGCACGAGCTGACGCATCAGCAATAAAATATCGGATTTCAATAGGATATAAAATCTCGCCATATGACACGCCTCCGAGATTTGATAATTCTAAAAATTCATCGATAAAAGGCTCCAAAAATTCATTGCAATCGGTTGGATGAAGAACCTCGTCATATGCCAACAATTTCGGGTTTAGAATAGGGAATATTTGCAATTTTTATCCGAATAGGCCACATTTGAATTTTACCCTGTGCGTCCAAAGTGGCACCATCAGTATGAAAATCAATTAGAAATTTGTTAGAAAGTGGAATTAAATTGGCGGAAATGTTTCGGAGAATTGATAGAATTCCGTTTGTAATTCTTATATGAAGATATTCGCCACCAGCAATATTTTATTATGTATTAGAGAAGAGGATCGTGGTGTCTGAAGAATCGTGCGAGAATCTTTTGGCAAGCTCGCTAAACAAGAATGAGTACGAATAATACGTAAAATAGCGTTTGATTGTTGGTGAGTCATCGAAGAATCCACAAAAGCACGAGCAAGATCACATACAAAAGCGGCAATCCCGTTTGGTTCGTTCAATTGGTCCGCCACGTTCAGAGAATTCAAATCTATTGACGCGTTCGTTTCAAAATTGGCACCTACAGGATTAGGTTCAATGAAATGGCCATTTTCATTAATTGAATTAACAATATTCGTATTAGTGCAGTGATTCGTATCAGTATACTGATATTGTGCAATTTCAGACTGTGCTCTACAATCTCTCGTAGAAGGCCCAGCTTCAACACATGTGGAATTACATGTGTCTACATTTGTGGATTCCAGTGCATATAAAATTGAATCTTCAAGTTTTTGTTGCCGTTCGCGACATGCAGTTTCTTGTATCCGTTGCAATCGACGGTGATGTTCACGAGACAGTGCATATTCAGACTTTCGGCTACGTTTTATGCTAAGACGATACATGAGAGCGAGAAGAATAAAAAACCAGAAAAATGACAAAAACTTTAAAAGATTGTGCAAAAACGACTGGTCTTATAAATAAAGAAAACACCGAAAAGTTATTAAAATAATCCCTAAATAAAAAACTCATGGATTTAAAACACTGAAATTCCAAAACTATCCACAAGAATATAAAAGATAATAGCTTGAGATCAGAGATCTCTTGAACATTGAAGATATACCTTATAACTATGTAATAAATATATGTAATGAATAGCAGCTGAATGACAAGTGATGTTCAAAACTGTAACACAAAAAAAGAATTAATAATAAATTAATGAAAATGGTCATATTATTGTTTCGACATGAGTGTTTTAATCAGTATCCAGTTAATGTAAAATATAAAAGGAAAAGTATATATTTTATAACTATGTAATAAATATATGTAATAAATAGCAGCTGAATGACAATTTTTTAAGAACTGTAACACAAAAAAAGAATTAATAATAAATTAATGAAAATGGTCATACTGCTTCAACATGAATGTTTTAATCAGTACCCAATGAGAAATGATTGGTCAAATCGATGTCGATTTTATGTCTTTTTGATCATCATTTCTCACTGCAGGGTATATCCTATGTTGTTAATAATTAAATACCACTACACGACATACGTAAAAATGAGAAAATTCCGGGTAATCACAATAATCACAGTTTTATTTTCAGGTATGTAATATAAATTATTGAATATAAAAATCAGAAAATAATCTGATTATATAAATTTTTATGAATAGACACTAATTAATGTAGGACACTAATCATTATTGTCAAAAAAAATAATACCTTTGTCAACAGTCATCTTGACAAGGAGAACGCTGTGAAAATGTTGAATTCTTTTCTCAATAAATACATGCAAAATTTACATGAACATAACCTAAAAATTACTTACCT